>MNCI01002415.1:223115-260765 GCA_015680685.1 Gnetum montanum
GATTAGAGCAAGTCTTGAAACGATGTGTTGAAACCAACCTCAAACTCAATTGGCAAAAGAGCCATTTGATGGTTCAAGAGGGCATAGTGTTGGGGCACAAAATTTCACAGTCAGGAATCGAGGTGGACCCCGAAAAGATTAAAGTCATCCAGGGAATCACTCGACAACCTGAAACCGTTAAAGACGTAAGATCCTTCCTTGGACATATTGGCTACTACAGGAGGTTTATCGCGAACTTCTCGAAGGTTGCCAAGCCGTTGGTAGAGTTAACGAAGAAAGATGCGCCATTTAAGTGGACCAGGGAATGTGAGAAAGCATTCCAAGCTCTTAAACAGAGGCTTTTAGAAACCCCCATCCTACAAGCACCCGATTTGTCTAGACCATTCCACATAATGATTGACGCATCCAATTATGCTTTAGGATCTGTACTGACACAATTAGATGAGCAAAAATGACCATACTACATTCATTGTGCCAGCAAAAGTATTACCGGTGCACAACTTAACTACACAACTACGGAAAAAGAGTTAATGGCTGTTGTGTTTGCACTGGACAAGTTTAGGCACTATGTATTATGCTACAAGGTATATATTCACACAGATCATAGTGCCATTAGGTTCCTGATGAACAAGCCAACAGTTAGCCCATGTATCATATGTTGGCTGGTAATTCTTCAAGAGTTCGACTTAACTATTGTAGACCGCAAAGGCACCGAGAATGTCATTGCTGATCACCTATCTCGGTTGCGATGGGACACCAAAGAGGACGAATACACGGTATCTGATCATTTTCCTGATGAGGCCCTCTTTGATGGTGTAATAAATAACCAACCCACGAACGTAAACTGGTACAGTAGCATTCTCACTTATCTAACCTCACAACAAATGCCACAGAACTTAGACTTTAGAAAGAAGCAGCAGTTCCTCCACAACATCAAACATTTCATGGAAATTAGGGGGCAACTTTATAAAGTCTGCTCTGATGGCCTAGTTCGATGGTGTGTCCCCGATCAAGATCAATTAAGAGTTCTCCAGGATGCTCATGACGGCCCTTGTGGAGGTCATTATGCTAGGAGACGCACAGCCACTAAAATCCTGCTCGCGGGATATTACTGGCCAACGCTATTTCGGGATGCCCATCAGTTTGCACAGTCCTGTGAGCGATGCCAACGTGATGGGGGGATGACTACTAGGATGGAGGGTCCACAGCAGTGGATTCAACCTTTAGAACCGTTCGATATTTGGGGAATTGATTTCATGGGGCCAATTACACCAATGTCCAACGGGAAGGCCTATATAATCGTTGCTGTTGATTACCTAACTAAATGGGCCGAAGCAGCTGCTGTAACCGATTGTACATCATCTACAGCTGCCCGATTTGTACAACAACAAATCATTAACAGGTTTGGTGTGCCTCGTGCACTTATTTCTGATAATGGGACACACTTTACAGGTGCAACCTTTCGAAAGTTGATGCAACGTTTAGGGGTTGAGCATAAACTAACCACACCTTATCACCCCCAAGCTAATGGTCAAGCTGAAGTTACCAATAGGGAGATTACCAGAATATTAACGCGGACAGTTAGCAAATTTAGGCGAGACTGGAGCACGAAACTAAATGACGCTCTTTGGGCGTATCACTCCACTTGGAAGCTCCCTACAGGATATTCTCCCTACGAGCTCGTGTACGGAAAACTTCCAAAACTACCTATCCAGAGCGAACTCCGTACACTCTCCATGGCTTGTGAACTTCACTTGGATCTCGACCTAGCACAAAAGCAACGACTAGCCACCTTAAACGTGTTAGATGAAAATCGATTAGTTGCACTGTCGTTAAATGAGTTACACAAGGCACACAATAAACAACGGCATGACTTGAGGATCCGAAGGTTTAGATATAAACCAGGAGATAAGGTTCTTTACTGGAACCCCACACATGTACCTCAACGTACGAAGTTTCAAACCCTGTGGGAAGGACCTTACATTATTCATACTACCTTTCCCTCGGGAGCCATGATGATATACAAGCCTGATAGCCCAGATAAATGACTATTGGTTAATATACAATAGACAAAACCTTTCTATGCATCTGCGATAGCCAGTATAAGCCACAATTCTAATAACGGTCAACCTCGCTCACTTTTTCGGATCTCTCCCTCACAACTCAGTCATGGGGGAAATGGCCACTTATGCTAACCATATGGGGCCCTCAGTTCTTTTTCAGTTTTTTTTTTACACATTTTTATTTTACAACATTTTTGTTTTTCACATTTTTGTTTTACAATTTCTTTAACTTTTCTAATTTTTGTCTTACAAATTTCTTTAAAATTTTCTTCTTTTTTTTTACAACATCGTTATATTTTTCTATCTTTTTGTGTGTGTGTGTGTGTGTGTCATCCATCATGTAAATTCGTCACCCAATAAGTGTTCGGGCCGATGGGATGAACTGTTTTTCATTAATTGCTAATGTTTGGTTTTTACCTTTAAGTTACATTGTTGATACTAAGGTATGTTCTTTTGATATGGCAGGCAATGAGATCACTTCATCCATCCATCCATCAAGTCTATGGTTTCCCTTGGCTTGGAAATGTACAGTTCCCTTCCAATAAGAACTTTAACGAACCGGTGACTGGGCATTTCTCAAACTAAGGACGGACTCAAGGATTTGAAACGGGTGTGACTTCAAGGGAACTTGGTGCTCTTGTGTTGGTCATTCACTTGGGTGCTTGGATGTTTTCTTCTTGGGTTTTCTTACCGTTCCGATGTAACCCAATAATCGGAAGCTGAGACAATAAAAATAAAGAAGTCTTTGCATGGTGTGGTCCCCACGCATAAAAACACAAAACAAAAAAAGAAGAAGACAAAATGAAAAAAAAATGGAAAAAAAAAAAAAAAAGTGAAAAAGCTAAAAAGCTAAAAGTGAGGATTCAAAGCACACCCCTTAGACGGAATAAATTTGGGCTGCAAGCACTGGTTATGGAACCAAAGTGTTCCCTCTAACTAAGGCCCTTCTCGCTTCCCATTCTCTCTGTTGTTTCGTCGGAATGGTGGTGGCTTCTCGAAGTTGCATCCTTGTTACCCAAGTGGATGATTTAACCAACTGCATTGATGCGAAGTCACTGGAAGTGGTTGGTTTGAGCCCAGAGTTGGAATGAGATTCGCCAAGTCACATTAATCATGTAACACACAAGGGGCTGTACACCACCTTGTTCTTGGGATTCCATTCCACTTCTCTTCTTCCCATCCTTCTCTCCATTGTTCACCTCATTGCCGGTTGTATCATTGTATATACTTTAGTTGATGCTTTGTTTTCTTTTTGGTAAATTCTTCCGGTTAAGACTTTAACTCTTGTTTCCAAAGGACATTCCCCGAGCCTACGGACTCTTTGAATGTGGGATTGTCAGGGCATTAAGGGCATGAGCCTGCTTTGGGGAGGACCCACTGACATTCCTATTTGGAACATTAGTTAACTTCTTTTCCTTAACGTTTTGCAATTAATTAACATTTTTGTTCATTTCCATCATGACATCCTTTTTATCGATGCCATAGTTGTCCCTTTTTACCTATCATTCCTATTCCTTTTCTCTCTCCATTCTAACGCTACCGGAGGTTCGCGATTAGTCATGGGGGTACGGGGCCTGATTTTTCGATTTTTATCCTAAGCCCCGGATTTTTTCGTTTTTCTTCCTAACCCCTATACCTTCGGTAGTCATCATCTATATTTTCCCAGATCCATATCAGCCATACCACACCTTAGCCAGTGAGCCTAAACCGAAGCAAGGTATGCTTTACTTAATGATTCAATTACCCTTGCTAATATATGATGGTGTTGTGTGTGCAGATGGCAATCATACAACAACGGAATGGATCTGGAGCAGACACTTGGAATGGAGCAGCGCTGAAGCAGCATGCAAGGAGTGGAATTGATAATGCGCTTACAGATGGACAACGAAAGGCGCAATCTAGGCGTTGGCAGCAACAAGACTCTTCTTCTTTCTTCTCTTCTATTCTCTCTCCTCTTTTCTCTCAGCTGCCAACTGTGGCCTGATGTCATTGTAATAAGGTGTTCACCCATGTTGTCATGAACACCAGTTTTTGTCAAGTCTTGTAATAAAGACCGTTCACATGTCATCCCATTAGTTCCATTTTCCCTAATAATCCCATACCTACCTGATATCATTGTAAGGAACTCGAGGACGAGTTTTCATTCAGTCATGGGGGTATGATGAGACGCGGTTTTCACTAGGCCGCGATATCGCGTACGCGATATCGCGGCCGACGCGATATCGCGTCTTCTCCTGCGATATCGCGTACGCGATATCGCGTCCCGCCGCCATATCTATAAATAAGAGGCGGCACTCCCTTCATTTCCCAATCCTGGCTAGTGTAGCGAAGCTCTGGCAGATTGATCACTCCAGAGTTAGAATTTTTCCCCATGTGCCCGCAGTAGGAGTCCTAGAGTGAACGGCTCTTTATTCGAGCAGCTTGTAACCTGAACCCAAGTTGTGTACGGCAATAAAGACGAACTTGTTTGGATAAACCTTGCAGCACGTGGTTTCATTTATTGCTTTATTTCCTGCTTTCCTAGTGCGTTCAAGTACGACTTGATTACGAGCGTCTACGGACGTGTACGGCTAGTCAAGGAATCGGCTGCTTGACGCAATGCATGAGTACGACTCAATTACGAGCATTGGATGCTTGGTAACCCAGTAGCGTATTCCAGGATTCTGCGCTTGGTAACTCCCGGGTCTAATGTGTACGGCTAGTTGAGGAATCGGCTGCTCATTGCTAGGCTAGATCGTGTGATAAGTACGACTTAGTTACGAGCACCCACGGGTGTGTACGGCTGGCTAAGGAATCGGCTGCTTATCACACGTAGGCTAAATAGGTGCCTCAGTACGACCACTTCGAGCACTTGCGTTACGTGTGGCGATCCCAGTAACGATTAGCGTTTGGTAAGCTGCAGTTGCATAGTTCAGGGTGTGTCCGGCAAGTGGGAACGGATGCTGACGCTAGTTAATTTAGACTTAGATCTTAGTTAGAGTTAGTTTAGTTTTCTCAACCCTTTCTCCTGGTAGCATAGAAGATAAGCCGAAAATACCAAAAAAATCACATACCTCAGACTTGCTTAACCGTACACTGTGACACATACAAGCAAGCCTGGGAAGACAACGAATGATTAACCCCAAGTGTTTCTTGTGGCGTTAAGGCATTTAGTCTGCGGAGTTCGACTAGATCGCGCGTGCACGCTCGTATTCATATGGTGGAGTGTAGGGGTACCTCGCCACTCATCACCAATGGATTAAGATGGTAGGCTACAATTTTGAAGTATACTCTTTCTACCTTAGTTAATGTGTCATATTCCTTATGGTAAACTTCATAGCACCATTGGACTTACTCTTTCTTAACATGCAGGTCAGCCTACGTTGATATTTCCACCATTATGGCCCCTATATTTGGCAACTTGAGGACCTTAGTAATGTCCTCCATAGAGTATGACACACTAATGTCTTTGATCTTCATGGTGACATCGGCCTACCTATTTCTTTAGAAGAGATATGTCTCTTCCTTGTACCACTTCCTAATGGAAGTGAAGATAGGCCACATGGGAGAGGCCTACAGTTGGATCTTAACTTCTTCTAATGCCAATTCCAAGAAAGTGCCAAAGTTCAGTTCCTAAAGAAGTAACCCTTTGACATCCTTAGAGTTAATGTGCTTGAGGTAGGCTTCTATCAGACTAACCTCAAGGTTCAATTTAGGTCTAGGTACCTCATTTCTATGTGATTGTTTGATCTCAGCTTTGGGAATCTGTTAGATAGATTCACTTCGAGCTTATCTTAAAGAGGTACCATTGCATGGGTTTTAGCTACTTGTTCTTGGGACTGTTGCTGTTGTTGGCCCCTTCCTCCTCTAGGTTGCTTCTCCCTTGTTTGGGATGGTCCTCCTTCCTGTGGGTATTTATCTCTTGGTCTCAGGCAATCTGTAATCATAATGTAGATAAAGATTAGCATGTGTTGTGTAACTTGGATAGTTTGATACATTGTCTCCTTTGATTGGTTACACTTAGGCTAAGTTGTGATTATGATGGATTGATTATTTTAATATTATTTTATTCATATATCTATTAGAGATCATTGGAAACGTTTAACTCTCATGAATTAGTGATTTTAATATTATTTTATTAGTTAAACCTTGTAAAAATAAGAAAAAGGTTTCATTAGAAACCTAAGGTTTGTATCTCCCACAACATAAAGCTCACCTTCGATAGCTGCAAGAATGAAGAACAAGGTTAATCGGAGAAGTGGTGTAAAAGGTATGGGCTCTGGAAAGTTTTGGGCTCTGAAAATAGCAAAAAATCCTCTCTCATTTTGAAGTAAATGGAAAAAAATTATCTAAGTGTTAGCACTATATATAAAGTTTTTTTGTTGCATTAATGGGGTCCCATCGATAGGGATGAATCGATGGGGTTTTGTCGATGCAGCTGTTGACAAAAATTTTTTACCATTAAAAATAAAGGAAGAATAAGAAGTTTTTGTGTTAAATTGAAGTCCAAAGAAAGCTAGAAAAGGCAACAACATGATGAAATGCTCAAAGAGGATAAGAATATTCATAAAAAATAGATTTGATGTGGAGAATTTTAATGAAGGAATGCACAATTGGATGCAATCCACATGGAGTATGAAAGGTTTGAATGTAAAAGTGCCTAAGGGATGAGGAACTTAACCGATCCAACCAGGGAGTATGGAAGTGGGTCCTCCCCATAGAAGGCTCATGTCCTTAATGCCCTTGCATGACCTCAAACCAAGGAGTCTGTGGGCCCCATGGATGATTAATGGTTATGGTTAGTTAAGGACTAAATCACCAAAGAATTTATCAAATAACTTTGACCATATGAAACCAATACATTGAAACAAACATGAAAAAAAGGCAATGAGATGAGTTATGGAAAGCATAGGTGGATGAAGTAGAGTGTGGAATGGAGTCTTGTATCATGGTCACATGAAGTTCCTTATGGATTTTGTGGTTAATATGACCTGATAACATCCATTCTTAGTTCAAATTAAAACTAGCCACTGCTAGTGACTTCACATTAACACTCTTAGACTAGTCCATCCCCAAGGCATAAGAATATTTCCATGAATTAATCACAATCCCAAAAAGATAATAAAAGAGAACTAGGAAGTGAGAAGGGCCTTAGTTAGAGGGGGCTTTCAGGCATGGGTAACATGTCTTTCTAGCCCCATAACTAGTACCTGTAGCTCATAATTGAGTCTAAGGGATATGCTTTGAATTTCTATTATTGTTTTTTTTTTTTTTGTATTTTTGAATGGAAACCACACCATGCAAAGACTTAACTTTCTATTATTGGTCGACATAGGAATGGTAAAGGATCCATGAAGATATTGATGCACCCAAGAGGGTAGGCAAGTCCAAAAAATGTCAAATCCCCTTGAAGTCACATCCTTGTATATCCATATAATCCTTCCCAAGTTTGGAAATTACCAAGGCCACAAGTTTATTAAAAGTTACATTTAAGAAGGGACCTCATACTTCCAAAACAAGGGAACACCTTAGATTTTTATGGATGGGTGGATGATGTGGACTCACTACCTGTTATCATGAAAAGAAACCATGTCTTAGTTATCAACATCAAAATTCAAAGATAGAATATAGGCATTAGCAATTAAATGACATTACAGTACACACCACCATCAATTAATAGCTATAGTTTCATGAAGTCTTGGTGATAATAAAGGAAGAAAAGAAAAGAAATACATAAGAAAAATCCAAGCCAAATAAAGTAAAGTATAGAAGAAACTTTAAAATATTTAAGAAAGAGAAAATGTACTAAAAATGAAACTATGATAGAAAAAAAATGAAAAACTAAGGAACCATCTTGATTGATCAGCATGGATGGCCATCTTCCCCATGATTGAGTTGGAAGGAGGAGATCTAAAAAATTGTGTGCTTGTCCATCCATTGAGGTGTTGCAGTTACTAGCTCTCTTAGGTTTATGGAAAGGCTTTATTTGTTGCATGTTGACTAGCAACTTCTTACTTGGGCATTTAGATTTGTAAATTAACATGGTCCTAGAAGGAAAAATTTCATAGATAATATAAGGTCCTTTCCACAATGTTTGGAACTTAGTTTGTTGTGGCATGTATGTGGGATTCCAATATAGGACCTTATCTCTAGGTTGAAATTTTACTTTCCTAATTCTAAGGTCATGGCATTGTTTATTTAATGCCTTATGAACTTCGTTAGATGACATGGCTACTAATCAGTTTTCATCTAGCATGTTGAGATTCATTAACCTTTCTTTTTGTGCTAGACTCAGGTCAAAACTAAGGTCACAGGTTGTTGAAAGTATATGAAGCTTTGCTTGGATGGGAAGAGTTAGTAATTTTTCATACATAAGCTCATAGGGAGATTAGCCAATGGGAAGTTTTCAAGTGGAGTAATAGGTTCAAATGGCATTATTAAGTTTTGTACTCCAATTCCTTCTATACTTACTAATGATTCTTGTTAGTATTTTTGTGATCTCCCTATTCATAACCTCCACTTGACAGTTAACTTGGGGATGAAAGGGTGTTGTTAGTTTATGTTCAACCCTCAAGAATTGCATGAGCTTTCAAAAGGTGGTGCCTATAAAGTGAGTTACATTATCAAAATTAAGTGCACATAGCACTTCAAACGTATTTACAACATGTTGTTGTACAAATCAAGTAGTTGTATAAGATGTTCAATTGATGACAACCGTAGCTTCCCCCCATTAAGTATAGTAGTCAACAACGATGATAATGTAAACCTTCTTATTGGATGTGGAAATGATGGGATTGATGAAGTTGATGCCTCAAATGTTGAAAGGCTCTAATGGCTGGATCCATTGTTGAGATCCCTCCATAAGAGCAATCATACCACCATCATGTTGGTAGCATTCATATGAGCGAATGAAGTGATGGATGTCCCTAAAAAGTGTTGGCTAGTAATATTGTACCATGAGAATTTTAATTGTTGTGCATCTCCTAGCATAGTGACCCCCACAAGGATCCTCATGAGCATCTTGAAGAACACACAGTTGATCATCATCATGTACATACCATCTAACTAGGCCATTGATGCACACCTTGTAAAGGTATCTATTAATTTTCATGCAGTGTTGTTCCTAGTGAAGAAATTATTGTTTCTTCCTATGTCTCATTCCTAGGGAATCTCTTGAGTGAGAAGGTAGGTGAGAATACCATCATACTAATTGATTTCAATGGGAACTTATTCAGTTACAGCTTTGGCAAAGAGAAGTTCATCAGAAAACTAATTTGAAAGTGTGCTCTCCTCCTCTTTGTTGTTCCATCTTAACTGAGACAAGTGGTCAACAACCATGTTCTCAGTCCCCTTGCAATCTACCATTGTTAGATTGAATTCTTGCAAGATCACTAGCTACTATATGACATAGGGATTTATCGTTGGCTTATTCATCAAGAATTGGATTGCACTATGATCTATGTGCACAAACACCTTGTACCTTAGCACATAGTACTAAAATTATTTAAAGGCATACACCACTACCATTAGTTCTTTCTCAGTGGTGATATAATTCAGCTGCGCATCCACAATGCTTCTGCTTACATAGTGGATGTAATAAAGATGTTTTTTATCATCCAATTTTGTAAGCATAGCTTCTGAGGCATAATTGGATGCATCTATCATGATGTAGAAGGATTTGGATCAATCAGGTACTGATAGAATTGGAGTTTCCATAAGCTTTTGCTTGAGATTTTGGAATGCATGCTCACATTCCTTGGTCTAGAAAAATTGAACATTCTTCTTTGTCAGCTCCACCAATGGTTTTGTGATCTTAGAGAAATTCTTGATGAAGCACTGGTAGTAGCTATTATGGCCAAGGAATAACCTCACATCTTTGACTATTTCTGTCTGTTGAGTTATTTTTTGAATAACCATTATTTTTTCAAGATCCAACTCAATTGCCTTTTGTGAAATGTGTTGCCCTAAAAAAATACCTTATTGGACAATCAAATGAATCTTCTACCAATTGAGCCTAAGGTTTATCTCTATGCATCTTTTTAGCACTTTCTCAAGATGGTCTAGGGCTTGCTCGAATGAAATACCATAGATGAAAAAGTCATCCATGAAGATTGCCATCCCACTACCAATTTTTTGTTAGAAAATGCTAAGGATAAGGCATTGAAATGTTACAAGGGCATTACATAGGCTAAATGATGTCTTTCTATATGTGAATGTTCCTAAGGACTCATGAATTTAGTTTTAGCATGATCCTCTAATGTGATTTGGATTTGGTTATAGCCATTATAACCATCCAAAAAACTATAATAACAATGCCTAGAAATGGTATCTAACACTTGGTCCACAAATGATAAAGGAAAATGATTCTTGTAAGTTGTCATATTCAACAACTTGAAATTGATATAGACCTTTCATTTGCCACCTTTCTTTGGCACTATCACAAGTGGGCTAACCCACTTACTCTCTGCAATGGGGTAGATAAGCCCTGCCTTGAGGAGTTGCTCAATATCCTCTTTAACTATTTGTTTAAACTTGGGGTTCAATTGCCACTACTACTGCCTCTTTGGATTAATGAAGGAATCTATATAAATATGATGTTGGCATATCCTTGGATCAATTCTAGTTAGCTCATGATATGACTAAGCAAAGGTTGTTGGCCATTTGCTAACCACCTCCAGTAGTTTATGTTTTTATGTAGAAGCAAGGTTGGCATTGATAATGAATGACTTCCCATTTTTTAGAAAAGCATATTCCATTCTAGCCAGTAGAGTTTTTAGTTCAAGGGGTTCCTGCTTAAAGTTCTCAGATATTTCCAACTCTCCCCAATTAATGTCATCAAGTTCATCAAAGAGTTAATGATGGATTTTCTCCATTTTATCCATACCTTCAACATAGGCACTTGTTAAGCTTTCAATTTGTTCCATGCATATGGTTGAACTGCTTTTAAATTCAACTGTTAATCACAAAGTGCCCTCCTATTTTATGGCTACTGCATATAGGTACCTTTGAATTTCCATGAAATCTACACACTACCTACATGTTGTGGTTATTGTACTTTTAACTGTCCATAATTTTTACACATAGTGACAACCTATGTCATTGTACACAATGCATGAAACACACTTCCTCTTTATTTTTCCAAACTCATTTTTATTAGAAATATCCAAGGAGAGATCTCTGATTCCTAGTCACATATGAGTTATACCTAACCAAGCCCTTCCCATGATGATTGGGAAGTCTTCATTATAATTGTCAACTTGGATCACTAGGAAGTCAGCAGGATATGACCACCCATAGACAATGGTCACAATGTCCTTCACCAATCCCAAGGAAATATTGATGGATTGATCTAATAACATAAGATGAATGTTGCTTTTCTTGAGAGGAGGTTGGTTCCAAGCCTTGTACATTTCATATGAGAGCAAATAAACACCAAAGCCTAAGTATAGAAGAGCCTTGCAAGGCTCATTTCTAGTGATTTACAAATAAATTAGGGAACTCCTAGGATCAGACATTTTCTTGGGAAGGTGGTAACCTTTGACAATGTGGGTCAACATTATAGTATGAACTTTGGAAGACATTTTGTTTAAAGGGATCTTGAATGATGTTTCAGAGGAGGAAGAAGAAATAGGATAAACAACTACAGGTATCTGTGAGGGCTTAGTAAGACTGTTAGTTCAAAAGAAGGATTATTTTTTAGGTTTATTGTTCAAACCACTCAGCTGGGGAGCTAGTTGTAAGTTAATAACCCTTGTAGCATTTGTCTATTACAATTGGGCTGGAATTTCATCATGCGTGGATGGAGCATATGGCAATTGAGTTGAGGGAAAAGGCAAGGTTTAGAAGAATGATGATGATAATATAGAAATGGATATTCCCCTTTTTTGATTATGCTCTATAATACTCAGGAGGGTAGTAGTGGTGTTGGAAAGATGTGTGACTAGAAGAGTCACATGGGGAAATGAGCTATTGAACATAGTACCCATATGGATTTGGTTGTTAGTAAGGGAATTTTTGCCTTGGGGGTGGCATCCCCCATAATTTTAGGTGTAGCCAATACTGGTAATACTCAAGAGGTTAAGCTGGCACTCCACTCGGATAGTAGGCTTGTTTGTGGAACTATTTATAGTTGCTTTGATGATAAGGAAACTTCATGAGTTCTTTCCTTTTTGCCAATCTAAAATTTAGAGTGTACACTTTAGATTCCTACAACTATGATAGAACTGAACAAAATTCCTTAAAATTTTTGTATTGGTAGATGTCACACTTACCATCAGCATCTATTTCAAACTCCGCAACCTCTTCAATGGTAGTAGCTTTGTCCTTATCCCTCTAATGGGCACATTCAGGTTTCTTCCTTCTACAATCATGACTGTTTCCTTGCTCTTTGGACTCTATAATTCCTAGAGTGATTTGGAACTTTTCATCCAAAGAGTCCCACATCTTTTCTACCTTGGTCGACATGTTAGAAATAGATTTTTGTATTAGCAAGGTTTTGCATTGCACCACTTTATCAAGTGGTGCCTCCTCCTCATTATCAAAAAATTGAACCTCCTTTTTGCAAATGGAAGGATCCAAATTACACTCCTCTACACTTTCCATTTTCCTTAACTTACCTTCTTCTTTGGCCACTTACACCTGCTCAATCAGCCTTTGGATCTAATGGGCTCTTAGCTCTAAAAGCCTTTCTTGGGAATAAACCCCAAGAGTTCTCCTTACTTTTGTTTGGAGCCAATCTATGATATGGCATAGTTGCTCCCATTGAGAAAATTCATGGCCTAAGCATCAATGCAAAAGTGAGAAATATCTACCCATTTTCACATTTAAGGATTCACACATGCCTTGCTTCCAATCTTAGATATGCTTTTTCAGGTTAGATACTCGGGAATACGTCTGATACTTGTCATTAAAGAGTTCAAGAATCATACTCCATCATCTAATTGATTTCAATTATAAGAACTAGTACCAACTTTTAGCCTCCTTGATGAGTGTCCTAGGAAATAGCTTTAGTTTCTGCCATTTGTTCTCAACATTCTGTAAGGTGCATGCATCGTAAAAGGCTTGGAGATGGTTCTGTGGATTAGAATTTAATCTTCCTTTGAACTTAGGGATATTGTTCATGTCTAATTATTTGATTTTACTATCTTTCACATGCCTTGTTAGAATCCTTACAACCTCCATAATGTTGATCATGTTTCTAATTGCAAGCAGAGGCTCATCATATTCATGGCCCCTATGATGGCCATGATGCCTATGATTCTCTTTGTTGTCCCTTCTTTCTTTGTGGTTGACTTCTCTTGATTACCCACACTCATAATCTCTACTATTCTAGTAAGGTTTGCGATCATCTCTATCCCATCGATCACCTACATCACGATCTCTTGCTCTATGGCTTTGTTTGGAGTTGGAGGAGAAAGATGATGAGGACGATAAAGGTGAAGAGGAAGGAGAGCCAACACGAAAACAGTAACTGCTACTCTCTCTTCTTTGGTCCTAACTACAATTACCATGTTTTTCATTATTGTGATGCCTATCATTATTCCTGCCTTGATTCCCTCCTTTGGAGCCCCAATGGTCATGGGACCTATTCTTCCCCAAACCAAGATTGTTTATAGTTGACTATAAATTCTACTTAAGGGCCCCTTCATTGAAGATAAGGGAAGGAGAGTTTGTGTTTTGAGAACCCCTCGAGAAGGTATCCTCTCCTTCCTTTTGGCCCAGCAGGAACAAGGGATATGTGAAGCATTTTCCCTTTGATGCCTTGTAGCAAGCCTTCATCTACCGATCTTTCTTTCATTGTGCATCTATGGGATGATAATCTTAGTAGTCATGATCTTACACAATGTACTCAACATTGAGCCCTACAATGCCCAATCTCATGTGATTGTGGCGTAGCATCACAAGAATTAATTGATTGGGAGGAAACATAATGTTTCCCTCCATGTCCCTCCACTGCAGTTGTTTATTCTAGTGCAAGATGAAGGTGAAATCTAGAATATACTTTGTTAGATTAATGATTTTAGCTTTTAAGTCCTTTACAATGATTTTATGTGATTTTACCAACTTCCTAGATAGTGCACATAGTTAATTAAAGTCCCTAACAATGGCACCAATGATGAGCAGTGAGCAATCCCTACACCCAATCATACAGATCACCAATGTTCACTAAGAGATTTGGTGGAATTCTATAGACTTTAGCTCTTTAAGTACATCTTATCTAGGTAGTCAATCTCAAGGACATTATGGTTGTCTTTCCAATTCCACTTGTGAGATGCAATGGTATGGTTAAGTATAATTGAGGCATATGATTTGTATCATTTTTATATTTTTATCTAATTTGTTTAAGTATGAAAATAAAGTAATTAAATGCTAATTAATCTAGTAATTAACTAATTCCTTAAATAATCCTAACATAAGCATCCATTCCCATATAATAGATACATTTTGAACACATTGCAACGCTATTGGGATTACCAAGCATTAATGTATGCTTGAGATGGTCGTACTTATGTGCACCAATTATCTACTATTAATTAATTAATTAAATGCATGAATATAAATTTCATGACAAATAAAGTGCATCAAGTAAACATTAAGCTAAGTCCAAGTGCTACAAGGTTTATTTAGAAAGCTCATCTTTATTGTCATTCACAATGAAGTGTCTAGGTACATCAGTGCTTGTCTAAAGATCCATACACTTCTCAACTCCTACTATGGGCACTTAGAAAATATTCTAACTCTGAGAGAAACAAACTACAGGATTTTGGCTAGGCCATGAATGAATGAATATCTTAAATGTGGTAGTTGCACACATTTATATAGGCAAGACTAGACACTTTGTCAATGCGTCAAATCATGAATTGATGGGTATGGATCGATGGGGTCGTATCAACTCAATGTTGTCGACACAGCCAATCGATTATTCATCAATTCTTATTGGGGAGGGAATCATAATGATAGAAAATCTACATCGAGTCGTAATATTCAATAGAGACAATGTAGGATATTGGAAATCATAAAAACAAACTTCAATTAGTCTCTTAACTTGTGAAGCTAAATTCATAACTATGGCTACCTGTATACAACACATACTTTAACTTAAGAAACTCATGACACACTTAGGATTCAAAGTTAGTATTCCAATCAAACTATTTTTTGATAACATAGCAACCATCCAATTATCAAATGAACATGTGCTACATAAGAAATCAAAGCACATAGACATCAAATATTACTTCATCAAACTAGAAGTCAATGTTACTAAATTAATTAAATCTGAAAATTGAAATAGCAAAGAAAACAAGAAAAATACACATTGAAATTTACATGAAAAACCCCAAAGTTGAAAAAAAATATGGGAACTAGTGCAAAGCTCTTCCTTTATTTGGAGAAAATATCCCAAAGACACAAGTCATCCTTGATTACTCTCATAGCTTGTTGCTATCATGACACTCCTAAGCCCTTCCTTGCACACTTTGTTATTGTTGTTGTGATGGTTGTTAACACATCTTCCCACCCTTAATTTATAGGAGAAAACAATAGTATTTTTTCTATTACAAACATTAGATAATTTTTAAAATTGCTAATCATATCTCAAGAAGAGATTACAAAGTTGGAAGTTATGAAAGACATAACTTAACCTAATAAAAATAGAGGAAGATTTTTCTTCATATTAACTGACAGTTTAAATTTTTTTCCCTACCTATTAAAAATTCTTTCACTTGAAGAAAAATCTGATAGATCTTCAAGTTAGAGATGCATTGGTTTCAAACTGCATTCTTACATCTCCGCTATTCCAATTTTTTTTATGCAAAAAGCATGCACATCCCTTGTAACCACCTTAGTTAATGCATCAACAATATTTGTGTTAATTTTTTTTAAATTAATTAAGCCTTTTTCAATTGTATCTCGAACAAAATCGTATTTAATATTAATATGTTTTGTTCTGTCATGGTAAGTTGAATTTCTTGCTAAATGTAAGGCACTTTGGCTATCACAGAAAATTTGATAATTGTCTTGCTTTACACTAAGAAATTGTAAAAATCTTCATAACCATAACATCTTCTTACATGCTTCTATCAATTCCACATATTCATATTCTGTAGTGGACAAAGTTACTAGAGATTGAAGTTTTAACATTCAACTTATTATAGCACTACCTAAAACAAAAGCATAACCTGTAATTGAACATCTAGTGTCTAAATCAACTACAAAATTTGCATCCACATAATCACAAATATTCAAATCATTATTTCCAAAACATAAATAGACAAATTAAGTTCCCTTTAGGTATCTAAGAATCCATTTCACAACAAGCCAATGGTTAAAACCATAATTGTTCATATATCTATTAACAATACTAATTGCATATGTTATATCTAGACAAGTGCATACCATGACATATATTAAAGAGCCAACAATGGAAGTATATGGAATATATTTGACCTTAGCAAATATATTCTATAGTGCGACAATCTTTCTTAGATAATTAAAAATGACAAGTCAAAGGAGTACTTATAGGTTTTACTTGTGACATATTAAAATGTTTCAACATTTTTCTAATATACTCATTTTGACTAAGCCATAATTCTTTTCTAATTTTTATCTCTACAAATATGCATTCCAAGAATTCTTTTGGCCTATCCTAAATCTTTCATAGAAAACTTTTTACTCATCTCTATTTTAAGTTATTTTATTTTCAATATATCATTCCCATCAATAAGCATATCATCTACATACAACACCAAAATTACAAATTTATTTTTATCACTTGAGATATAAACACAATGATCAACATCACTCCTATAATAATCCATTTTGTACATAAAAGAATCAAATTTTCTACACCACTGCTTAGGAGCGTATTTTAAAACATATAAAATTTTCCTCATGGCACACTTAGTGAGATTTATTTTGATCAACAAATCCTTTTGGCTCATGAATATAACTATTCTAACTCCAAATCTAAACAAGTAACCAATGAAAGAATAATCTGAATAGAATAATTCTTACCAATGGGAGAAAAGTTTTTTGTAAAATCAATTCCTAGTTTTTGACCATAATCTTTAGCTACTAGTTTCGCTTTATAAACATTCCCACTATTTACCTCATTCTTTAAAGTAAAAATTCATCTATTTTGAAGTGTTTTACATCCCTTAGGTAATTCCAAAAATTCCCAAGTTCTATTCTATTGGAATGAATTCCATTCCCTTTTCTTAGCTTCCTTCCATTTTACTGCATCAAGACTAGCAAGAGCTTCTTTCACCATTTTAGGTTCACCACAATCTATATAAAGAATATAATCTTTAAATCTAGTAAGAGGATGTATTATTCTACTTGAATGTCTTACCTCATGTGATGTATTTTCTACAAGATTTTCCTCCTCATTAGTTTCTTTTCCCTTATCTTCATTTGGAAATTCTGGGATGTTTTAATTTTCCACTTCCTCTTGTATTATATCTTCTTTAGGTTGCAAAAAAAATCTAGGTACTTGTGTAATAGAATAAAAAAAAATTCTTTTGAAAATCATAAAACATCACATTTTCTTGAAATTTTACATCTCGTGATCTTACAAAGTGCTTTGCCTCAAGATCCCATAATCTAAAATCCAAGTCATCACCACCATAACTAGCAAAAATACATCTTTTTGATTAATTTAGATCTATTTTTCTTTTGTATATGCATGTAAGCAACACATCCAAAAACTTTTAAATGATTATAAGAAACATGTCTCCCTCTCCACAAAGACTCTCATACTTCATTATTTAAAGAGGAATGTGGTGATCTATTAATTAAATAAGTAGTATTCATAATAGCTTCAACTCAAAAAATTTTACACAAACCTACATCAACAATCATAGATCTTGCATGTTCAACCAACATTCTATTGCATCTTTCTGCTACTCCATTTTCTTGTGGAGTTCTTGGAGGAAGATGAATATGTTGAATTCCTTTTTATCTGCAAAACTCACTACATGCATTTGAGGTATATTCACCACCATTATCAGTAAGCAAACATTTTAACTTTAAACCTATTTGTGTCTCTACTTTAGCAACAAAGAACTTAAAAATATTTAAAACATCATCCTTGGACTTTATTGGAAATACCCATACTTTCCATGTATGATCATCAATGAAAGTAACAAAATACATTGATCCACCTAATGATGCTAGATTTATTAAACCACAAACATGAAAATAAACAAGCTTCAATTTATTAGCTCATCTACATCCCATATTTCTAAGAGAATTCACTCTTTGTGATTTACCAACAACACAATCTTTGCAAAATTCTATACAGCTTATTGCAAATTTCAGAATGCAAGAACGAGATTGAAGTACCTTTAAATTAGAATAATTGATATGGCCTAATTATTTATGCCTTAAATCAGTATCCTCCCTTATAGTAATTGATGAGTGGCGAGGTACCCCTACACTCAACCATACAAATATGAGTGTTTTCACGTGTGATCCAGTCGAACTCCACAGATGGACTAGTTGTGGCACCTAGAAAATTATCCTTAGGTCACATTTCGCTGTCTTCCCACATAGACTAGTATTATATTTTTCACGTATGGTTTTGTCCAGAGTGAGGTTTATGATGTGTTCCTAATCTAATGCTACTCCTGAAAGCAGTGGAAAGTAATATTAAATTAACTAATCTAGGAGAGAAAGGGTAAGAGAATCTAATCTAGCCTAAGTGCGATGAGCATCCATTCCTTGATCATCCATACACATCTTGGACTTTATGCACAACTACCAATAGGATTACCAAGCGCAGATCCTAGGTGTGCCACTGGGTTACCAAGTAGTCACACTTAAATGCTTGTAATCAGGTCGTACTCATTCCGTGTTACTAGGAGATAAGGGTGAGAGAAACTAATTAGGAAGGCAGTAAATAAAAATGAAATAAATAAATAAATAAAGTGAATGCTACAATGATGAAGTAATCTCGATCTTTATTTTTGGTCATGTGCATGTCCAAGTATGTCACACTCAAATAAAGGATGTCGTACAATTACATTCATCACACTGTGGGTAGACACTGGAAAATAATCTATCTCTAGAGGGATCAAATTGCTAGAGATTCACTATAATCTAACTCCTAATTGTGGAACAAGGAAGAGTTGCTTCTTATTTATAGAAATTGCGATGGACTGCGATATTGCGTACGCAATATCATAGGGGAAGACATGATATCGCTTACATGATATCACAGGGGATGTGATATCGTAGCCCATGTGATATCGCATCCCATCATACCCCCACGACTGACTAAAAACTTGTCCTCGAGTTACATTGATTACACAGTGGATAGGTATGGGATTATTGATGGAAAAATAAATGGGACAATGTTGTAGTGTGGGAGGAAAACACAACACACAAAATATACTACAACTACAAAAATTTGGAACTCATGCAGTTTCTGGAGACGGTGGCTCCTCCATTGGTACCTTTCCCTTGTCTTGTGCTCTAGGTTTTGAGGCTTGATGGCGTTGAAGTATTGCCTAGAGCTTCTCCTCTTCAGTCCAAGGGTCTTGTGCCATCCATGCTAATTTTTCAACGTTTGACGAAGTCGGCACTTCCCATGGACAGGGTAGTTGCGGAAACATCTGGTTGGCCTTGACGTACCAAGCTGCGAACACTCGTCATTCCTCCTCATAGGCTCTAGCCTTATCTTTATATTCATGAAGGTCTATTAGCCATCAAGCCAAGTCAGTTGCAATGTCTTTCTATCCCTGGTAGCTTGCTTTTACCACCTCAAGTTTAGAATTTGCGACATCTAGTTTCTCAACCAACTTATTGTGCTCTGCAAATTCTGCTTCATATTTGATGTGGGTGGAAGCCACCTGCTGCTTGAGCTCTGACCTTGGGCACCCTATTATTAACATGGCAAGGTTGGCATATCTGAGATTTGCCAACTCCATGTACTCTATCAAGTCTTGAATCTGCAGGTCTTGGTTCTTAACTTCCACTTAGTGGGCGAAGGCATATGTGTCCAATATGGCCCACCAATCAATGTGTTGAACACTGATATTGCTGATTTGAGCCTTGGCCAAATATAACTCCTTCTCCAGGATTTGTTTGTACATCCCCACTTGATCATGGAAGTGCTCCTTCAGCTTCTCATGTCATTTAGCCTTGTTCTTCCACACACTTATTTCAATGGCTGATTTTTTACGAATTGCGCATACCTCCTCCATTGAGAGGGTTTGATTTTCTCTGGCTAAACAGCTCACATCTTGGTTGACCCAGATGAATTGTTCTTGTAATTGATGAAAGTGTTCATTGAGAACGTTCTTTTGCTTCTCTAAAGTGGTCAACTAAAGATTAGCTAAAACCAACTGCTTATTTTCTTCTTCTAAGGCCTTGAGTGCCTTAAGATGCGCATGGGTTTACACCTGTGATGCGGAGGCATCCCAAACAACCGTCTCCTTTTCTTCCACCACCTTTTTATTATCTACTATTAATTTTGTTAGCTAATCGGTTCTAAAGTTTTCTAGCTGGCCTACGGGAACAAATTGCAGAGGGTTCCACTATGCTGCTTGTAAGGCCATAAGCTACTCTTGGAGTTTCTGCACTTTAGCTTCAGCATGCGCTACCCTTACTTTTGTTACAACCAGCTTCCCCTTTGTGGAAATGAGGTCTGATTGAATTACTATTACATACTTGGGAATGTCAAATAGGGATGTCATTACTTGCCCAGTTTGAAGTAATCTATCAAGCACATCCTCATGTTTCGTAGGAGTAATTGAGGTTCTGGCCAGAGTTTGAGCATCCTGTGCTCCTGTGAGATCTACCGATGGCATAACAGGTACATTGAAGGATTCTTTGATGTGGTCTGCGACCACTTCTGTAGCTCCCATGACATTCTGGTGTTGCATGACTACCATAGTGGCCCCTTCACCAGTCTCTAACTGCACCTGGAAAGATGTCGTGTTTCCTGAGATCTGTTGTGACCATCTACTTTCCCCTCCTCCTCTTTGAATATATACTTCTCCCCTTATGAGATCCAATGAAATAGTAGGCTACCTGGCATCATCGATGATGCAAAAGAGGTTTGCGTCATCATGACTTCTCCAACTGACCATCTCAGCAATGGCTTTCAGATGTCTCATCAACGGTCTGTAGTCTTGTGGTGGTGGCTACTGATCTTGGCCTATGTTGGGCCTTGCTTCTTGTTGTTGGCTGGGACTTGTGGCTGGAGGTTGATTGGGTCCAACCTCCTATTCTTCCTCTTGTTCGGGTCCCAGCACTTTGCCAGTGCTATTTCTTGGAGCTGGTGCCTTTAGCAATTCAACATATGAAGCAGTTTGAGCTTTCTGGAGGATGTCATTGGTATATACTCAGATACCAGCATGTCAACAAAGCTTTTTGATAAGATAGGGAAAAGGTAGTACCATCTACCCTATCTTCTGTTCTTCGAACCGCCTCAGGATCTCCGTCAAATATAGATGGGGTAGGCTAGCGTTAACCTTTTCCATCAACACTACACATCCTCTAGCTGCATATGTTGATACTCTTTTTAATCCCTTTGTGGGGAAGAGATGATATGTTCCAATTTTGAAGTAAATCCTCTCTTCTGTCATCAATTCACCAAATGCTTTGTCTCTACCATAAGCCTTCTCCAACCAATCCTTTTGCACATCAGGGTCTAAATGGGTAGATAACCAAGCAACCTGGGGCCCTGTGTTCAAAAGGTTTAACACTTTTAAAATTGCATGGGCAGAGAAGTCAACTATCACACCACAAATATTAACTATGGTTCCTTGCTCCCTATTGTGCTAGAACTGGTACGTTTCTCGTAGGTACCAAGCACCACTTTCATAGAGGATAGGCCAAAAGGGAGATCCTTTGAGGTGATCCCTAATGGCCTCAGGAGCAAACTCTACAAATTATTCAAAATTCAATTCCACAATCACCACAGTGAATGTGGACTTCTCGTGGATAGCCTGAACGCACTCTTGGGGCAACATGAGTTGTTGTCCTGGTTCAGGCGCTGCAACAGCTCCTCCTTCTACCTGCCTGGATTGTCTAATAGGAGGTTCTTCTTGATGGATGCTGAATGATTGCTCCTCCTGTTCTTCATGTTGTCTGGCAGGACCTTGTCTTCCACCTCTCCGAGCTCGTTTTCTTCCACCTTGGGTAGGACCTTCATCCTGTCCACATTTCGGGGCCATTTGCAATCACATAGGCTAAGTGTTAGTAAGGTTTTCTTTGAAGTTAAGTTATACCTTACTACTTACCTTCATTAATGATCTTTTGTTATCGTGTGTGATAATGCCCGAAAGTTTGTAATAATGAGTCCCGTAACTTAGGTGGTTTCCATTTTAGTTTCCCGGTATTCCTAGGGGTTAAATATTTTTTAGGCACAATTATTCTAAGTATTATAGTTAATTACCCTAATTGATGTCCCTTGGACAATGATAATTTTCAAAAAAGTTAGGCACTTTTCGGCAAGTGTCTCTCCCCCACGACTAAACTGAACACTCCGGGTTCAAGAAGGTTCAAACGGAATACAAATCAGAGTACTAGTGAGCGAGATATGAGGAGAAAAGCAAGGGTCACTCAATCACAAGTCACAGAGAAAAATTTTAAAAACTCCCCCCGTGTGAATGAGAAAACGATGCTAAGTGTTGTGGTGGGGGTAACTATTTATAGGTAGATGGGGACGTGATATCATGTACAATACATCGCGTACGTGATATCACATGGGACGCAATATCGCGTACGTGATATCTCGTCCCTAGTGATGTGAGAGACATGAAAATAGTGACTTTTTTTAAAGAATTTTCTTGAAATTAACGTTGAATATTTGAGGACATTGGAAATTATTAAGATGTTCTAGGGTAATTTCATTAATTTTAAAGGCACCATTAATGATAATGATGTGAATTTTATCAATAAAACCTTGGGTGGTTAAGAAAAAGGACATGTAATGATACATAGGAACATTGAAATTCAGAGGGATAATAGTAGGGAAAGAATGTTATGAAAAATGATGCTAAGGGTAAGAAATGGTGTGTGTGAGCTATGTCATAATTGAAGATTATAAAATATTACACAAGTGGGTCCTCCCCAAAGCAGGTTCTAACCTATAATGCCCTTATGTTACCACACTTAAAGTGTCCATGGGCACTAGAAGGGTTAAATGTAATCCGCACTAACTCCACAAAACACACACATGTAAATATCACTGGAATGAGATGAAAATTCTATGCTACACAGGACACGAGCTACAATTACATGAACAGTGAGATGAGGCGAAGTATTGAAAGGGATTGTAGAGATCAGGACATGAGGAAACTAACCCAAAGCATAGTGAATCCTGCATGTAAGGCATGATTAATAGGTCATTAACCCGTCATTCCAAGATCAAGACCAAGTCCATTCCTCTAATTAGTAACATCGCATTGTTTCATCCCATGATGAACAACTATGAGAGTACCATAACAACAAGGCCTACGATCATGTGGCATTTTGTTCAAGGAAGAAGTGACTTTTGTTTTGTGGCACTTTGTTTTTTTTTCTTTTTTTTTGAATACTGGATCTAGAGAAGCTGCCAACCTTCAGGCATGGGTGCATGTCTTTCCAGTGGGACCCCCTAGAATAGCGCTTGATTTTTGAGTGCTCTTTTTGATTACTCTTACTCCCATTTTTCATTAGATCTACAAGGATCTTAGTACAACCACATTACATGATAACTCCCACAAACGTCACCAAAGAGAATCCACAAGTCCCCTTGATGTCACATCCTAATCATTCCCTCTTGGTCCATCTTTCTTCATTCTGGGTACAATGAACACAAAATTAATTTTAAGTTTTAAAAATGTCAAGAATATCACTGTACCCTCGAATAGAACCCCTTATTCGTAGAGTGGATGAGTGGGTGTAATGGGCTCATTGTTTCAAATAATTAATCACTCATGACTTAATAACATAGAACACACCTCAACCAACAATCCACATGAGTGTTTTATTCGTAGATAAGATTACTTACAAAAGCATAAAAAGACAAAAAGACAAAAAGATAAAACAAGAAATTGAAAAAATAAAAAACTGGAAAACAAAAAGTTATAAAATCAAAGAAAATGAAAAATATTTATTAACCTTGCTTTTTATTTAGAATGGGAGATATCCACCATAACTAAATGGTTGATCATGGCAAGGATTAATAAATAAAGGGTGAGGATCCTTGCATGTTCGAAGTATTGGGGCTTGGCCACACTTACCCCATTGGGGTTCACACACTTGATTATAGTAAGCATAGTAGGGCAATTTATACGATGTAGTTCCCAGATAACGAGTTGACCCACTATGATATTTAGGGCCATAAGATGGTATGCAAGGATTGAGATGATGCCTCCCATGGTTGTGTTCATTAGGCCACATGATTATTGGAGCGTTAGTTGGTGGCCCTGATGAAGCTACACGAGGCATTGAGTTCGAAGGTAAGGGTGCACCACAGTGTGGAACTTATGCTGGGTTGGAAGATGCAGTGGCCTTGGAATTGTGTTTTCCCTTCTTATGACTATGTGTAAAGAAAGGACACTTTTGATGTTGAGGAGACTTTTCACTGTTGTTAGTAGCAGTAGCACAAGAGTTGTTCATGGGTTGTTGTGGTGGTGCAGGCACCTTAGGAATAGTTGGTGGTGATGTGGAAGGAGGGAAAGGATGAAAATGTTGAAAATTAGGAGGATTATAAGGTACACAAGGTGGTGGTTGTGTTGGAGGCATGGGTTGATAGTATTGTGGAGAATAGCAATGCAGTGCGATAGAGTATGGTGGCCCAATTGAAGAAATAGGATGTTGAACAAGATAAGCGTTTGGGTTTGGACGGTATGAAGGGCGTCTCCAATCTAAGGGTGGTCTCCCCCATGACTCGGATTGTTGCCACTGTGATCGAACACAATATCTCTGTATGAACTCTGGATGTAACGTATTTCCCCAATGCTCATGTAAATGTAACAATATTGGGCATTGACCTTTGGGGTGATCGTATAGGCATATGTTGCATTCATACGTATGATTGGCAGCCCTTCATTCTTTTTTTCCAAATTTCTAATGTTTTGTACTACTTCTTGGGTTGTTAAAACTCTATCTCCAATGATATTGACACATTCTCCACACTTTTGATACATCCAGTCCAACATCTTATTGATCTTTGCCTCGGCTTCTTCTAATGTTTGTTGTATTAGCAAAGATGATGTTTCCACCTTGAAATTGGTTGATTTTTCCTTTTTATGATCAGGGATCTTTGTTGAGTTGAAATTTTAGTCCCGTTGATGTTTTTCAACACTCTCCCATCTAGCTAATTCTCCTTCTTTTTTTGCTACATGCTTAATAAGCTCTTGGACTTGATGGGTTCATAGTTCATATAGTTGACCTTGGGCATACATTCCTAAGGTCTCTCTTGTTTCATTACATAGCCCATCAATGATATGGCACATTAGCCTTTCCTCGAAAAATCCATGGCCTAGACAGTTGTTTAACAGTGGATAATATCTTTCTAAGGCCATGTCCAAGGGTTCATGTTGTTCTTGTTTCCATCCTTGGATTTGTTTCCTCAAGGCTGGCACTCTTGCGTATGTTTGATATTTTTCGTTAAAGACTTCTACCATTGTTGACCAGCGTCGTATTAAATTTTGTTTTAACGATCTATACCATACTTTTGCTTGGTCAACGAGTGTCATAGGAAAGAGATTAAGTTTTTGCCACCCATTATCAATGTTATTCCATGTGTAGGCATTGTAGAAGGCTTGTAAATGTTGATTTGAATCTAAGTCATAGCCTCCTAAAAATTTAGGGAAGTTGTTTAAATCGAGCCTAGGTAGATGGCTTTCTTCACGATGCCTACGTATGATTCGAATAGCCTCTTGTATTTGTGTTAGGATTGTAGTGGCCAATGGGGGTTCATTGTCATCAGGTAAGTTATGCTTCCATGTGTTGGGATGATGTTTCTTCTGTTCATGTTTATAAGAAATCCCCACTTCAGGTTGTATACTCCAATCTTCATCGTCATATAGTTCGTTGGTTCTCCAATGAACTTCCTCACTAAGTGTGGCGTTATCGTGTTCTTGTAGGAGAGGCATTGTTGTGTGTGAATTTATGTGACTTTTTATAATTACTTCTTTATAAGAGTTATATCGTTAATTCCTATACAGTGACCTTGTATGATATAACTAATCTAGATAACTAGCATCGTCCCCGACAACAGTGCAAATGATGAGTGGGGTGGTACCCCTACACTCAACCATATGAATACGAGCATTTTCACGTGCAATCCGGTCGAACTCTGTAGACAGACTAGTTGTCGCACCTAGACAATTATCCTTAGGTCACAGTTCACTATCTTCCCACTTGGACTAGTATTATATTTGTCACGTATGGTTTAGTCTAGAGTGAGGTGTATGATGTGTTCCTAATCTAATGCTACTCCTGAAAGCAGTGGAAAGTAATATTAAATTAACTAATCTAGGAGAGAAAGGGTAAGAGAATCTAATCTAGCCTAAGTGTGATGATCATCCTTTCCTTGATCATTTGTACACATCTTGGACTTCATGCATGACTACCACTAGGATTACCAAGCATAGATCCTAGGTACGCCACTGGGTTACCAAGTAGTCACACTTAAATGCTCGTAATCAAGTCGTACTCATTCCACGTTACTAGGAGATAAGGGTGAGAGAAACTAATTAGGAAGGCAGTAAATAACAATGAAATAAATAAATAAATAAAGTGAATGCTGCAATGATGAAGTAATCTCAATATTCATTGCCGGTCATGTGCATGTCCAAGTACATCACACTCGAATAAAGGATGCCGTACAATTACATTTACCACACTGCGGGCAGACACTGGAAAATAATCTATCTCTAGAGGGATCAAACTACCAGAGCTTCACTACAATCTAACTCCTAATTGCAGAACAAGGGAGAGCCGCTTCTTATTTATAGACATTGCGGCGGACTGCGATATCGCGTACCCGATATCGCAGGGGAAGACGCGATATCGTGTACACGATATCGCGGGGGATGCGATATTGCGTCCCATCAGTAACTATAGCTACAACATCATCTTGCAAACATATGTTAGGTTCTAACGTATATTGTGCCTATATTTTTTACCCTTGAACATTATTATAATGCCCTTGGTAACTTTTAATTGATTATTTCCACATGAAAAATTTAAATCCAAATCATCAAGTTGACAGATAGAAATCAACTTTTTATAAACTTGAGGAACATGCCTAACATTATTAAGAGTGATTTTAGGCAAACCAAGCTACTGGAACAAAACACTTCCTATACTAGCAATTTTTAAAGGAACACTATTAGTAGCATAAGCAACTCCTAATGAAACAGGCTAATATGAAGTAAAATAGAGCAATTAGGGCAAGTATGAAATGAGGCCCCTGTGTTTACAATCCAAATATCTTTTGGTGTGTTTAAAGAAAACACTATAGATGATTCAGATATAATAAAATGAAAAGCAAGCTCATCCTTTGTATGATTTATTTGTGGACTTGCATTATTTTCTGATTTTTTAACTTTATCTTTTCCTTCTGGTGAAATGATGCTTTCCAAGCTTTGTAACCATGACGGTCCCTCTTCAAGTGACCAATTTTATGGAAAAATTAACATTCAATCTTGTTTTTAGAAGTTCCTCTACTTTTACTTATTTCCTTACTTTGATTAGGTTTCCTACTTTGATTATGTTTACTAAATCTACCTTTATTTGAAACTATAAAAACTTTACCTGATAATTAACCCTATCCGTTAGATAATCTTTTTTCTACAACCTAAAGAGTAGAAACTACACCATCAAAAGAAATATTACCAATACTCATAGAGGTAGTAATAGTTGTAATAATTGGATTCCAAGATTCAAGTAAAGAATTTAAAATAACATAACACTTCATTAGCTCTGAAATTATCACTTTACATTCTTTCAAATTTAACAAAAACAACCATCATATCATCTAGATGATCTTGCAAAGAAACACCTTCTTTCATCTTTGCATTGAAAACCTTTTGGTAAATATGAAACTAATTTAAACTTGAAGCTTTATCAAATCTATTTTTCAACTTTATCCAAATAACATGAAGATTTTTTTTCATTAGAAAAATATGTCAAAATTTTGTTGCTTAAACAAGGACAAATCAACATTAGTGCTTTTTCTTGCAACCTTTTTCAATCATCATTTGACATCCTTGAAGGTTTTGAAGGTTGAAGGGCCTCATTGCACTCATTTTGTGCCAAAATATCTTTCATCAACATACTCCATATGTTCCAATTTTGACCAACAAGTCTGTCTGTTGTTTGTACCCACTCCATCAACTTGCTTTGATACCACTTGTTACCCAATTAATTAAATTTGCAAATTAAAACAGTAAAGAAAACAAGAAAACCACACATAGAAATTTACATGGAAAATCCCAAAGTGGGGAAAAAACCACAGAAACTAGTGTAGAGCTCTTTGTTTATTTGGAGAAAATATCCTAAGGACAAGAGCCATCCTTGATAATTCTCATAGCTTATTACTATCACAACACTCTTAAGCCCTTCTTTTCACATTTTGTTGTTGTTGTTGTGGTGGTGGTTAACACATCTTCCTACCGTTAATTTATGGGGAAAATAATATTTTTTCTATTACAAACATTAGATAATTTTATAAATTGTTAATCATATCTCAAGAAGAGATTACAAAGTTGGAAGTTATGAAAGACATAACTTAAATTGATAAAAATAGAGAAAGAGTTTTCTTCACATTAACTAACAGTTTAATTTTTTTCACTGATAGTTAACAATAAAGGAGGGAATCATTAAACTTGAACATGTGCAAACAAAAAATTAACTAGTAGATTTATTGACTAAATCTATTTTAAATTACAGAAATGAGTACTTGTGTCATGGCATAGGCATCAAGAAGATTCAAAAATCAAGACAAGAAGATAACAAAAAACATGCATTCCACACTAAAGGAGGAACTCTTAGAGATAGTGTATCATGTTCCATGTGTCCAATAAGATAAACAATAGAGAAAAAAACATTGAATTTGCACTTTGTTATCACATCAAGTAAAAAGACACATTGTTTTTTATTTTATTAAAACATTTATGGGAGGATGTATTTAGAGAATGACCCCAATCTCTCATGTTTCTTAACTTTTAGCCCAGTTTTTCATAAAATTGGCTTGTCCTATCATATTCTATTATGGTCCCATGATTTGGCTATAAATATGTAGGCAAATCATGTTTGTAAGTGAAGCAATTGATACCATTAAGGCAATTTGATACTACAATAATAAAATAGTTTATGCTCTGAAGTTTTCCACTCCAATAACTTTCATCATCCATCATTAATTCTTAATTCATCATATTCACCAATTCATTAATCCAAGAAGTTGAATAATCACATTTGGGGCTACTCTTATGCAACAAATTTCAACCATCAAATCAACTCAATTTTATAGGTAGGTAGATTGTTGAAAGAGTTTTGTATGACGTATTTACTCACTCCAAAACTCTTTTTTATCATAGAAATATTCATTGTGCAAATCATTAATTTCTATTCTAGGCACTGAGCAGTTTTATTCAAGATCCCTTTTTCAAGATAGATTTGAATCATTAAATAAATTTCATTTGATCTAAAATTTTATAGGCTTATAAATTGGAGAATGATCTTTTTAACAAGCCTAAAATCATCCCAAAAATCATCCAGATAGTGAAGACATTGCAACTACAAAATAAAAAAACAAAATTAGTTTTTCTTATTTGGGCCACCCACATCATCTAATATATTGGGCTACCAAAAATCTGTAAAATACAAAAAAATATTGAATCTTCTTACATCAAAAAATTCTACAAAATTAAATACCAAAAACATTTTAGATCTTTTTTATCATTTATAATAAACTAGTTTATCTTTGTTTTACAAATTCCCACTTCTTAGTTCGAATCAAATTTTTATGACTTGATATTCTTTGCTAACTTCTAAGTTTTCAATAATATTATAGTTGTCTTACATTCTTTATTAATCCATTGTTGATTGTTTGCGTTTTAGGCTTTGAAAATATTGTAGGAACTTGTACTTATAGTTTTTGTAAGACACATTTGGATTTCAAATCTTCTAAATTTCATTTTGAAAATATTCCTTTATTTTTGTAGTTTTTTTGAAGTGATTTTACCTTTTGGAATAGCTAATATGTTGTCTATTTATTAATAACATGAAGTATAAAGATTGATGATAAGATTCAATTATTTTTTCTACCTACTTCAAAACATTCATGTTGCCAACATTCTTTAGGCTATAGAGAAGAAAATCAATTCTCGATTGCCTTCCTACAAAAGTGAAGCTACCTAATTTTGGATATTTATTAGTGTCACCTAGAATTAATAGATCTAGTTGTTATTCCCAATCTAAAAAATGTTTTCCTTTTCGATTGAATTGCTTATCTTAAGAGCGTCAATTTCATTTTGCACTTTTTACATATGCTAGAAAGCCTTGAGGATTCTCGTAACTAATATGATTTCATCTAAACTAATTATAGCATTAAAATCCCCTCATAGATAAAATTTCCTTCTTTGATAAATTCCTATGACAAACCTTCTAGTGCATAGAGAGTATTCTCTAGGTGTAAAGTGTAGGTTTTTTTGATGACGTGTGAACTTCAAAATTCTGAAAATTTTTGATTTACCATAAGTCATTTTTTTTTAGTATTCAATTTCCAACATTTAAGCATTATGAAAAATATCAAATTTATTAAAAATGTATATATTATGTAACACTCTAGAATTGACATTGACATAGTATGAGTAGCAAACACTTCATCAATAAGGTTACCAAGTTTCCTTGGTGCTATTGTGAAAAGGTTAGTTAAATTATTAGCTATAATTTACCATTTGTTGCAACTTTCCTTTTAAACAAGTTATTCTAGGAATATGTGATGCTCATTTTCAATTGCTCTTTGAATTATATATGCCATAGGTTTTTTCTCTCCTATTGCAAATTGGACCATCTACCTAGGTCAATCCTGAACCATTTGTATTATATAGGATGCATAATTTAAACTATCTAAGTTAATTGTAATTAACATTTAGCAGGTAAAACAAAATAACTTTTATAGTAAATGTTTACAAATGATTAGTTAGAAGCAATTTTATAATAACTAAGAATAAAAATCGTAGAAAACTTGCTGGTTATACTTTTTTGCAACCATATTTTAATTTAACTTATATTTTAGGTCAAAATCCAAAAGAAAATCTTTCATTATTTCTTTCTAAAAAATAACCAGGTATGTGGCATTCCATCTTTACAAAAGTCGTCGTTTTTTTGAACAGGAGACTCTGTCAAAATTGAGAGAACTTATTCTACAGGATTGCGTCAAACTTCAAAGGCTTCCAGAATCGATGGGAAAGCTTAGACAGTTATCTTCTATGAAACTGCATCACATCTTTGAAGATCATTCCAGATAGCTTTGACCAGTTACAAGGATTGAAACATCTCAAAATTTTCAGTTGTCATGCATTGGACTGCTGTTCAATGGTGTCATTGCCCGAGTCATTTGGGATCTGAGAAGCTTAAGTAAACTAACCATTTACCTTTATCACGCAATGGTGTTGTTGCCAAAGTCATCCGGGAAACTGGTGCAATTACAAGAGCTGTGGATCATGCATTGCGATGCTTTGGAAGGGACACTATAATCATTGAGATGCTGGACAAACTTAGTTGGCCTAGCTGTGTTCGGGTGTGGTAAAATAAGATTGTCACCAAAGCAGTTTCAAGGGATTCATTCTCCGTCTTTCGGGATTGGGCTGTCAGTATCTGGAGGTTCCACATTCCTTGTTTAGTAACACGGGTCTGCGGAACTTTTTCCAACCAATCCAAATTAAGCAACAGACATATACTGTGTGTTTGCTTTTAGCCATTAATAATAATAACAGAGGTGCGCCCCAATTAAGTAATTTTGAATTAACAGTCAATCATGTCATCGAATCTCCCAGCGGTATGCCCCGTGGAGTGCGCGAGCTGGGACTCAAAAGGCTTCTGGAATGTAAAGGAGGTTGCCCCATGTAATCTTCATCATCTGGTGACACTGAAGCTCAGTTATTGTTACAATCTCCAAAAGTTACGCAAGAGTATAGGCAGTCTTTCATCTCTGAAAGACCTTTCCTTGATTTGGTGCTTGAATTTAGAGGAGGTCGACCCATTGGTAACTTACAAAATCTAAGATTGCCAAAAATTCATACTTGCCTTGTGTTGAGACCAACCTCACTTATGTTAAGCATGGGGCCATTATCAACAATAAGCTAGTGGAGCTAGATCACAAGCTAGGAGTGCAACTAAATTATGTTTTGTAAGATTCTCTATTATCATGCAAAGGCAGAAGGTAAGATAGCGGCAGAAGGTAAGATAGCGGCAGAAGGTAAGATAGCGTCTTGAAGTACCATTTAGATCTGTCCCAATACAAACTGCAATAAAAATAAAGAAATAAATAAAAATAGCAACCAACCTTATTTGAAACTTGAAAGGTGTTAAGTTCATTGTGAGCCCTATTGGTACGATTGAAGAATGGTAGTTATGGGCCAGAATGGGCCAGAATCAGCCGTGTTTCACCATTAAACGTTGACACAATTGTTAATGCACTAATTCGGTATATGTGTCATCAAATTCTTCAAATAATGCATAAGATGAGACGTATAGCATTCACTTTAAAATGCATGAACTTAGGTAAAATGTATGCCATGTGGTACGACAGAATAGAAGAGATTTACCACCGCGTGTAAATGAAATGTCCATTGAAACTCGCCCATCAGAACTATGCATAACTCCATCAACTTCATTTTATTTAACACAGTTGACGGCAGTTAACAGATATGAAAACAGGGGGCAGCAAGAAACAGCAATCTCTGGAATTGGCAAGCCTGGTTGCCAACATTTCTTTTGAAATGCGTAGTGGCTGGCAGCGCATGTCCATCAGCACCCGTTATTTTATTTTGTTCTTCTGTTTTCTCTAACCACATGCAACCCATCTTTTAGCCTCTTGTTGTTGCGAGCGACGCACATCTGACAGCAACGCACCTGCAGATGGTGGCCTTCTCTCTGGACGCGAGGGTAATGGCAGGCACTTGTAGCAAGTCAGCAAGACGATCATCACTAATTTTAAACTTTTTTTAAAAGCTTAAACTTTCATTGTTTTAAATGCTTAAACTTTTTTTTCGGTCCCGTTGCGTTATTCTGTTTCATTGTGTTGCCCTAACAAGTATAGTTTTGTTGTCTGCATTTGCAGCACAATAGCAAGTATAAGTTTTTATCTATGGTAACACTACTAAAGATGTTTCATCCTCAGTGGCAACATCATCGTCATTAGTATTTAATTTATGCTTACGTCTGCTTGTTAAAATTTGGTAATTGCATTGCTATCGGAGATGTGCCATTTTCTGATATACTTAAAATTGTTTAAGTATCTAAATTCTAAATAGTCGTTGCTTTGGAGTGGCTTTGTGTGTGATGAAATCAACCTCTATAAAGAAATGAGTTTTTTTTACTTGTTAATCACGACAACCTTTTAAAATTTTTAGTCAACCTAGAGTGAGAGAAGTAATTTAAGACAGTCTTTCACCATTATGATTTCACCATTATGATTTCTACGGAAAATGCACAAGGGATCACATATTGTTTAAGCTCCGAGGAATTGAACTTTTATAGCAAAATCTTGAAGTTCGATGTTACAGACATATGAAAGGTTGTGCATCTTTACACAAGTTTATTAACAAAATTTTATTTTCATTAATGTTGTTATATTAGTGGACTTCATTATTATTATTATTATTGTCACATATTCCGAGAGGTGCATAGTCTCCTAAAACAAATTTTCACATGTGTTTGGGTGTCCAAAATTTACGCATCAATACCTTGCTTTGCTTTGAAAGTATTGCCATATTGCATAGGGAATCTTTGTACTAAAACATTTAAGCATGAAAGATTGCTGAATAATGGAAGTAATCCATACGCAAGCATTGTTTAGGCTTGAGGTATCTACCTGTGTTAATCTCAGCAAAATTGAAGGGTGTTTGAACCTGAGAGAAATCATGGTAAGCCCAGGGCGTTTCAACCAGTTGCATGACGTCTACATCATCGGGTGTTACTGGTTAGGTGATTGGCAGTTGTCACCTAAAGTTGACATTTTCAACGTATCATACCACTTCGAGGATACCGATGATGAGGATACCAAGGTAATAAGTATGCACTTCTATTTCTAAAATTAACTCTGCATCTTATGTAATCTTATGTAATTTTGTTTGTAATTGCTATGCTTGCCTTTTAGTATCAAAAGCGTATACATATTAATTATTATCCCAAATGTCGTGCTTATTTATGTTGAACTCAGACGGTCGAAGAGGCGTTGTTGGAGTGGTCGTTAAATGCAACGGCGGACCACGGTGGAATATTAAATGTGAAAATGAACCCGGCTTTGAGTTTAATAATGGAACAACAAATCAAAGATTTGATTGGCTGCCAAGATATGTGCTGCTTCTTTCATAAACTTCCACCTGCACATGTCCACCGTAGACATGTCCTTTCCCTCCACCGTAGACATGTCCTTTCCCTCCCATTTACTCCACACACGGTGGTGGTGTGTCTTATCTGACTGAACCTTTTATTCTTTTTAAGAGCTAATGATGAATAAGAATTATCTAACTGAACCTTTTAACGAGTACAGCTGAATTAACGTTGGGATGTTTTAAACAGGAAGAAGAATCCGGTTTGATATAGAGTAAAAGACGATGCCTTTTCATGGATGATCATGCCTTACTACTGCATCACCTCAAAGGCAGTGAACATAGCTTTCTGGCATATCCTAGGATTGACCGTGACCTTATGGCTAACCTGTATGAAATGTCAATCTCCATATTAGTGAAAGCTGAAGTGGTTTCTTCAAGAAAATTGCAACAAATTATTCCAATAGCCCAAGAAGAAATTCCTCTTCACCTAAACATTTTGTTTCAAGGATGACACTTTCATTCTTCATCAAAAACCATGGTCAGGGTGAAACACTTGATGCTAGAGAAAGTGAAGAAAAAAAAATTTCCTACTACACTCTGGCCTGCAGGTAGAAACTTGACAACCCTCTTTCCTGGCTGAAAATCAGTTTTCTATGGCTTCCTTTCATTCATACATTCTTGTTTCAAATGATATAACATGAATATTTACATACAAACACTGTTACAATCACCCTATGCATCAAATGAATCTCATTCTTGGAAGTGAGGAATCAAAAATTCGTGATTCAATTCACGTTTGGGTACACATGCATATGCAAAGACTAGGGATGGGGTTTGCAGGTGGGGACGTGAATTACAAAATAATAAAATATTTAAATTAAATATTTTTAACTTTTTTTCACATTTTACTCCTATTAAATATTATTTTTAATTTAAATTAAATTAAAATTTTTGGAAGAGAATCTTAAGTGCTTTTGTTCGCACTCCCGCTTTTGGTTCGTACAAAATCTATGATGCATAGCAATCACCATTCATTTCTTTTCCCTTTGATTATCTTTTTTGCACAATATTTCATAACCTCCCATTTGTTAATTGTGGCATTTTTCTGCCACATAATCTCATTCTTTAACTAATAATCATGGCTCAAATTATGTATGTTATTTGATGAACAAATCAAGAGTCTTACCACTAGAATCGAACTCATGACAATACTGAGTTATAAAGTTTTGATTGGACTATATACATCTTGGGGTATAACTATATTACAATTATCATAGGGTTTTAGCACCCCTTAATTTGACAAGTCCAAGTTATGAGATCGATTATGGTAGACAATATCAAGTTATAAATTTTTAATTTGACTATATATTTTGTGGGTAAATATACTTAAAAGGGACAAGGATTAGTAAATGTAAAATAGATTAGATAGATTGCACTTTTAATGGAAAAGCAAGCAACATGAAAAGAAATATTAGAATCCAAAATCAAGAATTTTTTCAATATAAGTAATTTAGATACTTAGGGTCTCTGGTTCAAGTGGATGGAAAAATTAATAATGATGTGAAAAACATTATTGAAGTAGGATGTTTTTAAATCCTTTAATTCATTTTATTGCTCTCTGCACATCACCATGTGTGGAAGCAAGGTTATATACACAAAATCATAATACAATGTTAAACTTTGAGAAGCATAGCACCCGAGACTCAATGAGGATTGAAACTGTAACTGAAATGTATAAGATAATGGTTAGGTTCAAAGTTAAGGGAATAAATAGCTAAACAAAATGATGCTTTGTATTTGTTAACAGTTAAAGTGAATACTTGACTATGTAATTTGTGAAGAGGATATGTTAAACAAGATGGAAACAAATGATAGCATGCCTTAAAAGGAAACATATTTAATGTGATCCAAAAGAAGAGCTGGATATTTCAAACATAGAATTGAGAAATTGTTTGATTCATGCATTTAACCATGAAAGAGAACCTAGCATCATATATAAAAATAGAAACTTTATGGCAAGAAAATGGTGGTTGTTTTTAATCCAAAACAAATAAACCACAAATATTTTCAAGGAAGAAACATTCTTGCCTCACCACCAAAAAGAAAAACTTGGGAAACATCTTCTAGAGCAAGTTACAATAATGGGTGTGAGGTTGTGCTTTAGGTTAATCCAAGATGCTATTCAAATAAACATGGAATTGGTCTTAGTAGATCCAAGGGATTCATACACAAATCTAAATACCTATTCAGCCAACAGAGATCAATAACAATAGACATATTTGTTCTCCTTGAAATGGTGGAATCCTTACATACTAATGTAGGCCAACTTATAGGCTTCGATTTAGAAAAATACCAATGCCAAATAGAGCTTATCTATTTTTCTTAAAGATAGCACTATCCTTGAATCTTCTACATATAGAGATAGAAAGTAATTTGATTTCCCTTTTCAAAAGGAAACAAGTTCAAAGAAGTTGGATGTACCTAACTGATGAGACGCGATATCGCGTATGCAATATCGCATCCGGCCCTACAATATTGCATACGCAATATCGCACCCCATCACCAGTTCTATAAATAAGAGGCAACTTTCCCTTGTTTTCACATCTAGATCTAGACCCTTAGCCAAACTATAGTAGTTTTACCATTCCAGAGTTAGAATAATTTCCATGTGCCTGCAGTAGGAGTCTCAAAGTGAACGGATCTTTATTCGAGCAAATTGTACCTAAGCACACATTTGTGTACGGTAATACAGACGAACTTTCTGATAAACCTTGCAGCATGTGGACTAAGCTAAATAGGATTTAAATTATTGTTAAATGTTTGATTGCTTTCCTAGATAATTAATCTCTCTCAACCCTTAACTCTCCTAGTTAAGTGCATTCAATACAACCGCTTCGAGCACGTGTGTAATGCTTGGTAACCCAGTAACGAGTAGCGTTTGGTAATCCCAGTAGCGTTGCACTGGTTCAAGGTGTGTATGGCAAGTGGAAATGGATACTGATGCTAGGACACTTAGAACTTAGTTAGCGAATAGTTAATGAGGTAGTTACTTAGTCTCTTCACCCTTCCCTCTTAGCATAAGGCGTTAAAAAGATAAAAGA
>MNCI01002415.1:260861-291416 GCA_015680685.1 Gnetum montanum
ATCAAATGAAAAATAACATAACGGTAAACAGCACACCGAACAAGACTAAAATGTCTTCTTCTTCACACAAAAGCACTTCACCGCCTAGGAACAACACAAGAGATAGTTGGCGGCACAACACACATATCCAAGAACTGCCAATTCCTCAACAATTCAATGTGGTATATATTCATCATGATGAATATATATACCCAACTTTACCTTTTTCTTCTATCAAGACGAACAATTGCGTTGGAGAAACTTGGAGGGTAACATAGTGTTGCCTCTAAACAAAGCAGCCCCCAACATGCTCCTTTGTGCCCTTGCATGAATAGGCATGTCACAATTATACACTGAGTACGTTGCATGTGATTACAAATCAAGGGACTACCATCCCACAGAAGTGCAACATCAATGGGACTTACAACAGGAGAGATACTATATATAGTTGAAGGGAAAAATACCCCATAACGCTCCACCCATCCTAAGCGAAATTGAGGGTGGTGAACCTATTCCAATGGGTTCTCCACAAAATGATGTTCCCCCTCCTAATGATGGTGAGGAGGTGGTGTATCAGAACCTTCACTCAACGATTCACAACCCTGGTTTTGATCCCCACGAATACCAAGTGTTCAATGAGGGAACACACACACAAGATAAGGGCAGGCAGTCTGATTGTCATCACGATCAGGGTCGAGACCATCGAGGAGAGGGTAAGAAACATCGTCATGGTGATGGTTCTCCTTCTTCTTCACCTTCATCATCACATTCACCCTCTCTTTCAACATCAGGACACAGTCATAAGGAACATAATCGTGAGGATAAGGGTAAACAAAATGAGAAACCTCGACGAGAGAGTCGAGAGCAAGGACGAGGGCATTCTAGAGAATCACGACATGGAAGAAGGAAAAGTAGGGAACCACATAGACATCATAGACGCTATGAAAGAAATGACCACAAAGAACCCCTACTTGCAACCTAAAGCATGTTAGACATCACGAAGGCTGTTAGAATTCCTACAAGGCACCAGAAAGATAGCAGGATCAAGAGACTAGACATGAATAATATCCCACGATTTGAGGGGGGATACAACACTGATCCTCAGAACCATTTATAGGCATTTCATGATGCATGTGCCTTGCAGAATATTGAAAACTAGTGGTAAAAATTAAAGTTGTTTCCAAGGATACTAGTAAAAGAAGCACAAATCTGGTACCTGTACTTAGAACTGGAATCCATTCGAAGGTGGAGTATGATGCTAGAACTATTCAACGGTAAGTATCAAATGTACTCTCGGGTGTCCAACCTACAAAAGAAAATCCAAGGATGAAAGCAGGGAACTCATGAACCCTTGGATGCTACCATGGGCTGATATTATGCACTGTTACATTGTTGCCTAGGTCATGCTTACTCGCAATAGGATCAATTACGTCATCTCGTAGATGGACTTAGGCACCAAACTAGGAGAACCCTTGGAACGTATGCCTAAGGGAGATTATTTGAGCTTAGGTTCATCAGATCCATAGATTGTTGGGGCAAGTAGCTAAAGAAGAAGGAGAGCTATGCAAGAGAGAAAACGTGGAAGAATACAACCGCGATCCTTCCCTCCAAAAAAGGGGAGTAAGATTCTGTGAGGAGGAGGATGAGTCACCACTCGAAGAGATGGTGAATAGAAAAACCTTGCCACTTCAAAAATTAACAACAGAAGTTTCAGCTAAGGTAGATCAAATGTGGGACTCCTTAGATAGTAGATTTAAAAAAATTCTAAAAATCGTAGAGGAGACTAAGGAGCAAAGTAGTGACCATGATAAAAAGAAAAAGAGGGATTTGGATCATGCACATAACAAAGATAAGGGTAAAATGACTATCATCGAAGAGGTTGTGGATTCTGATACAGAAAATGATGATGGATGTGAGATATGCCAGTATGACCATCCTAAGGGATGTTGCCCAATAATCTCACATCTGCAAGATTCTGGGGTGTATGCACTCAACCCACGACTTAACAAACGGCAAGCACCCCGACGATTACCTTATCCCCAAGGTAACCCAAGGCAGTTCCACCAACCGTTAATGTATTATCCAAGTGGAACTCCACCACAACCTATTAAACAACACCAGCAGTGGCAATACCCATAGTCATCGGGGATGCCACCACCGAGACAACAATACCCTTACCGGCAACCGGATTCATATGGCTATTACGTGCAGAAACCAATCTCTCCACGTGACTCTGTTGGTCACGTGACCCCACAATGTCACTACCAAGCTCAAGAGTACTATAGGACTCCTTCTCCTAGGAGAGACACACCACATGCATACCATCCTCCAAATCCATCTGCATCTCTCACATCGATAGCTCCATTACCAACCACTTTAGCAATGCAAGGGGAACTCCCCACTCAACTACAGCAACCCAATATCACGAGGGTTGTGAATCCTCAACCCGTAGTTGGTTCTAACAACCTTATGCAAAAAAGATCTTTCTTCAGAACCAACCATCCAACCAAGTCCTCGCCATCACAAGCGATTAAACATCTGAACACCTCCCTACCAAGTAAAGCTTCAAGACCTCCTTCAACCCAACCCAAAAATTGAGCCTAATGCATATGGTTATGTTAACACATGTCGTTACTAACTAGATTAAGGTGGGCCATCTTCCTAGGAAATTCTCTGATCCTAGAAGTCCTCTCATCTATCTCCAAGTTACTGGGAATGAACCATGTAAAGCTCTTCTGGACTCAGGTTCCGAGGTTAACTTAATATCACAAGAGATGTACAAAGCTTGGAACCTGCCTCCTTTGAGGAAGAGTAATATTCGACTTGAGCTGGCTAACCAATCCATCACTTTTCCCTTGGGACTGGTGGAGGAAATCGTTACCACTATGTGTGGTTGGTCATATCCAGATAATTTCCTAGTAATACAAGTGAACAATAGTAAAGGGAACTTCCCAATAATAATGGGAAGAGCATGGTTAAGTAGTATAGATGAACACCTAGGAATCTATGATCTTTCCCTATCCAAGAAGAACACTTATGGAAAGATCAAGAAGAAGAAAGTTCCATGCATCGCATATAGTGACACAGGGTGCCATTGCGTGCAAAAATCATGGGTTATGAGAAGTTTAGCATTGCCTGCATGCAACCAGTGTGCACAAGACATTAATATACAAAAGTGCCTATATGCAGCAACCACACGACAGGAAGACACCTAGTGGCTGATGGCTGACCAAGAGAGCAATTCACTAACATACATGAAATTAACTGAAGGAATAACTAGTGCTTACATTGAAAGCACAAACACACTGAAGCAAGTTTGTTGCCAACTTCCAAACCTTAACCTCGAAAACATCAACTGGGGGAAGTTGGAAATTCCAGAAAGATTTAAACAAGAGCCCCTAGACTTGAAACCATTGCCCACCGGATCTGGAGTATATGACCCTTGAAAATGGAAAATCGGTGATCATCAATGCAAAGCTTGTTCCCAAACAAAAAGAAAGACTGCTGAAAGTGATAACAAAGTGGTCAAAAGCCTTTTCCTGGTCATATCCCGAGTTAACTGGAATAGACCCTAGGATATGCCAACATAGGATTTACATAGACCCCTCCATGAAACCTTAGAAACAACCGCAGAGGTGATTGAACCCAAAACTAAAACAAATAGTAAAAGAAGAGATAGAACAAATTCTTAAGGTTGGGTTCATATATCCCATTGCTGATAGTGAATGGGTTAGTCCTCTAGTGATCATGCCTAAAAAGAGAGGCAAATGGATGGTGTGTATAGATTTTAGGCTACTAAACATGGTAACATTCAAGGATCATTTCCCATTGCCATTCATTGACCAAGTCTTAGACACCATAGCAGGACATCGCTATTATAGTTTTCTGGATGGCTATAGTGGATATAACCAAATACGGATAGCACCAGAACATCAAGCCAAAACAACGTTCACTAGTCCTTAGGGAACGTTTGCATATAAACCAATTCCCTTTAGCTTGTGCAATTCTCCTACCACATTTCAATGTTTAGTTCTAAGCATATTCCAATAGCAGATAGGGAATAGAGTAGAAGTCTTTATGGATGACTTCTCCACTTATGGAACAAGCTTTGATCAAGCCCTGAACCGATTAGAGCAAGTGCTAAAATGATGTGTAGAAACCAACTTAAGGCTCAATTGGCAAAAAATCCATTTGATGATCCAAGAGGACGTAGTACTTGGACATAAAATTTTACATTCAAGACTAGAGGTAGACCTAGATAAAGTTAGGGTCATCCAAGGAATTACCCGACAACCAAAAACTGTTAAAGATATTTGGTCATTCCTTGGGCACACTAGCTACTATAGGAGATTCATTGAGAACTTCTCCAAGATTGCCAAACCATTGGTAGAATTAACGAAGAAGGATGCACCATTCAAATGGACCAAGGAATGTGAATGAGCATTCCAAACTTTGAAACAAAGGCTTGTAAAAACTCCTGTTCTACAAGCCCCTGACTAGTCTAGACCATTCCATATAATGACTAACGCATCCAATTATTCTTTAGGAGCTGTACTTACATAGTTAGATGACCACAAACATCCTTATTACATCCACTGTGCAAGTAAGAGTATTGTTGGTGCACAACTTAACTACATAACTACAGAAAAAGAATTAATGGCTGTAGTGTTTGCACAAGACAAGTTTAGGCACTATGTGTTGGGCTACAAAGTGTACATTCATACAGATCATAGTGCAATCAGGTTCCTCATGAACAAGCCAACGATTAGCCCTCATATTATATGTTGGCTGGTAATCTTACAAGAGTTTGATCTAATGATGATTGATCAAAAGGGCACCAAGAACATAGTTGCAAATCATTTATCTCGGTTGCACTGGGACAACAAAGAGGATGAATATGCCATATCCGATCATTTTCCTGATGAAGCCCTCTTTGCCGGTGTAGTGAATAATCAACCCATGGGAATGAAATGGTATAGTAGCATTCTCACCTACCTCCTTTCCCAACAAACACCATAGGATCTGGACTTTAGGAAGAAACAACAGTTTCTTCATAGAGCCAAGTACTTCATGGAGATCAACGGAAAACTTTATAAAATTTGTCCTGATGGCTTGGTTAGATGGTGTGTGCCCGATACAGACCAATTAAGAGTTCTCCAAGATGCTCATGAGGACCCTTGTGGGGGTCACTATGTAGGGAGAAAAACAGTTATTAAGATCCTGCTTGCAAGATATTACTGGCCAACATTATTTCAGGATGCCCATCAATTTGTCCAATCCTGCGAGCACTGTCAACGTGATGGGGGAATGAATGACTGCTCGAATGGATGGTCCGCAACAATGGATTCAACCTTTAGAACCCTTAGACGTTTGGGGAATAGACTTTATGGGGCCCATTACACCAATGTCTAATGGAAAAGCTTACATCATTGTTGTTGTTGACTATTTAACAAAATGGGCTAAAGCAACTGTTATTACAGACTGCACATCGTCTACAGCTGCACAGTTTGTGCAACAATAAGTTGTAAATAGGTTTGGTGTTCCACATGCACTTATCTCAGATAATGGAACACACTTCATGGGTGCAACCTTTTGGAAATTAATGTAATGGTTAGGGGTTGAACATAAATTGACTACACCTTACCACCTCCAAGTTAATGGCCAAGCCGAGGTCACTAATCGGGAGATTATTAAATTTTGACAAGAATAATTAACAAATATAGGTGAGGTTGGAGCACTAAACTGAATGATGCTCTCTGAGCATACCACTCCACTTGGAAACTCCCTACAGGCTACTCTCCCTACAAGTTAGTATACATAAAACTTCTAAAGCTTCCAATTCAAACTGAGCTCTGTACACTATCCATGGCATGTGACCTCCACCTTGACCTTGATCTAGCACAAAAACAAAGATTGGCAACTCTAAATGTGCTAGACGAAAACAGATTGGAAACATCATGACTTAAAAATTCTGAAAGTTAAGTATCAACCAGGAGATAAGGTCCTCTACTGGAACCCCACACATGTGCCACAACACACAAAATTTTAAACATTGTGGGAAGGGCCTTACATTATTCATACAACCTTTCCCTCAGGATCCATGACCATATACAAACCTGAAAACTGTGATAAGAGATTATTATTGAATGTGCAACAAACCAAACCCTTTCATGAACTTAAAACAACCGATGCACATAATACCTCTAAGAGAGGATGACCTCGCTTATTATTTTGGATCTCCTCCTTCCAACTTAGTCATGGGGGAGATGGCCACCTATGCTGATCATTCAAGGCCCTCGATTTCTTTTTTAAGTTTTGGTTTTACACATTTTTGTTTTACAAATTTCTTTAACTTTTCTTGTTTTTGTTTTACAACATTGTTCATACTTTTTCATTTCTTTGTGTGTTTATTTATTTTTTTTAGTGTGTCACTTAATAAGTGCTCTTGAAGATAGTATGAACTGTATTCCATTAATTGCTAATGTTTGGTGTTTACCTTTGAGTGATGATGTTGATACTTTGGTATGGTTCTTTTGATATAACAGGCAATGAGTCCACATCATCCATACGTCCATAAAATTCTATGGTCTCTCTTGGCTTGGAACTGTACATTCCCCTTCCTTAAACAATAAGAACTATCAACGAATTGGTGACTGGGTATTTCTCAAACTAAGGAAGGACTCAAGGATTAAAAAGGGTGTGACTTCAAGGGGATTTGATGCACTTGTGCTAGCCATTCTCTTGGGTGCTTGGATGTTTCTTCTTGAATTTTCCTTACCATTCCGACATTGCTTCATTATTGGGAAGCTGAGCTAATAAAAATAATAAGTCTTTGCATGGTGTGGTTCTCATGCAAAACACAAAAAAAATAGTGAGAATTCAAAGCACACCCCTTAGAAGAAATAATCATCTGGGTTACAAGCACTGGTTATGGAACTAAAATAAACATGTTCCCTCTAACTAAGGCCCTTCTCGCTTCCTACTTTCTCCTCTTTCGTTTCGTCGGAATGGTGGTGACTCTTTGGTGGAGGCATTCTTGCTACTTTAGGCAGATGGATTGGCTGAATGTATTAATGTGAAGTCACTAGATGTGGTTTGTTTGAGGCCAGATTTGGAATGAGATCTACTAAGTCACATTAACCATTAATACACAAGGGGATGTACATCACCTTATTCTTGAGATTCCATTCCATTCTCTTCTTGCCATCCTTCTTTCTCCATTTTTCACCTCATTTCTGGTTTTATCAATAGTCCATATTTTGGTTGATGCATTGTTTTATTTTTGGTAAATTCTTGTGGTTAAGACTTTAACTCTTGTTTCCAAATGACATTTCTAGAGCCTACAGACTCTTTGAATGTGGGATTATCAGGGCATTAAGGGCATGAGCCTACTTTGGGGAGGACCCACTGGCATTCCTATTTGGTGCATCCATTAATTTCTTTCCCTTAAACATTTTCGCAATCACCATTTATTTTGTTCATCTCCATCTTTGACATCCATTTTATTAGCGTGGCCGTTGTTTCTTTTTCTCCATCTTTATTGTTCTTTTTCTTTTTCTCCATTCTCTTGCTACCAGAGGTTCGCTCTTAGTCATCGGGTTCTTGGTCCAATTTTTTCGATTTTCTCTAAACCCCTACACCTTGGGTAGGCACCAATATTAAATCTCCAAATCCGTATCAGCCATATAACTCAGCCAATGGACCTTACATCGAAGCAAGGTATCAATTGCATTATGATTCATTTACCCTTGCTAATATAAGACTTTGTTGTGTGTGCAAATGACAATCATACAACAATAGATGGGATCTAGAGGAAACACTTGGAATGGACTGGTGCTGAAGCAGTTATGCAAGGAACAAGATCGATAGTGCGCTTATGGACAAACAATGAAAAGTGCAATCTTGGCGTCAGCAGCAACAGACTTCTTCTTTTCTCTCTCTCTTCTCTATTCTCTCTCAGTTGCCAAATAAGGCTAGATGTCAAATGTGTATAGTGTTCACTCTTGTTGTCATGAACACTAATTTTGGCATGTTTTGTAATGATGATCCGTTCACATGTCACCCCATTCATCATTAGTATCATTCAAGTCAATAATCCCATACCTTCCCAATATTTTGTAAGGACTGGGATGACGAATTTTCATTCAATCATGGGGGTATAATGAGACGCGATATCACATCAGCCGCGATATCACGTATGCGATATTGCATCTGGCCCTGCGATATCACGTACGTGATATTGCAGCCTGTCGCCAGTTCTATAAATAAGAGGCGGCTTTCCCTTGTTTTCACATCTAGATCTAGACCCTTAGCCAAACTATAGGAGTTTTACCATTCCAGAGTTAGAATAATTTCCATGTGCCCGTAGTAGGAGTCTCAAAGTGAATGGATCTTTATTTGAGCAAATTGTACCTGAGCACACATTTGTATATGGCAATAAAGACGAACTTTCTGATAAACCTTGCAGCATGTGGACTAAGCTAAATAAGATTTAAATTATTGTTAAATGTTTGATTGCTTTCCTAGATAATTAATCTCTCTCAACCCTTAACTCTTCTAGTTAAGTTCATTCAGTATGACCACTACAATCACGTGTGTAACGCTTGGTAAACCAGTAACAAGTAGCGTTTGGTAATCCTAGTAGCATTGCACTGGTTCAGGGTGTGTATGGCAAGTGGGAACAGATACTAATGCTAGGACACTTAGAACTTAGTTAGTGAATAGTTAATGAGGTAGTTACTTAGTCTCTTCACCCTTCCCTCTTAGCATAAGGCATTAAAAGATAAAAGACATAAAAATTATATACCTTAAACTTACTTAACCATACAACCGTGACAAATACAAGTAAGTTTGGGAAGATAGTGATTGATTAACCTTAAGTGTTCCATTAGGGTGCATAAGCACTTAGTCCTTGGAGTTCGATCGGATCACGCGTGAGATGCTCGTATTCATATGGTTGAGTGTAGGGGTACCTCGCCACTCATCACTAACACTTACAACATAATTTAGAATTTTTCTCTTAGTGAACCAAGTTCACAATAACACTAGTATTACCTAAACTTCATATAGCTATTGACACTCAATGATGCTTCTTTAACTACAAATAATGTTTACAATCACCGTTGAACAAGAAAGGAAACTCCATGACAAAAGTTCAAGCCTTGAGGAAGCACCATTTGGGGGCAAGCCCCAAATCTGCAATCAACTCAACTCAGAAAAAGGAGAAAACCTAGCTAATAATATTGCAATAAAAACACTTCTCAATCAATTTTGAAAAATAAATTATTGAATATTAAGATAATAAATATAAATGAAAAGGTTAGGAAAAAAAATTTAGCTTATTGAATAAGTAGCAGAGACCACTTCCGGAATAAAATATTGGTCAATTTCAGCCAAAGTATCTAAACATCACATAATTTTTAATCATTGCAAATAACTATTTGTTGCCCTATCAACCTAACTACTACAATGTGAAGTGAAATCAAATAAACTTTCTTCCCCTAAAAATATTGTCTTTATCATAAATTTTTTATCCAATAGATCCTTTGGGTCGTTTTCTAATTTTGTTCTAGTTTCCTATTCTACTATCAAAAGGTTATATGTGAAGGGCCTCAAAAATGTTGAAATTAATAGTCAAAGTGAATTTGAACAACATTAAATATCATCTAATGGTGATTGTTAAATATTTGTGAATAGATTATTGATGCATACAAAAAATCAAATAAACATCAAATTGAATGATGTCATTCTTAAAAGGAATTAACACTTTTTACTAATGCATGTTACTTTGGAAAACAACATACTACATAGATCTTTCGTTAGAACCCAAAAATAATTATAATATAGGTACACCCAAAGATCTATCCAATTAAAACTTCAAGAGGGTAGAGGGGTTGTTAGACCCTTAAAAAATGAATCATAATATTAAAAAAATTTAGAGAACATCAGATCATCGAAGAGAGAGTCTAAAGGGAAAGCCCAATAGTTTTGAGGATGTCTTTTTAGGTTTTCGTCCTTACAATCAATCCTGAGAAACCTCTTCTCTAGGCTAGGAAAAGGATCAAGGCTTGTCCTTATTTAGAAGGACTCTCATGGGTTTTCACTTCTTACTAAAGGGTTTTTTGTAAAGAGAAGAATAAAATTATCTCTAAAGAAAAAATAATATATTAATTAGAGATAAAGAAAAAATAGCAACAATAGCTGAAAGCTCCTCATCCTTGAGCCTCCAATAAAAAGAAATTAATACTATAGAAAACAAACTACATGTTTAATTTTCATAGGGATATTTTTTGCTTAAAGTTGTAACTAAATTAAACTTTATAACTTAGCATTGCCCACCAAAATCAAACCCATGACTTGGAAATTTTAAATCAAAAGTCTTACAACTAGGCTAATACCTCACTATTAACCAAGGATGATTATAATTGAATACAAGTGCCTATACAAGTTTCCTTATAGAAAGTGTACAAAATTATTTTTATTTCAACAACTAGCAATTATTTCCTTAAAAAATTAGTTGTAAGAGATTAATGGCTAGCCTGAAAAGATATTGATATGCTATAAAATGAAGATTTGAAGGAAAGAAATGTGATGAAAAATGGGTAAAAGAATGCATCTCTTAAAAAAATTAATTTGGCTGCAAGTTGATGAGCAGTGAGTATACCCTATGCCCAACCATACCAATCATTAGCGTTCACTCACTGATTCGGTCAAGTTCTAAAGACTTTAGGTTTCTAAGTACACTAGTTCTAGGAGGTGAATCTAACCATTACAATCATTGTGTTTCCGGTTCTACTTGTGAAGTGCAAGTGTATGGTTAATTGTAACTAAGGTACATGATTTTTATTATTTTATTTTTTATTATTTTAGTTTCCTAAGAATAAGAATAAAGAATTAAGTCACTTAACTCATCTAATAGCTAGCCAATACTTAACTAATCCTAACATCAGCATTTGTTCCCACTTTCTTTACACATCTTGAATACATATAGCACTACTGGGTTATCAAACTTTAAGCACTACTAAGATTATCAAGTGTTAAATGTATGCTCGAAGTGGTCGTACGTATGTTCTGCATTTAATTGATATTAATTAATTACTTAAAACATTAAAGGAAATTGCATGAAGATTAAATGCATAAAGAAAATATTAATCTAATCCAAGTGTTGTAAGGTTTGATCAAGAAAGCTTGTCTTTATTGTTGTTCACACTAAGATGCTTAGGTACATCAATTCTCAAATAAAGATCAGAACACTCTTTTGAATCCTACTATGGGCACTCAGAAAATATTCGAACTTTCAAATGGAAAACCTGTAATTTCTTTGCTACAACTATAAAAATATTATCATAAATGTAGGGAGTAGGTGCACATTTATAGGTAAAAATAGGGTGCCTCATCGACAAGTACACGTCAACAGGTCAAACCCTATGTCGATGGGATCATGTTAACGAGATCCTATTAACGAAATCACGTTGATGGCATCCCATTGATGCAACCCAACAACCATGACTCATGATACCCCCATGACTAAATGAAAAATCATCCTCAAGTTCTTTAAAAAATTTGGAAAGGTATAGGATTATTAATTGTCTATAGACACACAAAACAAACACAACAAAAACTAAGTACCCAAGTGTGCAATTTTACAATCATTACAAAATTTTGATGTTCAGGACAACAAATTTGAACTCGAAGACAAAACTAACAAACATAACTCCTTGAATGATGTGAAGATAATAAAGAAGTTTAGACGGTCCTAGGCGGTGGAGGCTCTTGAGGTTTCAAAGAACCTTCTCTTGCTTTAGGCACACGTGGTGGTTGAGGTGATTGTTGTGGTTGTCTTGTAGCAACTACAACTTTTGCTAGAAGATGGAAGACATCAAACAATGCCTTCATCTTCTCCTCCTTACTTTGAGAATCATTCATGGTCCATGCTACTTCACCAGTGTGGGCTAGAATGAGAATATCCCATGGATAGGGCATTGTCAGGAACAACTTCTTCATATAAAAAACTAGGCAGCAAACTGTTTGCATTTAATGTCGAATGCCTTGAGTGCATTCTGCAACTCTTGGTAGTCATTTATTTTCTTAGCCAAGTTCTTAGCAGTTGATCTTTGATCAGTGAACTTTACCTCGAGAACCTTGAGTTCCACATTTGTAATCTCAAGCCTTTGCTTAGTTTATTTATGGTGCTTGAACTTTACCTTGTACAACAAGTATGAGTTGGCCAGTTTCTTTTCCAATTTTGATTGTGATCTTTCGATAGTCAGCATCATTAGGTTTGCATACTAGAGGTTGGCAAGCTCCATGTATTTGATCATCTCCTCGATCTATAGCTCCTTCATGTGAATTTTAGCTCTATTGCACTCATTCAGTCCATCAAAGATAGGATGCTAGATATGGCCTCCTTGCCAGAGCTATTGTAGGGTCTCATTGACTTTTTGTAGACCAACCTCATCTTTGTAATGGTTCTTAACCATCTTAAATTTAAAGGCCTCATTCTTTTAGTCAGCTATCTCAATTGCAGATTTTTGGCACAAGGCACAGACTTCCTACATAGAGAGGTTTTTGTTTTCTACTGCTAGCCTCCTTAATTCTGTGTTCACCATAGCTAGCTACTCCTATTGTTGATGGATAAATTTTGACATCTATAGTTTCTGCACATCAACATTCCATACATGATGATTTTCCACAGTTAGGATCTCATTCTCAAGGAAATTCTGAAACAAGTCCTTTTGAATGTTATGTGTTATGGCATTGGCCATGGATCGGTCAAAAATAATCGACTCCTTGGCATTCTCAACCTCTTTGAGGTACTTCTAAAGCTATTGCAAAGCTTCATCTTTTTTTATAGCTTGGTTGAGAAATGCAGAATTGGCAACCTCTGCAGCTAAGCATTGGTTCTTAGCTCTACTTGTTTCAAGTTGCCCCTCCATGATGATGCATTTGCCTCTTACTTCAAGAAACTCTAACTAAATTATAGTGATGGTATTCAAAAGGTCAAAGACATCTAGAATCAGTTGCTTGGTTCCCACCAGTTAGTCCAGCAATTCCTCATGTTGGGCTACACTTAATTTGCCATTGACAGACCCTATGGATGTCTACACATCTCTAAGTACAAAAACATTTGTTACAAACACTGTAGGTGCATTAAGTGCATTGACCAATCTATTAGAAAACACTTTAGTTGTTGTCTCTTTTCCATGGTGTTGCATCACCAGGATAGTTGCTTCCTCACTCTCCTCTAAACACATAAAAAATATAGCAACATTATTAGAGATATCTGAGAATTACTACTGCTATGAGAGGGACATTGTTACCTCTCGGATGCTTGGATTTGACCTTGCAAGCACCTACATACATTGGGTAGAGAAAATTAGCATCCCACCTTCCATCTAACTTATGGTTCGAGCCAGTTCATTTAGGTGGCTCATGGTAGGTCTATACATGAATGGATCACCACCATTCATTTTTTCTTACTGCTAAAGCTGTTGCAAGAGTTGCACTCGGAGTTTTTGCATGCACTCAATGGTAGCATGGGTATCTGGCGTTATCTCATGAGTGGGTGGTGGAGGTGGTGGTTACTACTCCTCTTCTTGGATCACCCTCATAGGCACCTTGTTCTTCATCATTTTCACCTAAGAGGTAGTTGGAGCATGTTGAAAAACATTGATTAAGTAGTAGGATATGCCTCTCCTCTTGCATAATTTTCTAATGAGGCAAGAAAAGGCAAGTGCCTTTCCTCCATGTTCATTCTCCTTGAAGAGCTTCTCTATCTTAAGATAGATTAGCTATGGAAGGTTGACTGGGAATCTTCCACTTAGAATGGCACATGCATGTGTGGAGAAGGTTTTGACCTTACTAGGCCTCACTATTGGATTAAGGTGAAAGGCCACAATCTTGAAGTATGCATGTTCCACTGTGGTAAGTGCACCAAACTCCTTGCGGTCAACTCCATAGCACCACTTCGTCCATTCTTTCTTGATGCTAGGATTTTCTTGCATTGGATTTTCTACAAGAGTGGCCCCAGTTTTAGGTAACTAAAGGGCCTAAAATATTTCTTTCACTAAGTAGGACACAAATATGTCCTTGATTTTGACTGTGGAACTGGCCTTCATATTTTTCTAGAAGAGGTAGGTCTCTCCCATGTACCACTCCCCATTATAAGTGATGTTGGGCCACATGGGAGAGGTTTGCAATTGATTCTTGACTTCTAGAGAAGAAAACTCCAAGAAGGGTCCAAAGTTCAACTCTTGTAGCATAGATTTTGGGACCTCCTTAAATTTGATTTGATTGAGACATACGTTCATTAGGGTGATCTCAAGGTTTGGTCTTGGCCTTGGTGCCTCATCTCAGTGTGATTGTTCTATTGTGGTTGCTTCTTCTAGAACTTATCTAATAGATTCTACTTTAGGCTCCTCCTGAAGAGGTTTCTTTACATGGATTTTAGCTACCTATTCCTAGGACTATTCTTGATCCCTTCCAATTTTTGGCTATTTTTCCCTTGGTTGGGACAGTTCTCCTTCCTACACATGCTTTTCTTTAGGTGTCATTTATGGTCACAACATAACCAAGGATTAGCGTATAATGTGTAACTTATATCATTTAAGTACCTTATCTTGTTGGGTAGTTACATTGAGGCTAAGTTATAACCATGGTGGATTGATTATTTTATTATTATTTTAATATTAATTAGTTTATATGGTCACTAAAGTTTTTTAGAAGGGTGTGACTTTCATAAATTGATTTTTTAATGTTAGCTTATTAGTTAAACCTTTGTGGGAGCTAGAAAAACTTTGAAAATGTTTTTATCAAAAACCTAAAGTTTGTGGCCCCCATGACTAAGAGCTTATTTTTGATAGTTGTAGGACTGAAGAATGAGGTTAATTAGATACATGGTTTGGAAGTTATGGCTCTTGGAAGGTTTTGGGCTCTAAAAAGTTTAAAAACTTTTTCCTTGTGTGAGCTCAAATGTGAAAAATTGCTAAGTGTCACTGTGTATATATAGAATTTTTGCCTTGTGTCAACAGGGTCACGTTGACAAGGTCTCATCCATGTAAGGGCTCCATATATAGGGTCTTGTCGACATAACACATAGAAAAAAATTTCCACAATCAAAATTTCAAAAAATATGAGTTTGAGTATGAAATTAGGGTCCTTGAAGAGCCAGAAAAGATGTGAACATGATGAAATACTTGAAGAGGGCTTAAAGGATACACAAAAATGAGCTTTAGGTTGGAGAATGAGATTTTGTTGGGAAAATGCCATTAATAAGTGCACAGTTGGATGCAAGCAATGAGAAATGCAAGATTTGATTGTAGAAATATCTAAGAATAAGGAAATTAACTAACCAAACCAAGGAAACTACAAGTGGATCCTCCCCATAGTAGGCTCATGCCCTTTTTGCCCTTGCATATTCTCAAACTAAGGAGTTTGTGGATGCTGTGGTTGATTAATGGTTATGGAAAGTTAAGGACCTAATCCCAGACGAATCTACCTAAGAATTTCAACACATCAAACTAAGACATTAAGCAAGACATGGATAACTAGTAGTAAGGTGAATTACAGAAAGAAATAGTGGATGAGAGAGAGAGGAATGGAGTTCTAGATCATAATCATAAGAAGTCCCTTGTGGATTTTGTGGTTAAATGACCTAATAAAGTCCATCCTTAGCCCAGATCAAAACCAACCTCTTCTAGTGACCTCACATCAATACTCTAAGATGACACCACCTTCTCAAGATACAAGAATGTTGCCATAGATCAATCACTATTCCTTCTTAAGAAAAAAAGAAAAGTAGGAAGTGAGGAAGGGTCTTAGTTAGAGGGGACCTTCATGCATGGGTAACATGTCTTTCTAGTCCCATAACTAGAGCTTGTAGCTTGTTATTGAGTCTAAGAGATGTGCTTTAAATTCCCATTATTTTTTGGATTTTATGTTTTTATGGATTTTTGGATGAAAACCACACCATGCAAAGACTTGAACTTCCTATTATTGGTCAATAATGGAACAGTAAGAAATCTAGGAAGACACTCATGCACTCAAGAGAGTAGGTAAGTACAGAGAGCTTTGAATCTCCTTAAGGTCACACCCTTATCAATCCATTCAATCCTTCCTAAGTTTGAAAACTATCAAGGTTAGAAGTTCATTAAAGTTCTTATTAAGAAAGGGAAGTTCAAATTTCCAAAACAAGGAACACCATAGAGTTTGTAAATGGGTGGATGACATGGACTCACTGCCTACTCTATGAAAAAGAAGCCATCTCTTAGTTATTAATATCAAAATTCAAAGGTAGAATCTAGACATTAGCAATTAAAAACATTAAGAAAAAACCACTACTAGTAAACAACTACAACACCACTGTGTCTTGTTGGCAATAATAAAAAAGAAAATAGAGATAAGAAAAATTAAACTAAAATAAAGTAAAATATATTAGAAATTGTAAAATATTTAAGAAGGTTAAAACGTACTAAAGATGGTGTAAAAAAATGTGAAAAATAGGAAAAGTGTAGAACCAAAAAGTAGAAAAACAAAAAGATGTAAAACAAAAAAGTGTTGCTAATACTAGCGCTTTTGGGCTCATGGAAAGATTTTACTTATTGCATGTTAACTAATAGCTTCTTGTTTGGACTTTCATGTTTGTAGATCAACATGGCCCTAGAAGGAAAGGTTTTATAAATGAAATAAGGCCCTTTCCACAACATTTGGAACTTAGTCTTTTATGGTACATGTGTGGGATTCTAGCAGAGGGCCTTGTCTCCATGTTGAAATTTGACTTTACTTATTTTGAGGTCATGGCATTTTTTATTAAATGCCTTGTGCACTTCATTCAAAGATAGGGCCACTAATTTATTCTCATCTAGTACTTTGAAATTGATCAATCTTTTTTTCTGTGTTAGGCTAAGGTTAAGATCAAGGTCATAAGCTGTTAAAAGTGTATAGAGCTCAAATTAAATAGGAAGAGTTGGTAATTTTTTGTACACTAGCTCATAGGAAGAATATCCTATAGGAATTTTTCATGTTGAGCAATAGGCCTAAAGGGCATCATTAAGTTTTATGCTCTAGTCTTTCCTATATTTACTAATTGTTCATGTTAAGATCTTAGTGATCTCCCTATTTGTTACCTTTGCTTGTCTTGGAGGTCATAAAGTGTTATTAATTTATGTTCAACCCCCAAGCGTGTAATGAGTTTTCAAAAGGTAGTACCTATAAAATGAGTACCGTTAGCAAAAATTACTACACATGGTACTCCAAACCTATTTACAACATTTTTTTGTACAAACTAAGTAGCTGTAGAAGATGTATAGTTGGTGATGGCTACTACTTCTACCCATTTTGTACAATAGTCAATAGTGACTATGATGTATGCCTTTTCATTTGACATGGGCATGATGGGACCCATGAAGTCAAGGTTTCTAGTGATTGGATCCACTACTAAAGTCCCTCCATTTGAGTGATCATCTTACCATTGCATTAACAATGTTCATAAGAGCAGACGAATTAGTAAGCATCCCTAAAGAGTGTTGGCCAATAATACCTTACCATCAAGATCTTAATGACCATGCATCTCCTAGCATAGTGGCCTCCACAAGGGCCCTTGTGAAAGTCTTGGAGAACATATAGTTGGTCCACATTAGGAACACATTGATAAACTAAGCCATTAGTGCACACCTTGTAAAGGTGCCCATTGATCTCCATGAAGTGCTTGGCCTGATGAAGAAATTGTTGTTTCTTTTTGAAGTCTAGATCTTGTGGAATCTCTTGAGTGAGAAGATAAGTGAGGATGTCATTTTACCAATTAAGTTCATTGGGCACTTATTCATTTATTGCACCAACAAAGATAAGTTTATTAGGAATTGATTAGATAGTAGGCTCTCCTCCTCTTTATTGTCCTATCTCAACCAAGATAAGTGGTTAATGACCACGTTCTTAGTTTTCTTTCGATCTACCATTGTGAGATCAAATTCCTATAAGATCATAAGCCATCATATGACATAAGGGCTCACCATCCATTTATTTATTAAGAGCCAAATCACATAATGATCTATGTGCATGAATACCTTGTACCCAAGAACATAGTGCCTAAATTTTTCCAAGGCATGCACCACTATCATTAGCTTTTTCTCTATTGTGGTGTAGTTTAGTTGTGCATCCACAATGCTTTGACTCAGGTAGTGGATGTAGTAAGGATGTTTCTAATCATCCAACTACATGAGCATAGCTCCCAAGGCATAGTTCAATGTGTTTGTCATGATGTGAAACAGTTTGGACCAATTAGGTACTTGTAGAATTAGAGTTTCTATAGGCTTCTATTTGAGGCTTCTAGAATGTATTCTCACATTCCTCACTCTAGACAAATGAAGCATATTTTTTTGTAAGCTCTACCAATGGTTTGACAATCTTAGAAAAATTTTCTATAAAGCACCGATGGTAGCTAATGTGACCAATGAATGATCAAACATCTTTGATAGTTTCCAGTTGTTAGGTAATTCCTTGGATGATTGTAATTTTCTTAGAGTCCATCTCAATCCCTACTTGTGAGATTCTATGCCTCAAAACAATGCCCTCCTAGACCATTAGATGGCTCTTTTGTCAATTGAGCTGAAGGCTGATGTCCACTCATCTTTTTAGCACTTACTCAAGGTAGTCTAGGGTCTACCCAAATGTAGTGACATAGGTGGAGAAGTCATCCATGAAGACTTTTACCTCACTACCAATCTACTACTAAAAAATGCTTGAAACCAAGCACTAAAATGTTGTAGGGGCATTACATAGGCCAAAGGTCATCTTTTAATATGCAAAAGTTCCCTAGGTACTTGTGAACATAATTTTGGCCTGAACCTCTGGTGTGACCTAAATTTGGTTATAGCCATTATAACAATCTAAAAATTTGTAAAAGCAAATCCTAGAGATGGTGTCCAACACCTAATCCAAAATTGGAAATGAAAAATGATCTTTGTAGGTCATCATGTTCAACAGCTTGAAGTCAATACAAATCCTCCAATTGCCACCTTACTTTGGCATTATCACTAGTGGGCTAAACCACTTACTATTTACAATGGGGTAGATGAACCTTACCTTGAGTTCTTCAATCTCCTCCTTGATGATCTACTTCAGCTTGGGGTTCAATTGTTGCTGTAGCTACCTCTTTAGCTTTATGAAAGGATCTTTATAGATGCAATGCTGGCATATCCTAGGATCAATCTTAGTGAGTTTAGAATATGACCAAGCAAAGGTTGTTGGCCATTTGTTGACCACTTTCAACAGCTTCTCTTTTTTCTCAGGAGCAAGGTTGGCGTTTATTATCACTAGCTTTCCATTATTTAGAAAAGTATCTTCAATGCTGGAAGGTAAAGTTTTCAACTCTAGGGGCTTTTATTTAAAACTTTCAAGGATTTCCATCTCTCCCCAATTGGTTTCATCAGGTTCATCATCAGAGAGTTGTTGATGAACTTACTCTAGTTCATCCATGCCTTCAACATAGGCACTAGTTAGGATCTTAGTTAATTTCATGCAAATTTTTGAGCTATTATTAGGATTAGCTATTAGTCACTAGGTGTCTTCCTATTTTATGGTTGTTGTATACAAGCACCTTTGAATTTTGGACACATCTGCACACTACCTGCATGCTACGATGGATGTAAGTTTCACAAACCATAGAATCTACATGTAGTTACATCATGTATCACTGTACTTGATGCATGGAACTCTCTTCTTCTCTATTCTTCCAATTTCATTATCCTTGAAAATCTCCAAGGAGAGGTCATTGATTTCCAATTGTGAATCAATGGTGCTCAACCAAGCTCTTTCCATGATGATTAAGATGTCCCCCTTGAAATTATTAACATGGATCACCAAGAAATTAGTAGGATAAGACCACCAATAGATAGTGGCCACAATGTCCTCCACTAGCCCTAAAGGAATAGTGATGGATTGATCTATCAACTTAAGACAAATGTTACTCTTCTTAAATGGAGGTAGGTTCTAGGCTTTGTACATCTTATGAGAAATCAAATTTACACCAAAACATGAATCAAGAAAACCCTTGCATGGCTCATTCTTTGAAATTTTTAGATAGATTAAGGGACTCCTAGGATCAGATTTTTTCTTGAAAAGGTGGCCAACCTTTATCCAATTAGTTATCACATGGATTAGCATGATGGTATGCACTTTGAAAGATGTTTGGTATGAAGGGCACTCGAATGGTGTGGATTCATAGGATGAGGGAGAAGCAGGGCTATCAACTACATATGTTTATGAGGGCTTTATAGGATTTTTGGTTTGGAAGAATGATATTTTTCAGGATTTGGTTTCTGAACCACTTGGCTGAGGAGCCAGCTGTAAGTTAACAACCTTGGTAGCATTACGTTGCTGCAGCTATGCTGGAATTTCACCTTACATTGATAGAGTAAGTGGCAATTAAGTTGAGGACAAAGGAACATGTGTAGAAAGATGAGGAGGGTGATAAGGATATGCGAACTTCCCTCTTAGAGATAAAGATTAAACTTTGTACTACTAAAGAGGATAATAGTGGTGCTAGAATGAGACATGATTGGAAGAGTCACATAGAGAAATGAACTACTTAACATAGTACCCATATGGATCTAGCTACCTATAAAGGTATTGTTACCTTGGCGATGGCATCCCCCATGATTATGGGTGCTACCACTAATGATAGTGCTCATAAGGTTGTGGTGCGCCTCCACTTGGATAGTAGGCTTGTTACTAGTAGAATTGCCTAGGATTGCCTTAAGGATAAGGCAACCTTCTGGGTGCTTTCCTTCTAGCCAGTCTAAGATTTAGAGAGTACATCCCAAAATTTTGTAAGTGTGACACAATAGGACAACATCCCTTAGGAAGTTCATATTAGCAAATGTCACATCCACCATCATCGTCTGTTGTGAACTCCATAACATCCTCTATTGCACCAACCTTTCCCTTACCCCCTTAGTGGGCACATTCAGCTTCCTTCCTTCTCTTGTGATCATGATCACTACTTTGTTCTTTTGATTCCTCTACTATTTTTAGAGTGGTTTGAAATTTTTTCATATGAATAGTCCAACATTTTTTCCACCTTAGCTAAAATTTTAGAAATAAATTTTTGAATTGGCAAGGTCTTTTATTATATCACCTCATCAAGTGGTGCCTCCTCCTCATTATCATAGAAACAAACCTTCCTTTTTCTGATGGAAGGATCCCGATTATACTCCTCTAAACTCTCCCATTTCGCCAACTCTCCTTCTTCTTTAGCAACCTCCTCTATCAGCATTTGGATTTGATAAGCTCTTAATTCTGATAGTCTCCCTTGGGCATAGACCCTAAGAGTTCTTCTCTCTTTTGCTTAGAGCCCATCTATAATATGGCTAAGCCTCACCCTATAAGAATAACTATGGCCAAGACATCAGACCAAAAGAGAATAGTAACTAACCATGGTTGCGTCCAAGGGTTCATGTATTCCTTGTTTCCAACCTTTGATCTACCTTCTCAGGTTGGACACTTGGGAGTACATTTGATACTTGTCATTAAATAGTTTAAGCATTGTACTCCATCTATGGATTAATTCTAACTCTAAGGGCTAGTGCTAACTTTCAGATTCTTTGATGACTATCCTTGGAAATAACTTTAGTTTTTACCATTCATTCTCCATGTTCTATAAGGCACAAGCATCATGAAAGACTTAAAGATGGTTCTACTGATCTGAGTTGTATCCCCTTTCAAACTTGGGGATATTGTTCATATCCAATTGCTTTATTCTACTATCTTTCACATGCCTTATTGTAATTCTCACTACCTCTACAATATTTAACATGTTTTGAGTTGCAAGAAAAGGCTTATCATAATCATGGCCTCAATGATGGCCATGATGCCTATGATGCCCTTTTTTGTCCCTTCTTTCATGATGGTAGGCCTCCCTTGATTACCCACACCCTTGATCTTGATTAGCCCAGTAGGTCCTATGATCATCTTGATCCCATCAATCACCTCCATCATAGTCAGATCCTCTATTGTTTCAGTTGAAGCTAAAGGAAAAAGAAGAAGATGTTGAAGGTGAAGAGGAAGGAGGACTTGCACCACCATGATTCTTGTCATCCTCTCTTCTATGGTCATGGCCATGATCATCATTGTGATGCTTGTCCTCATCCCTACCATGACTCCTAACTTTGGATCCCTCATGATCATGGGACTTGTTCTTACTTGAACCAGGATTATTGATAGTAGACTACAAGTTCTAGTTTAGGTTCCCTTCACCGAAACCAAAGGAAGGAGAGTTAGTAAATTGGGAACCCAAAGAAGGTATCCTCACTATATTTTTGGCCCATCAGGTACAAGGGGTTATTGAATTGTTTCCCCTTTGAAGCTTCATAGCACATCTCCTATTTCCGATCTTTCTTACATTATGCTTCAACGGGATGGTAGTCCTAATAGTCATGGTCCTACACAATGTATTTAACATTGAGCCCTTGGATGCCCAACCTCATCAGAGTTTGGAGTAGCATCACAAGAATTGATCGATTAAGTAGCAATATAATGTTGCCCTTAATGTCCCTCCACCACAGTTGTTCATCCTGATGTAGGATGAAGGTGAAGTTTGGCACATACTCATTGGGATGAGTATATACCACTCTATATTGTTGGGGCACTAGTGGATTTGTCCTTTCACACCCTTGGTGAATGGATATATGCTTGAACAATGGCAGAGAATTATCCTTGTGAGAAGAAGACATCTTAGCTTAGAAGAAAATAACAGTGTGCTTTTAATATTATTGTTATTATTCAAATGATTTCAAATTTAAGGTTCGATCCAATGATGTTGAATAATTTTCACTAAGTTCTAGATAGCACACGTAGCTAACTATAATCCCTAGCAACAGTGCCAATGATGAGTGGCTAGTATATCCTACACTTAACCAAATGAATCACTAGCTTTCACTCAGCAATCTGGTTGAATTCTAGGAATTGAATCTAAAATTTTCAATCATTGTCTTTCCAATTCCACTTGTGAAGTGCAAGTGTATGGTTAAGTGTAACTGAGGTACATGATTTTTATTATTTTATCCTTTATTGTTTTAATTGCTTAAGAACAAGATTAATGAATTAAATTTGTTAACTCATCTAATAACTAGTTATTACTTAACTAATCTTAGCATAAGAATTTGTTCCCATTTTCTGTACACATCCTAAACATGTATAGCACTACTAGCATTATCAAGCATCAAAGTGGTTGTACTTATGTTCACTATTTAATAGATATTAATTCATTACTTAAAAACATTAAAGAAAATTGCATGAAGATTAAATGCATAAAGAAAACATTAATCTAGTCCAAGTGCTACAAGGTTTCATCAAGAAAGCTCGTCTTTATTTCCATTACTAAGGTATTTAGGTACATTAGTGCTTGAATAAATATCTCTACACTCTATTGACTCCTATTATGGGCACTCAAAATATATTCTAACTTTTAAATGGAAAACCATAAGTGCTTTGCTACAACTATAAAAATATTACCATAAATGTGGTGTAAAAGCATACATTTATAAGCGAAAATAGGGTGCCCCATCAATGGGTACATGTCAATGGGTCAAACCTTACACTGACGAGATCACATTAACAAGATCTCGTTGATGGGGTCACATTGACGGCATTCTATTGACGCAGCCCAACAAACATGACTCATCACAACTAATGATGGTTAGCAAGTGAGTGTAAAGAAAATATATAAATGTATTGTTAAATAATATGTGGTTACATTTTAAAGTCACTTTATTATTATACTGTGTTAACGATTAGGTTGAATTTTGTTTTAAACTAGACTATGTATAATTTAGCTCTATTAAAGTCATCTACTACAAATTTGCATTCCAAAATTTGATGATATAGTAGTTGTAGAATTTCTTGGTGTAGTGAGACATACTTTGATAGCTTAAATCTTATATTCAAATTGACCTATTGTAGGCTAGAGGATAGGTCTTATTTCCAACAAAAGTGCAATAAAGTTTTGTTGGCTTTATTATGGAGTAGATCTCATCAACCTATGTAACCCTTTGTAGGTGCTTTTATCATCTTTGCTATTTTTTTCAACATTAATTACTTCATCTAAAATATCCTATGTAACACAATAAACAAAGCAAATCTTTCCAAGTATGGTAATATGAGAACTCTCTTAATTAAATTAGTGCAAAAATTTAAACTTCACAAAACCATCGTCAGTAATCTCAAAATCCATTTTAACCAGCTAAGAATGACCCTTATCATTTTTTAAAATAACTCAAAAGGATTTTTTATTTATCAAATTTAAATATGAAATAGAACCAAGAATTTTCTTCATGCAATCTTAGAGATCAACCAAAAATCTAATAATACCTATTGCAAGGACAGTAAATCAAACCAAAGCATACATGCTATAAAACAAGATGATGAAATATCCATAGTTAGAGTCTGAAAATAATCTTGTCTTATCATTGAAAAATAAGTTTTTGGACACTATTTTTTATTTTCTTATGTATCCTTCTTGTTTTAGTAAAATTTAAGTTTATTTTAGGGGAAGAATACTTTCAAATTTCATGTGCTTGCAGGTATCCAAATAATTTTTAAAAAAAAATTTGAAAAGCTAAAACTAATACAAAAATGGAGAAAGCCTACCAACACTGCCTATTATGGAAGGCTAAGCATAGGATGTACTATGAAATGGTAGTTATGTTGCCACTCTATACCTGAAGCCTACAATATATATATTGAAATAAAAAAATTAAATCTAGAGAAAATCACAAGATTTACGTCACTTTTTGAACAAATTCTTGTTTAAATCTAAGTAAAGAGATCTAGTACCTAATGTCTTTTAACAATTAATTGGATGCTTACCCTAAGTTAATTAACCCATTCTGATGCATTCTTGCAAAGACTTTTAATGTAACAATGTTGCCCATAACATGTTCTCCAGCATGCCGAGAGTCCCTCAAAGTAGATTTCAAATTAGGATGGAATTGAAGAGGAATATGCCTTAGCTATCATCAAACCTAAAACACATGCCAAAAAACATTCTGTTAGTGTTAGGAAGTGACCTAAGTAGTGTTTCAATAGCTCAAATACGTTACACTATTAAAAGCTAGATAGCAATCCCTTGCAGATCCTTGATTATCCGTACACATCTTGAACTTCGTGCATGACTACCACTAGTATTACCAAGCGCAGATCTTAGGTACGCTACTGGGTTACCAAGTAGTCACACTTAAATGCTCGTAATCAAGTTGTACTCATTCCACATTTTAACATGAGTTTAAGGGCGAGAGAGATTAACTAGGAAAGCAATAAATAGCAATTAATTAAATGATTAAACTAAGTGAATGCTATAATGATGAAGTAATCTCGATCATTATTGTCAATCATGTGCATGTCCAAGTACATCACACTCGAATAAAGGATGTCATATAATTACAATCACCACACTACGAGCATACATTGGGAAATAATTCTAACTCTAAGAAGGAAAAAATATAAGAGTTTGGCTAAGGGACTAAAAACTAGATACCTAAAACTCGAAAAGCTGCCTCTTATTTATAGACATTGAGACAAGCCACGATATCGCGTATGTGATATCATGACTGGGCATGCGATATCGCATACACGATATCGCAGTTGCCCCAAATGACGACTCATCATACCCCCACGACTGAATGAAAACTTGTCCTCAAGTTACAGTGGTTACACAGTGGATAGGTATGGGATTATTGGATGGGAAAAAAGGGGATTATGCTGCAATGTGGAATGAAAACAAAACAAAGACACAACACACAAGATGTGCTACAACTACAAAAATTTTGGAACTCATGTAGTTCCAAGTGGCGATGGCTCCTCCATTGGTGCCTTCCCTTTGTCTTGTGCTCCAGGATTGAGGCTTGATGGTGTTGAAGTATGGCCTGGAGCTTCTCCTCTTTGGTCTGAGGGTCTTGTGTCATCCATGCTAATGTTCCAATGTTTGACAGAGTCGGCACTTCCCATGGACAGGGTATTTGCAAAAACATTTGATTGGCCTTGACATACCAAGCCGCGAACACCCGTCGTTCCTCCTCATAGGCTTTGGCTTTATCTTTGTACTCTTGAAAATCTACTAGCCATCGATCCAAGTCCATTGCGACACCTTTCTGTCCTTGGTAGCTGGCTTTCACCACCTCAAGTCCAGAATTTGCAACTTCTACTTTCTCCAATAGCTTCTTATGTTCTGCAAATTCTGCTTCGTATTTGATGTGGGTGGTTGCTACCTGCTACTCCAGCTTTTTCTTCGGGTGTCCTGCTGTTAACATGGCAAGGTTGGCATATCTCATATTTTCCAACTCCATGTATTCTATCAAATCCTAAATCTGCAAGTCCCACCCCTTAACTTCTGCTTGGTGGGCAAAGGCATATGTGTCCAATATGGCTCGCCAATCAGTGTGTTGAGCACTGATAGCATTGATGTGGGCCTTGGCCATATGGATCTCCTTCTCAAGGATCTTTTTGTACATCCCCACCTGATCTCGGAAGTGCTCCTTTAGCTTTTCATGCCGTTTAGCCTCATTTTGCCATGCACTTATCTCAATAGTTGACTTTTGATGAATGGCATGTACCTCCTCCATCGAGAGGGTTTGATTCTCTCTGGCTAGATAGCTTACATCTCACTTGACCCAGATGAATTTTTCTCACAGTTAATGGAAGTGCTCCTCGAGAATGTTCTTTTACTTATCCACAGTGGTCAACTGAAGGTTGTCTGCAACGAGATGCTTGTTTTCTTCTTGTAAGGCCTTGAGTGCCTTGATATGCATATGTGTTTGTGCTTGTGCTGTGAAGGCATCCCAAATGGCCTTCTCTTTTTCATCAGCCACCTTTTAATTCTCCACTATTATTTGGTTAGTTGCTCAGTTCTAAAGTTATCTAGCTGGTCTGTGGGAACAAATTGCAGAGGGTCTCGTTGTGCTGCTTGTAAGGCCACAAGCTGCTCTTGTAGTTTCTACACCTCAGCTTCAGCATGCTCAACCCTCACTTATGTTAAGACCAGCTTCCCCTTTGTGGAAATGAGGTTTGATTAAATTGCCATAACATCCTAAGAGATGTTAAATAGGGATGTCATTACTTGTCCTATTTGGAGTAATCGATCAAGTGCATCCTCATGTTCCGCAGGAGTCATTGAGGTTCTGGCCAAAGTTTGAGTATCCCATGCTTCTATGAAATCTGCTGGTGTCACAACAGGTACGTTGAAGAATTCTTTGATGTGGTTAGCGACCACTTCTGCAACTCCTGTGGCATTCTGGTGTTTCATGACCACCACAGTGGCCCCTTCACCAGTCTTTAATTGCACCTAGATGGATGTCGCGTTTCCTGAGATCTGTTGTGACCATCTACTTTCCCCTCCTCCTATGCGAATAGACATTTCGTCCCTTTTGCAATCCAAAGAAACAATGGGATGAACGGCATCATCAATGATGCGGAAGAGATTTGCATCATCACGACTTCCCCAACTGACCGTCTCAGTGATGGCCCTAAGATGGCTCATCAACAATCTGTAGTCTTGCGACGGCTGTTGATCCTAGTTTGTGCTGGGCCCTGCTTCCTATTGTTGGCTAGGATCCATGCTTGGAGGTTGGTTGGTCCTACAAGTTGAGTTGCAATTGGTCCGGCCATCTGTTCTTCTTCTTGTTCTAGTCTTAGCTCTTCACCAATGCTTTTCCTTGGTGCTGGCACCTTTAGCAATTCAACATATGAAGCAGTTTGAGCTTTTCGGAGGACATCATTGGTGTACCCCTAAATACCAACACGTCGGCAAAGCTTCCTAATAAGACAAGGGAAAGCCAGCACCATCTTCCCTATCTTTCGTTCCTCGAATCGCCTTAGGATCTTTGTTAAATATAGATGGGGTAGGTTAGTGGTAACCTTTCCCATCAACACTACACATCCTATAGCCGCATACGTTGATATTCTTTTTAAGCCCTTTGTGCGGAAGAGGTGATATGTTCCAATTTTGAAGTAAATCCTCTCTTTTGTCGTCAACTCACCAAATGTTTTATCTTTGCCATAAGCCCTTTCCAACTAATCTCGTCGCACATCGAGGTTTGAATAGGTGGATAACTGAGCAACTTTGGGCCCTGTATTCAAAAGGTTTAACACTTTTGAAATGGCCTATGCAAAGAAATCAACTATCACACCACAAATATTGACAATGGTGCCTTGCTCCCTATTGTGCCAAAATTGGTACGTCTCTCCTAGGTACGAGGCACTACTTTCAGAGAGGGTAGGCCATAATGGGGATCCTTTGAGGTGATCCCTAATGGCCTCAAGAGTTAACTTTGCAAAAGATTCGAAATTCAATTCCATAATCACCACAGTGAATGTGCACTTTTCATGGATGGCCTGAACACAATCTTGGGGCAATGTGATGTGTTGTCCCCATTCAGGCATTGCAGCAGCTCCTCCTTCTGCCTACCTAGACCATATGGTAGGAGGATCTTCTTGATGAATGCTGAATGATTGTTCCTCCTATTCTGCATGTTGTCCGGCAAGATCTTGTCTTCCACCTCTCCGAGATCGTTTGTTTCCACCTTGAAAAGAACCTTCCTGTTGTCCACATTTTGGGGCCATCTGCAATCACATGGGGTCAAGTGTTAGTAAGGTTGTTTTTGAAATTAAGTTATACCTTACTTCTTGCCTTAATTAATGATCTTATTTTATCTCTATGTGATCTTGCCCAAAAAACTGTAATAATGAGTCCTGTAACTTAGGTGGTTTCCCATTTTAGTTTCTTGGTATACCTAGGGGTTAAATGATTTTTAGGCACAATTACTCTAAGTGTTATAGCTAATTACCCTAGATGATGTTCTTTGGACAATGATAAATTCCAAAAAAGTTAGGTGATTTTTAGCAGATATCCCTCCCCCACAACTAAGCTGAAAACTCTAGGTTCAAGCAGGTTCAAACAGAAGTAAAATCGGAGTACCAACGAGTGAAATCTAGTGAGAAAAACAAGGGTCGCTCAATCACAAGTCGTAGAGAAAAAATTTGAAAACTCCAACGTGTGAATGGCAAAAATGATGTTAAGTGTTGTGGGGGCATCACCTATTTATAGGTTGCGGGGATGCAATATCACGTACGATACATCGCGTACGCGATATCACGTTGGTTGTGATATCGTGTATGCGATATCATGGCCCTAGTGACATGAGGCACAATAAAAATACCGAATTTTTTAAGGATTTTTTTGAAATCAACGTTGTAAATTGAGGACATTGGGCTATTATCAAGGGGTTCTAGGGCAATTCCATTGATTCGAAAGGCACAATTAATGATGATGGTGTGGATTTTATCAATAAAACCTCAAATGGGAGAAAAAGGCTATGTAATGGTACATAGGAACATGGAAATTTAGAGGGATAATAGTAGGGAAAGAAAATTGTTTGAAAATTATGCTAAGGGTAAGAAATGGTGTGTGTGAGCAATGTCATAAGTGAAGATTACAAAACATTACACAAGTGGGTCCTCCCCAAAGCAGGTTTTAACCTTTAATGCCCTTGTGTAATCACACTTAAAGTGTCCATGGGCACTAGAAGGGTTAGATGTAATCTACACTAATTCCACAAAACACACACATGTAATTATCACTAGAATGAGATGAGAATGCTATGCTACATAAGACACAAGCCACAATTACATGAACAATGAGATGAGATGAACTATAGAAGGGATCGTAGAGATTGGGACATGAGGTAACTGACCCAAGGGACAGTGAATCCTACATGTAAATCATGATTAATGTGTCATTAACCCGTCGTTCCAAGATCAGGACCAAGTCCATTCCTCTAATCAGTGACATTGCATTGTTTCATCCCATGATGAGCAACTATGAGAGTACCATAACAACAAGGCATATGATCACTTGGCGTTTTATTCAAGGGAGGAGTGATTTTTGTTTTGTGGCACTTTGTTTTTCCTTTTTTTTTTCTTTTTTTTTCTCTTTTTTTTCTCTTTTTTTTTAATACTGAATCCAGAGAAGTTGCCAACCTTCAGGCATGGGTGCATGTCTTTCCAGTGGAACACCCTAGAAAAACATTAATTTTTGAGTGCCCTTTTGATTACTCTTAGTCCCATTTTCATTAGATCTACAAGGATCTTAGTACGACCACGTTGCATGATAACTCCCACAAAGGTCACCAAAGAGAGTCTGCAAGTCTCCTTGATGTCACACCCTAATCATTCCCTCTTGGTTCATCCTTCTTCATTCAAGGTACAATGAACACAAAATTAATTTTAAGTTTTTAAGAATGTCAAGAATATCACTGTAACCTCGAACAGAACCTCTTATTGGTAGAATGAATGAGTGGGAGTAATGGGCTCACTGTCCAAATAATTGATCACTCAAAACTTGATAACATAGAACACAACTCAACCAATGAGTCACATGAGTGTTTTATTCATAGATGAGATTACTTATAAAAAATGTAAAAAGACAAAAAGACAAAAAAGATAAAACAAGAAATTGAAAAATGAAAAACGAAAAATTGGAAAATAAAAAGTTGTAAAATAAAAGAAAATAAAAAATATTTATTAACCCTTCTT
>MNCI01002415.1:291761-309847 GCA_015680685.1 Gnetum montanum
TTGTCCCTTCTTACGGTCATGTTTAAAGAAGGGATGCTTTGGATGTCGAGGAGGCCTCTCACTACTATTGGTAGTAGCAACACAAGTAACGTTCGTGGGTTGTTGTAGTGGTGTAGACACCTTAGGAATAGTTGGTGATGATGTAGAAGGAGGAAAAAATGAGAATGTTGAAAGTTAGGAGGAGTATAAGGTGCACAAGGTGGTGGTTTTGTTGAAGGCATGGGCTAATAGTATTGAGGAGAATGGTACTGTGGTGAGATAAAGTGTGTTGGCCCAGTTGGGGAAACAGGATGTTGAACAGGATAAGCGTTTGGGTTTGGATGATATGAGGGATGTCTCCAATTTAGTGGTGGTCCCCCCCTCCCCACGACTGGGATTGTTGCCACTGTGATCGAACACAGTATCTCTGCACGAACTCTGGATGTAACGTATTTCCCCAATGCTCATGTAAATGTGACAAGATTGGGCATTGGCCCTTGGGGTGATCGTACAGGCATATGTTACATTCATACGTATGATTGGCAATTGAGCTCTTATTTTCCATATCCCTTCTTTCCGATTGTCTAATTTTTTGTCCTGCTTCTTAGGTTGTCAAAACTCTATCTCCAATAATGTTGACAAATTCTCCACACTTTTGATACGTCCATTCCAACATCTTATTGATCTTTGCCTTGACTTCTTCTAATGATTGTTGTATTGGCAAAGATGATTCTTTCTCCTTGTGATATGTTGGTTTCTCCTTTTTATGATGATGCACCTTTGTTAAGTTGAGATTTTGGTCCCATTGATGTTTTTCAACACTCTCCCATCTAGTCATTTCCCCTTCTTCTTTTGCTACCTACTTAATAAGCCCTTGGATTTGATGGGTTAGTAGTTCGTATAGTTGACTTTGGACATACATCCCAAGGGTTTCTCTTGTTGCATCATGAAGCCCATCAATAATATGGTACATGAGCCTTTCCTCGAAAAACCCATGGCCTAGACAGTTGTTTAATAGTGCATAATATCTTTCTAAGGCCACGTCCAAGGGTTCATTTTGTGCTTGTTTCCATCCTTGGATTTGTTTCCTCAAGGTTGACACTCTTGCATAGGTTTGATATTTTTCGTTAAATACTTCTACCATTGTTGACCAACGTCGTATTGAATTTGGTTTTAACGATTTATACCATACTTTTGCTTGGTCAATGAGTGTCATGGGAAAGAGCTTAAGTTTTTGCCACCCATTATCAATGTTATTCCATGTGTAGCCATCGTAGAAGGCTTGTAAATGTTGATGCGGCTCCTAAAAAAGTAGGGAAGTTGTTTAAATCGAGCCTGGGTATACGTCTCTCTTTATGATGCCTACGTGAGATTCGAATAGCCTCTTGTATTTGCATTAAGCTTGTAGTGGCTAGTAGGGGTTCATCGTCATCTTGTAAGTTATGCTTTCGTGCACTGGGATGATGTTTCTTTTGTTCATGTTTGTAAGAAACCCCCACTTCAGGTTGTGTACTCCAATCTTCATCGTCATATAGTTTGTTGATTCTCCAATGAACTTCCTCACTAGGTGTGGCGTTATTATCGTCTTGTAGGAGAGGCATGGTTGTGAAATTTGTGTGTGAATTTATATGTAACTTTTTATAATTATTTTTTTTTGTAAAAGATATATCGTTAAGTCCTTATACAGCGACCTTATATGATATAACTAATCTAGATAACTAGCACCATCCCCGACAATGGCGCCAATGATGAGTGACGAGGTACCCCTACACTCAATCATATGAATACGAGCGTTACACACGCGATTCGGTCGAACTCCGCAAAAGGACTAGTCGTGGCATCTAGACAGTTAGCCTTAGGTCGTAGTTCGCTGTCTTCCCACCTGGACTAGTATTATCTTTGTCACGTATGGTTTAGTCCAAAGTGAGGTGTATGATGGGTTTCTAATCTAATGCTACTCCTGTAGGCAATGGAAAGTAATATTATCTAAGCTAAGAGAGGAAGGGTAAGAGAATCTAAACTAGCCTAAGTGCGATGAGTATCCGTTCCTTGATTATCTGTACACATCTTGGACTTCGTGCATGACTACCACTAGGATTACCAAGCGCACATCCTAGGTACACTACTGGGTTACCAAGTAGTCACACTTAAATGCTCGTAATCAAGTTGTACTCATTCCGCATTTTAACATGAGTTTAAGGGTGAGAGAGATTAAATAGGAAAGCAATTAATAGCAATTAATTAAATGATTAAACTAAGTGAAGGCTGCAACGATGAAGTAATCTCGATCATTATTGTCGGTCATGTGCATGTCCAAGTACGTCACACTCGAATAAAGGATGTCGTACAATTACAATCACCACACTATGAGCATACACTGGGAAATAATTTTAACTCTAGGAAGGAAAAACTGCAAGAGTTTGGCTAAGGGACTAAAAAATATATGCCTAAAACTGGGAAATCCGCCTCTTATTTATAGACATTGAGGCAGGCCGCAATATCGCATACGCGATATCGCAGTCGCCCCAAATGACAACTCATCAACTTCAAAACAAAAAGTTATTTTATTAGTAAAACTAAATCCAAAAATTTTTATTATATCCACTAAGATCCCAAGTAGTTATGCTATTCTCTAAATAATACTTATTAGGAAATAGATTACCAGTTTGAGTTATACTTGAGATACTTTTATGTTCTAACTAAGTTGTATTAAGGTATTATGTTAAATATGTATCCTAGGTTACAAGCTTATTGTTTTATTAGGCAAGAGGTTATGAGTTTGAGTCATACTTGAGGTATCATTCTATGTCTCTATTATTTTTCTAGAGTATCATGTTAGCTATATGTCTTAGGGTGTACTTATTGTCATTTCCTCTTACATAGGAAAGAGACAACATATGAAGGAAAAAGATCTACATTAGGGATTAGATAATAAACCAAGATTCTCTCTTTTATAATAAAGTAGATTTTTTCATTATTAGACTAATTTTTTAGAGATGAATTTCCTTTTTGTATGATTATACTTGGAAATAAGAGCTTGTTTTATTAATACAACTAAAATCAATTTTTTTATTATATCCATTAAGACCCTAAGTATTAGTTATGTTATTATTTAATAAATATTAAGGAGGCAATAGATTACTAGTTTGAGTTATGCTTGAGGTACTTTTATATTTCAACTAAGTTCTATCAAGATATTATGTTAAATATCTACCCTAGGTTACCCATTCATTATCTTGTTACAGAAGACGTTACCAGTTTGAGTCATACATGAGGCATTATCATACTCTAGTAATCTTCTAAAGTATCATGTTAGTGCTTATAGTCCTATATTTTATAGGCATTAATAGTAAAATATTTTATCAATTGAAAATTTGCATTGAAAAACACTTTCACTTATCTCATAGCTTCAAATATTGTTCTATTCTTCTAGTTTGATGCTCTAATGATTGCTTGGAAACATGCAAACTTCAAGGGGCAATATATTTTGTAAGACAATGATCTATTCTTTGCTCATAAAGAGCTGCAGATTATCTCCAATTCTTAAGATTGGATATTTTTACTATTACCAATACGTAGATCATTGTATTTATAATAACTAAAAATTTATTTTTAACTTTTCATATTTTAAATGTTTTAAGTATATTTTTGCATATCTAAGTTAAATAGGAAAAGAAAATTTAAATATATTTCAAGCTTTTTAGTTGCCATGTTTTTCTCAATGACTCAATTTGGACATTTTCCTTGCTTTCAAACATATTTTTGCTATTGTTTTAGTTATTAATATGTACCATGAATACAATATGAATGATGATTACTAACAATGAATTATGATCAAAATAATGAAAATCAAACACAAGATCTTTAAGGTATATTTTGTAAATATCTTCATCACTTGTTCATTGATGCTATGAAAGGTTCAAAAGACACTTGTTGGCATCTGAATCCATGATTTGCATCAACAAGTCACAAAGCAAAATCAAATTTTTCTTTTCACATCTGTTTATCATAATTATGTTTATCCATCACTACTATTATTTACCAGCTTTTAAAGCACATAATTTAATATTTGATATTGGACAATTCATTTTACTATTCCCACTGAATGCAACTTAAAGCTTGGGGCAGATATTTGATGTTTTAAACTTATTCCCATGAGAGAACTGCCCATATCATAATTTGTAGTAGGCATTAAATTATTGTAAAAAAAAAGTAAAATAAAAAAACACAAGGGCTGAAATTTGATAGACAACATTACACAAAAAGAACAAGATAATAGTTAAAACTTGAGTTATCTAACAGATAAATACCGCCTACGATGTCACAAAAATTTTGAGGGGAAAAGTTTGATCTGTTCATGTGACAGTTCCCTCATGCAGTCCATATGAGTGTAAATATTAATTCTCCTATTCACAAGGAGACACAAACGTGAAAGCACAAATCTAAGGCAGAAACGTTTAGAAAACAGCAAAGTAGAAGGAGAAAATGCAATGAAAAAACATAGCATGGTTTCACATACCTGCATGCAGTTGCAAAGCTCTTTGCCAATGGCCTCGTTCTATGCAATCACAAAATACGACAACAGGGCAGAGCTGTGGCGCTGAATGTTTACTGCCCACTCACTACCAGATACAGATACCATAAAGGGGAGAGAAACAGGGTCAGCAATTATGGTTTCAGTAAAATACAAAAAGAAGAAAAAAGTACCGTAGCAAGCTACAAAATTTAAGAGAGACAAGATTGATTACTCACAATCTGTCTGTTGAGATCGGCGTGTTCAGTTCCCACGAATTTAGCCTGCAGAGGCTCGAGTTGTGAGTTAATGTTAAAGCTGTCACTTGCCTGAAGAAGTCGAGCCACAATTGTTTTGCAAATTTCAGTGCGTTATAAAAGAAAATTTGTAAACAAAAGTACAAAGCAGAAGTGCGGTTAAGATAGAAGAGAGACCTATTAGCGATAGCAACATATCTTTTCTGTACATGGCGCCCTGTCAGCAGTCTATATTTTTGTACATTTCCACTCAATCACTCTGTATATTTTTATAACAGAGTCCCTTTTCCATTGCAAATTTAACGATACCTGCATTTGGATTGATAGCAAATTTGCAGTACTAGTAAAAGTGCACAAAAATAGGCAACGAACAATAACCTTCCTCTCTCTGGCTGCCTCTAATGGCCGCTTTTTGGCTCATCCATTAGGGTCTTTTTCTTTATTTTTTATTTTTTGAAAATTATTACTATTTTTTAATTTCATCATGCTTGTTGAATGTTGGATTAAATGCCCATTGAAATTTGAATCCATGACCTAGGTTTCTCTTGCTAAGATTCTTATTCATGCTTGTTAAATGCTGGATTAAATGCCCATTGAAATTTGAATCCATGACCTAGGTTTCTCTTTCTAAGATTCTTATTACTAAGCTAACAAGTTGTAAGTTTATTGGTGAGGGTTGGCTCAAGTGGTTAGTTTATTGTTTAATAAGAATTTCCATGAAGCCATTTTGTTGGGACAAGGCTAAGATGATGACCATGAACATGATGAATTATTATAATGTATTAGGAGTTACACTCAAGGCGTCATTATATTCCTCCATAATTCTCCTTTGTAGTTCTTTCAATATATCATGCCAACTATATGTCTTGGGGTGAACTTATCATCAAACTATTACCCCCTCCCCTACAAGATCATCTAATGTTTTGCCTATGAATTTGATGTTTCTCTTATAGGTTCGATTTTTCTCTAATGAAATTGATGTTTACCTTGCAAATCTAAGTTTTCTCTAATGGATCTAATTTCTCTTTCTTTGATTTTTCTCCAACAAATTTGATCTCTTTAGAATTCCCTATCCCCAAATTACTTTCAAATTCTTCAATTGATGCCAAAATGTTTTACTTCAATGTAAAAATTTTTGTTAAATCTTATAATGCATATTTACAAGTTGGTGAGCAAACATTTATGATGTCCTCTTCTAGTTATAATGATAAAACTAAGACATTTGATTTTGTTCTCTTTAATAATGTATATGAGTCATTAGTAGTTGATGTTACATCATGATATATATTGATGAGTGGTGAAAGTTCCCAACACCTAACCATACAAGTCACAAGTGTATGCACGTGACTACATCATAATTTGTAGATGGGACAATATGAGTATACTAGCGTATTGATGACAAGTCTGTGATCGTTGTCTTTCCACTAACATGAACAACGTTAAAAGTATAAGGTTTAACTCTGATATGATTAAGTCATGTTGAAAGGCTCTTAAATTGCTAAGGGAAAATATTATGAAATGAATATAAGTTCTATCAACTATAAGCAATGGTAAAGTAAAGTTAAGTTAGCCTGATAACTGAAATACCACAAAAATTTCAGCAACACTTCCAAACAACTTCAGAGCCTTTGAAACAATGAAACACCACAAAAATTTCAGCAACACTTCCAGACAACTTCAAAGCCTTTGAAACAGCTTCAAGCAGCCCACCATGGAGCAAGCAAGGTTCTCTGGGGCTCACAGATCACGACGGCAAGTGTCGGTGTCAAGAATCATCAGTTTCAAGGTTAAAAAGTGCAATTTTTGGTAAGTACACTGTGCTTACGTTGCACAGCGTAAGGATCAGCGTCACCAACTTTTGGAGCCCCGAAATTGAGCACAAGGACCCTCCATGACCTTCACCAAGGTCCCTAGCAACTCCCAGCCTCCAGAAAATCAAGATTTGGGCCTCAAATGTGCCATTTTGACTTGGTGACGCTGGGGTTACTTTTTCAAACGTTGCACAACGTGAGTATCAGCGTCACCAATTTTTAGAGCCCCAAAACTGAGCCAAACTGACTTGATTTTAAAGGTGTAAGTCGTCCTCAAGGTCCACTATTGATAACTATGGGTCCCAACCTTCAAAAATTTTAGATTTCAGCCCAAAATTGCAAGTTTTGGAGGTCACACTGCAAGTCATGCTGGATGCTAGACAAGTAAGGCGGTGTTAATCCTTCTTGATTTTCTTTTTCAAAAAATATGTAAAATGGCAAAGGGATATGAAAGCCCATGCGAAATCAGGCCAAATATTCAACACAAAAAAAGAAATATAATTTTTCCAAGCGGGCCAAAGTTGGAGCTAATCCTTTTTAAATTTTTAATCGCTTGGGGGCTTGTATTTCTAATTTGTATTTTTTTTTATGGGCTTGAATGACCCACAAATTGTAAAATACATTGAACTTGGTCAAAGAAAACCCTAGCCAAACCCTAGCCCAACCCTATAAATACCCTATCAATTCACACAAATTAGAGGAGGCAAAGAGGCAAGAGAAGCAAAGTAGGAGGAGGCAAGAGAAGCAAAGCAAAAGTAGCAAGAGAGAAAGGAGAGTAAAAGGCAAAGATTGGAGAGATTGAAAATTCTGAAGGAGGATAGAACTTGCAATCCTTGGGCACTCGATACATCCTATTTTTGGCTTCCAAGTTCTTCTCACGTTCATTCCATTTCATCGTCACATCATTGTGTCATATCTTCCAGGGGCTAGGCGTTTGACTTGCCATTCACACTTGTGCAACTACGCTTTGACCGGTGCACATTTTTTTTATAAAACAGTATAATACAGTTTCATTATTGCCTCCCATTTACATTGTTTATTTCTATTTATGTTTTACAAATATAACTTTGTTTATGCTTCATTCATAATTCAGTACGCTTTATTTACATTTCGTATCGCCGTTTGCATTCCGTTTACGTATCGTTTACGATAACCCCAGCGCTAGCCGTAGCTTACGCTCGGGGAAGTCCTTGGTTGATTTGCGTGCAGACCATCCAAGGCACTCTGCCTTCGTTTACTTTTCCAGCTTGCCCTCGGGTGAAGGCAGGGTCAACTATGGCTGCCCAACGATCTCTCGATGTTTGTTTCCCTTCCAACCTTACACCAACGATTTAGGTCAGTACAGTTTTTGGCACTAGAAGGAGGGCCCTTTCTTGTTATTAATTAAAATCTCATTACCTATCAAAACTCATTCATCTTGCCCAATTGAGTCTTGTCATCCCTATTGATCACACTAAGCTTGTGTCACCCCACGCTACAACTGCTTATGTTCCAACTCCATTCATCTATCCCAGTCCATTCACGTTTACCATGGAATCTTCCCAAGTCAACCCAGTAACACTACCAATTACTTCAAACCCTGTGACTACTACGGAATCTATAACCGTTATTGAACATATAAATCATCAAGGCCCTACATGCCAATCCCTCAGGCTACAAGGCAAAGGCCCTATTCACGCAACTCTTACACCCGAACAATATAATTTTATTTGTGTCAAGATCCAAGCCAACCTACCCATTGATCGTATAGAGAGGGAAGCTAAGCGAGAATATGAATTCATCCACAAAGGAGGACGTGAGTTTATCCCTTCAGCTTTTGACATAATCCCATTGTCTAAAAATCATCATAAACTCATATCCCAACTTCTCATGGCTAAAAGTCAAGCCTTACAACTACCTCCCATAGAGCCTCAAGATGAAGAAGATGACTTTGCAGCCCAATCTGAACATGGAGAATCATTCCATACTATTAGCCCCCATGCTCACACAAACCTATTATCCCATCCTTTCTTAGAAGAAACTATGTTTCCTTCTTCATCCGCAAACATTCAAGCACCGATTCCCCATTCCATTCCTATCTTCTCCATGCTCAATAACATTCAATCTGATGCATCCACTTCCATCATTCCTCCACCAGTGTAGTCCCAACAACTCCCCCAAAGCAACATAGGGTCAATCTTTCAACCTCAAGTAATTGGAATACCTTCAGTCATACCAACTTCCTCATCCACCCATTACATACCCCAGATGCAAATTCATAGGGCACCATTGATTACTCCTACCTAACATGTTCAAGGTATTACCTCATAACCTGTGGCTAGGCAGTGGGTTCCACCAGTAGTCTCGGTTCCGAATACCATCCCATCACAACAAATGTTAGCCCAACAACCTGCTTTTCCTCAAATAATGCAACAATTAAACCATTATCATCCACAATCAACTCAATCCATTGGTGTGCCTACCGCCCAAGAATGGACAGACACACAAAAAATGATGCACTCATTGGCAGAAGAACGAAAACACCTTAAAAATTTCAACAATGAGGAAGTCAAGGTACTAGATTTCTATCAAGATGACCCAATAGACCCCTCAATTCCCCCCTTGACCTTGCCAAAAGGAGTCTCATTACCTCAACTAACCAAGTACAATGCAGAAGGGGACCCAAATGCCCACCTAGTGACATTTAGAACCGAAAGTCTTTTACTCCAAGCATGGCCCCATGTAATCTTGCGAGTGTTTGCAATGTCCTTAACTGGAAAAGCCTTAGACTGGTACTGATCTTTACCTCGTAGCTCCATATCTTCTTTAGAAAGTTTGTTGCATCAGTTTGTCACCCGTTTCAAGTACAATTTGAAACCTGAAGCCACATTAGATAGCTTAATTCAAGTTAAACAAGCACCATTAGAGCCAGCGCAGAAATTTATCCGAAGGTGGAGTGCAACTTTAAATGAACTTCATGAATCTATCCCCAAAACATATTTGCTCACTATCCTTAAGTCAGCCATAAATGACTTTATTAAGTCAAAACTTTACTACCTGAAAGCCCGCACATTGAGCCAAGCATTCGTACAAATCAAAGACATAGAAGAAGCAGCATAAACAAGTAATGACCCAGCCTACTCAGCCTTTAGGAGCCAACACATCAGGAAAAATAAATCCAAAACAATGGTAGCAATAGTGGCTCAGGGAAAACAACCCGCTATCCCAAACAACTATGAAAGAGCAGCACCCACTCATACACCTGAAAATTCCTCAAATAGAAACAACAACACAGGTCATGCACGTACCTTCGAAAGAAAAGACCCTGCTCAATACACACCATTGCCCATGAAGCCTTCACAATTGCTTGATCAACTTCTAAAGGTTGGGCTAATTCAACATAAACAAATGTCTACTGCAGCCTCGCAAAGACATGATCGCTTTTGCGAATTGGCCAAAAATCCAGATTTAGCAACAGCCAACGAACCTTCCATTCCAAAGGGCTTTAGGTTGGATAGGTTTTGTGAATATCATCAACGATGTGGTCATGGAACTGATTACTGCTTTGCGTTGAAGCAAGACATACAACGCATGATAGATGGGGGCAAAGTAGTGTTCGATGAGACAAACCCGGTAAGGCCTCAAAACCAATCCATGGGGGTCTACAAGGATCCTCTCAATACCAAAACCAACGATGCCCCATATGTGATTAATACTATCCATATGGAAAACAGACAAGATGTTCCGCAAAGACCTTTTGTGATTCGGAGGCCTTCAGAAAACACATCTACCCCAACATCTCCTCAAACCCCGTTTACCATACGCATGTCCCCCACACCATCAAAACCATTCATCATCCGCATACCTCCTTCGGTTGCCACCACAACAAACATACCATCTGAAAATCGACCCATTCCCTTTGTGGTCTGGGTTCCAAAACACCCTGGCACACAACCCACCTCCACTTGTCAACGACCTTTGCGAGAATGTCTTGTCGATAGGCTAATAAGAGAGGGCTTGGAAAAAGAAAATAGAGAGTTCATGGAGAGGGAAAACCATGGACACGAATTAGGACTACCAAAGCCTACACCGCTAAGCACCGTTCCCATGAGTTCATCCGTTAATGAGCCTAGTACAAGTTACAAAAATAAAAATGAAGTCACAAGTCATATTCCAAACTCAGCATTCTTAGCTACTAACATAAAAACCCCTCCAAGAGAAATACAAATGCTAGGTCAAATGAACCAAATCTCTATGGATAAAAATGTCCCAAACAGTAAAGACCTAGCAAATGCATTGACCTAGGTCACACAAGCCTTAAAACAAAAGAATACTTCCTTAAGTTTGTATGACCTAGTAATGACTTCACCGGTACATCGAGAGGCTCTTGTACGAATGCTAACTTCAATTCTTGTTAGTGAGGATCTCCCTGCAGACGAACCATCCATTTATGCAGTATTATCCCCACAACTTCAGGAATCAAAGACCACATCCTTAGAGTTTCATGTTAAGGACATTAGGCTAGATGAGCAAACAAGGAAAATCACCAAGGCCCCTATGTTCATAACAATACAGGTTGATCATTTCAAAATATGTAGGGTGCATGTTGATGACGGTGCAGCAACAAATGTAATACCTTTTTCCATCATTGAAAAACTGGGACTCACTGAAAAAATACAACCCAAAACAACCTCTTTCTTGAGATCCTTTAATGGTTCCCATGTGGGAGTGAAAGGCATGGTTACCTTAGATTTCATAGCCAGAGACCAATTCCCTACATCAGCTGAATTCATACTGGTTGATGAAATGCCAAGGTTTAATCTGATCCTAGGACGTCCTTAGCTAGCTTAACTTAAAGCCGTATCTTCACCAATCCATCAGGAGATACATCTACCTTACGAGGGTGGTGAGATCATCATACATGGGGATACAACACCATCGATTATTTTCTCACACCTTGAGGTAGGTCAAGGTTCAGAAATTGAATTTGTTAAGCCTAAACAAGAAACCATGAACGTACATCAGAACGTGAACCCAATGTTGACTCACAATCCAACTAGCACTGAAGAAACACAAGAAGACACAGACATAGGAGCCATTCCTACTGATGTTTCTTAGTCAGAACTATCCTTTGACATCACCGATGAAGGGGAAGGTGAATATAGGATCATACCCATCCACCTAGCACCACACGTTAAGTTACAAAAGATCAAGAGGCAACTCAACAACTAGAACGAATGATATGAACTATCTGAAATGATGTTAAACTACGAACTATCTGAAATGATGTTAAACTATGAACTGTCCGAAATGACGTTAAACTACGAACTGTCCGAAATGACATTAAACTACGAACTGTCTGAAATGACATTAAACTACGAACTTTCTGAAATGACATTAAACTACAAACTGTCCGAAATGATATTAAACTACAAATTATCTGAAATGACGTTAAACTATAACACGTCCAGTATGACGTTAAAACTATCAACAAACGTCTGCAATGACATTAAACTAGCCACGGTAAAAAATGGCCTGTTCCATTTAAAATTTCTTGAAAATGTTATTACCTTTGGCCCACCATGGCATAAAACTGGTAATCCTTTCTTTAACAACAGATGCAATAGTCCATCAAGACTTTAAACTGATGTACCAAGCCCGAAATGGCTTTAAACTAGAGCCAACAAGTTACAGATTTACAAACTCTCGTCATCTTACATTGAATTTTTGCTTACAAGTTACAAGTTACGATTTAGATTCTTGTATGGTCGTTTCTTTCTTTTCCAAGTATTTACCTTACATATTTCTCTACACTTTAGAAATTTATGTTACATTTAGTTGCACACATATACTCTAGAAAACAAAGAAAAATAATAAAAAACATAAAACTACAAAAATACATGGCCTGAAAAGGCCTTAAACTAGCATATGGCCTGGAATGGCATAAAACTATCACTTTTTGCATTGCTTTTCTTTCATTCATACATTCTAACTCTATGTACAAAAGGTGTCGCTTGATGTTGTTTTCTTCCTAGTTGATTTTTTGCAAGATCTCGCAGGCACATAGCATGACCATGCATATAGCATCACACTTTATACAAGTAAGGTAAGCATCAGTCCGCTATGACTATAAACTGGCATAGAAAAGTTCTGGCATCATGACTTAAAATAGATACCACAGAACAATCCTGGCATCATGACTTAAAACTAATACCATAGAGTAGTCCTGGATCATGACTTAAAACTGATACCACAGAACAGTCCTGGATCATAACTTAAAACTGATACCATAGAACAGTCCTGGATCATGACTTAAAACTGATACCACAGAATAGTCCTAGATCATGACTTAAAACTGATACCACAGAGACATGTCTGGTATGACACTAAACTGCTACATCTGTCTTCCATGACATGAAACTAGCATCCAGAGTCCACTAAGACTATAAACTAGTTTGCCTCTTCATAGTCTGCTATGACTATAAACTAGCAATGCACTATCCGCTACGATGCTAAACTAGAACCGTCCAAGGGGTTATGATGTGAAACTAACCCACAACAGTCTGCTAAGACTATAAATTGGTGACATCAACGATGACCAAGAAAAACTTGAAAAGATCTGTTGTTGCAGTTGGTTGTTCCTATTCCACAAAGACTTGTTGCATGAATCATCTCATAGGGCCTCATGAAACTGATGCTATTCATGATTTTGTTTTCTTTGAAAGCTGCACATGGTGACTCCATCTCCTTGTTTAAAGTGTTTAGCTAACTATTTCATTTGTGGTTTTCTTGTCTTCTTAGAGTTGTGTTTGTAGGATGACACTTCTGAGGCGTTCGTGCATAGATGCACTTCATCATGACAACAAGGTATCACGTTTTTCCTGATGCATGCGACTGGTTTAATCAATCCATTCATAAGTACATTTCCGACTCTCGATGCATCCCCTATTTCCCAATCATGCTCCCCTTAGCCTATTCAATTACATCTCCCTTGATACATTCCACTCATCTCAAAACTCTTGATACACTGTTGCATACTGTAGCTCTCTAAGTAGTTGCGATGCAAAACACAATACATAGCACATGATGCAAAATGCAAGTGCTCAAACATGAGCATGGTACAAAAAAAAAGCTCTTTCAAAAAGACCAGAAATAAAAGAAAAATGAAAAGACAAAATAAAGCGAAAACAAAAAAAAACAAGAAAAGGAAAAGAAAACAAAAAAAATGGTCAAAGAGCAAAATGCATGGAAAAGGTCTTCAAGACCCTGTTGACATCATAAACAAAAGACTATTGGCCATTCTCATACAAGCCCTAGGTAAGAAGGTAGTTGTCTTGAAAAAAAAAGTTACACTCGTGTCTCAAAGAAACCATGTTACACATCATCACGTGGCTTTGGCGTTTACAACGGGCCCTACAAATACTCTATAAGAGTCCCGTTTCTCCAAAGAACGCACCTCCTATGTCTTGGTTCCTAGTCTGCTAAAAACCCGGTTGTTGATAAGGACCAATGACATAACTTGTGCATAAGAGAGCATTTCTCTCCCACAAAATCCCAGCAGCAATCATCACCCTTAACCTCCTAGATTCCCTAGTTACAACTAATTCCCTTGCATCTTGAACCACATTTCCTCAATCCCATGTACTTTTGAAAATGGTGCAATGACACCCAGCCAAGGGCTGACGGTTAATGTTTGATGCTTTGTTGTTCATGGTGTTTTGCACTTCTTTGTCGATATCTCTCGGGTGGATTCCTCCAAGCGTCAACAAAGAGGGGCCAATGAAACACCACAAAAATTTCAGCAACACTTCCAGACAACTTCAGAGCCTTTGAAACAACTTCAAGCAGCCCACCATGGAGCAAGCAAGGTTCCCTTGGGGGCCCACAGATCACGATGGCAAGTGTCGATGTCAAGAATCATCAGTTTCAAGGTTAAAAAGTGCAATTTTGGTTAAGTACACTGTGCTTACACTGCACAGCGTAAGGATCAACGTCACCAACTATTGGAGCCCCAAAATTGAGTCATAACAGGCTGAAATTGAGCATAAGGACCCTCCATGACCTTCATCAAGGTCCCTAGCAACTCCCAACCTCCAGAAAATCAAGATTTGGGTCTCAAATGTGCCATTTTGACTTAGTGACGCTGGGGTTACTTTTTAAGATGTTGCACAACGTGAGGATCAGCGTCACCAATTTTTAGAGCCCCAAAACTGAGCCAAACTGACTTGATTTTAAGGTTGTAAGTCGTCCTCAAGGTCCACTATTGATAACTATGGGTCCCAGCCTTCAAAAATTTTAGATTTCAGCTTAAAATTGCAAGTTTTGGAGGTCACACTGCAAGTCACGCTGGATGCTAGACAAGCGAGGCGGTGTTAATCCTTCTTGATTTTCTTTTTCAAGAAATCTGTAAAATGGCAAAGGGATATGAAAGCCCATGCAAAATCAGGCCAAATATTCAGCAAAAAAAAAAGAAATATAATTTTTCCAAGCAAGCCAAAGTCGGAGCTAATCCTTTTTAAATTTTTAATCACTTGAGGGCTTGTATTTCTAATTTGTATTTTTTTTATGGGCTTGAATGACCCACAAATTGTAAAATACATTGAACTTGGTCAAAGAAAACCCTAGCCAAACCCTAGCCCAACCCTATAAATACCTTATCAATTCACACAAATTAGAGGAGGCAAAGAGGCAAGAGAAGCAAAGCAAAGGCAAAGATTGGAGAGATTGGAAATTCTAAAGGAAGACAGAACTTGCAATCCTTGGGCACTCAGTACATCTAATTTTTGGCTTCCAAGTTCTTCTCACGTTCATCCCATTTCATCGTCACATCATTGTGTCATATCTTCCCGAGGCTAGGCATTTGACTTTCCATTCACACTTGTGCAACTACGCTTTGACCGGTGCACATTTTTTTTATAAAACAGTATAATACAGTTTCATTATTGCCTTCCATTTACATTTTTTATTTCTATTTATGCTTTACAAATATAACTTTGTTTATGCTTCATTCATAATTCAGTACGCTTTATTTACATTTCGTATCGTCATTTGCATTCCGTTTACATATCTTTTACGATAACCCCAGCGCTAACCGTAGCTTACGCTCAGGGAAGTCCTTGGTTGATTTGCGTGCAGACCATCCAAGGCACTCTGCCTTCGTTTACTTTTCCATCTTGTCCTCGGGTGAAGGTAGGGTCAGCTGTGGCTGCCCAACGATCTCTCGGTGTTTGTTTCCCTTCCAGCCTTACACCGACGATTTAGGTCAGTACAATAACGATAAGCATTTGAACCTAGTTTACCATACATGTCCTCAGCTAACATAACCACCACTGGGATTACCAAGTAACTTTATCATTGAGAGAATTAAGAAAATCTACTATTGAGTTACCAAACGAATATACTTTCTATTAGAAACTAATCGCACTTATTTTTCCCATATTAATAAACATGGAAAAAGTAAATGACTTATAGAATGTGAATGACAATAGAAAAGAAAATCGCATAGAAATGTAAATCTATTCTAAGTGAGATGCTGCAATGGCAAAGAATAATCTCAATCTTTATTTCTATTCATGAATTGTGTTTAGGAACAATCCACTCAAATAAAGATATTGGACAACTTAATTTACCACACTGTAGACATTCACAACTATTGCTAAATTCAATAAAACAAACTCAAAGTTTTGCTAAGTATTGGACCAAAAAGGTAAGTTTGGCACAACAATGGGTTCATATTTATAAGCATAACCATGGCCCACTACATTGCATCTACAATATCATTCATTAAGCTGCAATATTGTATCTATGACACATCGTAGATACGATATCATAACCTTTTACAAAAATGTATTTTATCATGTGTTCATTCAAATTTTGGGTTACATGCCTCATAATCAAAGTGTTGATTTGCAATTAAATGATGTGATGCAAAAGCATAACATTCAAGCCATTCAAACCAAGTATTATTATTGTTTTCTTTTACTTATTGAGCTAGGTAATGCTTCAATGGTGCAATGCGCCTTAGATATGGGATCTTTTACACATAAGTATGTAGTGTTGATCATTCGCAATTGGTATCCTAATTTCAATGTCCAATATAAATAGTACATCCTAAGATATATACTCCAATTCAAACTTTATAACTCAGTATTGCCCACCAAAATTAAACCCATGACTTGGAGCTTTCAAATCAAGAGTCTTACCACTAGGCTAACAACTCATTGTAATTAGAACTTTATAACTCAAACTTGCCAACTAGAATCAAACCCATGACTTAGAGCATTCCAATCAAGAGTCTTACCACAAGGTTAACACCTCATTGAACCCAAAATAATTTAATGATAGGTACACTCGTAACATATAACCAATATTGAGGTATTAGCCTAGTGGTAAGATGATTTGGAAGCTTCAGGTCATGGGTATGATTCTAGTGGGCAATTGTAAGTTATATAAAGTTCCAATTAAACTATATATCTTGGGGCATACCTATGTTTCACTTATTTCAAGTTCCAACACCCCCACCCCTACCAACATAAAATATTAGAAAAATTATAGAGAAATATAATAATGCCCTCAACATGATTTAAACTAGATAACACAAAATATTAGAAGAATTATAGAGAAACATAATAAGGTCTTCAACATGATTCAAACTAGCCACATATTACTTAACAAGATAATGAGTAACCACTTGAGTCACCTAGCACTAGCTATGCCAAAAAAAATGTAATTTTGGTTATGACAATTCTTCATAGCCCTAATCGTCCACCCTCAACTATAATCTTAATAACAATGATTTTAACAAAAATGAATAGTTTTGTTACAAGGTTACAATGAGTTTCAAGACAACTTTTGGTTCAATGGTTAGATACTATGGCTCCATTTTTGTGACCAAAACAATGAGATGTTAGCCTAGTTATAAAACTCTTAATTCAAGAGCTCCAAGTCATGGGTTTGATTCTGGTAGACAATATTAAATAGAAATTTCTAATTGGACTATATATCTTGGGGTGTAACTATATTACAATTATTATAGCATTCCAACATTCTTAATTTGATAAGTCCAAGTTATGGGATCACTTATGGTGGACAACATTGAGTTATAAAATTTTAATTTGACTATATGTCTTAGGGGTAATTAGGATTAAAAGGGTCAAGGATTAGTAAAAGTAAAATGGATTAGATAAATTGAAATTTTAATGGAAAAGCAAGAAAAATGGAAAGAAAGATTAGAATCCAAAAGCAAGAAGTTTTTCAAAGTAATTTACATACTTTGGGTCTCTAGTTTAAGTGGATGGTAAAATTAATAATGATGTGAAAAACATAACTAAAGTATGATGAAAGAAATGGTGGAAAGCTAGCAAGATGCTTTGTTATAGAAAAAGTCCTACTAAATTGAAGAGTAAATTTTACACAATTATTAACAAACTTATAATTCTTTATGATGTGAAATGCTTACTTATCGTAAGGTAGATGTTGGATGTGACTAGAAAAGATCAAATCAATTACTCTCTCTCTCTCTCTCTCTCTCTCTCTCTCTCTCTCTCT
>MNCI01002415.1:310053-345869 GCA_015680685.1 Gnetum montanum
TCTCTCTGAAGAAAGTTAAACCCAGTTCTATGGTGGTCTAGGCAAATCTAGAAGATTGAAAACTGATTACATTTTTAATAATGCCATAGATAAAACTAAAAATTTGAGAAAACATCAACTAAAAAGAAAAAAAATACCAAACAAAAGCGAAGCTATGAGAGCTTATAATACAATACAAAAAGAAGGCCTCACATACTAACAGAAAACAAAGATAATAAAATAAACATGTTTGGTTGCTTGAATCTATAGATGTTGAATTATTGAAGATGTTGAATTATTGTATATTACAATTATAAAAGTAAATTCTAGAGTGGACTCAAAAATCAAAAGGAGTGGGTATATTAGGTGGGTCATAGAAGAATATCATGATTCATCTTCATAAAAACACACAAAACCAAACAACTTTTTAAATATTAGAAGTGAAATCTATAGATGTAACATTTGAAGACTTCTATAACAAAATACATCCTATAATAAAAATTCAAAATACAACATTAGACCAAAGGGATCCAAGAACCATAGAAGAATTAAGCAATACTAAAAAGTCAAACTATGATTTTTTTTTTTTTTTTTTCAAATGAATAGAGCTATGTAACGTAAGGCATTGTTTCTTAAAATTCAACACTTCCATGGTAGTGAGAGGAGAAACAATTTACAACAAATCTTAGAACAATGACCTTAGAATCACACTGTTCCTATGTGGAGACCCACCAATTTCTACTTCACCATAGTGTATGAAAGGCAAAGGCAATAAGGGCCCTATGTTCATGGTGTTTTCATGTTTCTAGAATTTGGAAGGTTGAGAAATTATGTCATGAGTGAATAGGTAGTTCCAACATGTGTTAGCCACATATTTAGGTAGTTCTAATTTACCTATATGTTTTCGTGGTAAATATTATTTTAAAAAAATTTGGTTCCAACATCCCCCAAATGATAAATGGTCTAAGGTTGTGTCCTATACCTTATACAAGGCTCACTTACAATCAAATCTTTATGGTGTAAAGCACAAATATTTTGAAGCAACTTTGCATTTTGAAAACATAATATCCTTTTATGATGCCTCCTTCAAAGGGTTCTTAATACTTAAAGCCACCTTTTCATAAATTCACAAACCTTAAACATGTTAGAACTAAACTCATTAACTATTAAAGATTTTATATCAACTCATGTTAGAGCTAAATCAAACATATGAATATCGTATTCATGCTTGGAAACACATTTATGATGTAAAGTGAACTCATGAAACATATATGTTGGAAAAGACATTGATCCTGAGACAAAAGAAATGCATGTTCCTACTTTTTTTATTACTTTAAAAATTGAGACTTTATGAAATGAAATAATTCTTTATTAACACTCAAAACAAAAAGGTTTCTCTACAATATTTGGACATTCATTTAGGCTTTGTATAAATATTTGGGAGAAAAGCCCTCTATGTGCCCACAATTTGAGATTAACTCTCACATGAAACTAAATAAGACATTTTAGCTTTTTTTCTTTTTTTAAATAAAAGACATGGGTCCATGACTTTAAAGATAGCTAAGCCAAAATGTTATTAAATTGTAAAAGGCATGGAATCAAACTTTGATTCCAGGGATTATATATCGATTTTTCATTACAATAAAATACATTCAATTTTCAAATGATTGAATTCAGAACAAAATACCTTTACTTAAAAGGAAGAGAGATGATGAGAGATTTAGTGTGATTTCAAGATCATTTGGTAGAATGAGATGATATATGATAACAACTATTGAACTACACACACTGTATAAGGTATAGTTTATGACAATTTTCTTTCCTAAATTTAGAGGCTCAACAAAAACCAGACTTACCTTAGAAAACTAAAATAGTTCAAATTTACTTTTATTAACTTATATTAAATTTTAAAGAAAAAAAATGAGAACCCTTGCAATTTCCAATTTGTTTAAGAGAACAACCTCCTTCATTGAAGATGAGTGTCTTAAGTATTGTAGCCACTGTGTTGTAGCCTTGGATGCTATTGTTACCATTGTTGCAACATCTTATTTTAATCAAAAATGATAGAAAATTTAAAAAATATACCATTATTCTTAGTGATTTAGTGAGTGATTTCATGTGCCCACTTTTAAAAAATACATTTGAAACCAAACCAACAAAGGTTGAATATACTATTCTGATTCTATTTAGCATTTCTGAGATTGATCTCTAAGATACCTTAATGTACCTTAATTTTTTTATTATTACTATTTTTTATTTATAATATTAAAAAACACCAAAGCATCTATTAAAACTATAGCAATGATGTAAGCTACCACTATGAAATCATCTCAAATCCTGCATGACTCCTATTATGCCACTAGAACTAGAGGTCATAAAAGATGCAAGTTTGTCAAAGAGTCATCACCAAAGGTTCAATGCTCATCTTGATACATGGGTTAGGGAATGAAAACATGCAAAGTATTCATTGTAGAAAGTATGCAAGTATGCATACCAAATGGAAACATGCAAATCATTCATTGTAGAAAATATGCAAGTATGCCTACCAAAGGATCATTACCAAAGGTTCAATCCTTATTCTTCCTAGCAAATTCTAGGAGGGCTTGTAGATAAGCAAGAGCCTAAAATTTTTTGGAGTGAACCCTTAGCCTTAAAACTTAAGAAACAAGCACCTTACCATCACTCTAAGTGATGCCCCTTAAATATACCTACCTTCCAATTTAGTCAAAATTTGCTGAATTTATAAACATACATGGAAATGAAATTGGGAAGAGCCAATGCTATGGTAGTTGACTAAGATGAATTTTTAGCTAGTTTATTAATGAGTGGCAAGGTACCCTACACTCAACCATACGACTATGAGCGTTCATGCACAATCTGGTCAAACTCCGCAGACGGGCTAATTGTGGTATCTAAATAGTTGCTCGTTGATCACAGTCCACTATTTTCCCACCTGGACTAGTATTTGCTTTGTCACGTATGGTTTAGTCTAGACTGAGGTGTATGATGTGTTTCCTATCACTATGCTACTCCTAGGAACAATGGAAAATAACTTTGGTTTAAGCTAAGAGGAAAAGGGAGAAGAGAATCTAAGCTAGCCTAAGTGCGATAAGCATTCGTCCTTAATCATCCATACACATCTTGGACCTTGTGTACTACTACTGGGATTACCAAGCGCATGTCCTAGGTACACTATTAGGATACCAAGTAGTCACACTTAAATGCTCGTGATTAAGTCATACTCATTCCATGTTTAATAACAGGGATAGGAGGGGAAGGTAAAGAGATATTAAGTAAGAAAGCAATAAATAATAGTTAAACTAAGTGAATGTTGCAATGATGAAGTAATCTTGATCTTTATTGTCGGCCATGTACGTGTCCAAGTACGTCACACTCGAATAAAAGTTCCATACAATTACAATCATCACACTACAAGCATGCACTGAGGAAAGGGTTGAGATGAATTGAAATTTACAAAAAGATCCTACTCTAATACTAACTTTTTCTATGACTCTCCCGTGTGCCCAATTGTGTATTTATAGGCTCACATAAGAACCACGATATCATGTATCCGATATCACTAGTGAGGCTACGATATTGTGTACCCAATATCGAGGGTCCAATATCATAGCCTAACAAATCATGGTTCATCATACCCCCACGACTGAATGAAAGCTCTTCCTTGAGTCAAAGAAAGTAAGGAACAAGTTCAATTGATTACACAATGGATAGATATGGGATTATTGATTAACTAGGGATTTATGATGCAGTCAAGAATTGAACACAACAAAATTGGGACATAGACACATAATTACAAAAGGAGAAAATTTGTTGAACTCATGGGGTTTCCAATGGTGGTGGCTCCTCCATGGGTGTCTTTCCTTTATCTTGTGTGCCAGGCTTCTGAGATTGATACTATTGAAGAAGTGTCTAACATTTCTCCTCTTCTATCCAAGGATTATGAGCCATCCATGCTAATGTTCCAATGTTTAATGGAGTTGGCACTTTCCATGAACACAGTAGCTGCGGGAACACTTGATTGGCCTTGACATGCCATCCCACAAATAGTTGTTGTTCCTCTTTATAGGCCCAGGCCCTGACCTTTCCACCTTTTGCTTGGCTAGATTGTGTAGTGACAGGAGTTTCCCAATGGATACTAAATGATTGTGCCTCTTGCTCTGCATGTTCTGCATGAGGTCCTTAGCCTTTGTCTCCCCCTGGGCATTCAGTTGCACCTTGAGAAGGTCCTCCTTGTTTTCCTCTTTTAGGGGCCATCTATAATCACACAAAGATCAATTGTTAGTAAGGTTATTGAAAGAAGTTCAATTATTTCATACCTTAATCATTACCTTTAATAAATGTTGAATTCTTTGCTTAGTGTGATTTTAAGGTTAGGAAAAAAATTTCAAGGAAGTTGCCCTAAAATTTTAATGTCAGACCTGATTTGTTTAGGTGACACATAAAAGGACATGTAATGGTTTTGAGGAAAATTTGATAAAATGATGACAAAGGAAAGAATAGATTTGGCAAAGAAGTACTCTGAGGGTATAAAATGATGTGGTGATGTGCAACAAGTACAAATTATAAAAGTCACGCAAGTGGGTCCTCCCCAAAGCAGGTTCCAACCTATAATGCCCTTGCATAACCACACCTTAAAATGTCCATAGGTACTAGAAGGGTTAAATGTAATCTACACTGATGCAACAAAACACACAAATGTTGATACTACCGTGATGAGGTATGCATTCAATGCTACACATGACACAAGTCACAAATACATGAATAGCGAGATGAGGTGAATTGTAGAAGGTATTGCAGAGATTAGGACATGAGGTAACTGACCCAGGGCATAATGAATCTTGAGTGTAGGACATGATTAATGTGTCATTAGCTCATCACTCCAAAATCAAGACCAAGTCCATTCCTTCAATCAATGACATTGCATTGTTTCATCCAATGATGGACAACCATAAGAGCATCATGATAGCAAGGCGTACAATCACTTGGCGTTTTGTTCAAGGAAGGAGTGATTGGGAACTTGTGGCACACTCTCTTTTTTTCTTTTTGGATGTGTAATCCAGAGAAGCCACCTACCTTTAGGCATGGGTGCATGTCTTTCCAGTGGAACCCCTTAGAATATCATTGGGGTTTTTTTTCTTTTTATTGAGTGCCTTTATTACTCTTACTCCCATTTTTCATTATATCTACAAGGATCTTAGTACAACAAAGCTACATGATAACTCCTACAATTGTCACGAAAGAGAATCCACAAGTCCCCTTGATGTCACACTCTAGCCATTCCCTCTTAGTCCATCATTTTTTGCTCTGGGCATAATGAGCACAAAATTACTTTCAGTTTTAATGATGTCAAGAATATCATCGGACCTAGAGTAGAACCTCTTATTAATAGAATGGATGGGTGGACATGATGGGCTGTCTGTCCAAATAATTAGTCACCTAAGACTTGATAGCATAGAACAACACTTCAACCAACGAGTCACATGATTATTTTATTTGCCGATGAGATTACTCTAAAAAAGATAAAACAACAAATAAAAAGATAAAACAACAAATTGAAAGATGAAAACCTAGAAAACAAAAAATTGTAAAATTGAAGAAAATGAAAAATATTTATTAATTCTTCTTGTTAGAATGGAGGATATCCCCCATGACTAAACTTTTGATCATAGCAAAAATTAATAAATGGAAGGGTTGGATCCATGCATTTCGGAAATATTGGAACCTGGTCATATCTAAACCACTAGGTGTCTTTTGATGTCATGTTTGGAATTTACCCAAATTGGGGTGCACACACTGTATTAAAGTTGATATAGTGGGGCAAGTTAGAAGATGAGTTTAATTGATATGGAGTTGACCCACTATGGCACCCTTGACCATAAGATGGTATGCAAGGATTGATATGTCTCCCTACGTGGCTATATTCATTGGGCCGCACGATTGTTGGAGTATTGATTGGTGGCCCTGATAAGATAACACGAGGCATTATATTTGAGGAGAAAGATGCATCATAGCGTTGAACTTGCACTTGGTTGGAGGATGCAATGGTTTCGGAACCATGCTGACTCTTTCTTTGGTCATGCCTAAAGAAAGGACGCATTTGACATTGTGGAGGACCTCCACTACTGTTGACCATAGCAGCACAAGTAATGTTTGTGGGTTGATGTTGTGGTGTAAAACATTCTAATCCTATTGGTGGCAATGTAGAAGGAGGTGAAAGATGAGAATATTTAGGGTAAGGAGAAGTATACGGCACATAAGGTGGTGATCTTGTTGGAGAGGACATGGGTTGATAGTACTTAGGAGAATGATAATAATGTGGTAAAATAGAGGATGTTGACCCAATTGGGGAAAAAGGATGCTAAACCTAATAAGCGCTTGGGTTTCGATGATATGAAGGGTGTGACCAATTTGAGGGTGGCCTCCCCCACAACTGGGATTTTTGCCACTGTGATTGAACATAGCATTTTTGTACATTCTCTGGATGTAACATTCTTTCCCAATGCTCATGTAAATGTGACAAGATTGGGCATTGACCTTTGGGATGATCATACAAGCAAATGTTACATTGATATGTATGATTAGCAGTTGAGTTCTTATTCTCTTCAACCCTTCTTTCTGATTGTCTAAGGGTGTTGTGTCCTGCTTCTTAGTTCATCATGGTTCTACCTCTAATAGTGTTGGCATATTCTTTGCATTTTTCATGTATCCATTCCATCATCTTATTGATCTTTGCCTCAATTTCATCTAGTGATTGTAGTATCGGCAAAGATGATTCCACCTCCTTGAGGTGAGTTGATTTCTCCTCTTCATGATCATGGACCTTTGCTAATTTGAGATTTTGGTCCCTTTGAGAGCTTTCAACATGTGCCCATTTAGCCATTTCTCCTTCTTCTTTTGCTACCTGCTTAATAAGCTCTTGGAATTAGTGGGTTTATAGCTTTTATAGTTGACCTTAGGCATACATCCTTAGGGTTTCCTTTGTTTCATTATGAAGCCCATCCATAATGTGATACTAATGAGCGATGAGGTATCCCTACGCTCAACCATACGAATACAAGCATTCACGCACGATCCAGTCAAATTCCAAGGACTAAGTGCCTATGTGCCCATGTGAAACAAGGACAAGTTGGTCAATCGTTGTCTTCATAAGATTACTTGCATGTCACGATTGTATGGTTAAGTAAACTTGAGGCATATGATTTTTATAGCTTTTATGTTGTTATGTCCTACTGCTAATAAGGGAGAAGAGAGATAACTAACTAATTTAATCTAACTACTTATTAACTAGGCTCTAACTAATCCTAACACTAGTATCCGTTCTCACTTTTCGTACACATCTTGAACCAGTGCAACACTACTGGGATTACCAAATGCTAATCATTATTGGGTGACCAAGCATTACACACATGCTCAAAGTGATTGTACTGAGTGTGCTTACTTAGGAGAGTTGTAGGATGAGAGAGAATCATTAATTAACTAAGGAAATCATTTAATAATAGTAATTAACATTAATTAATCTATTCTTAATACTACAAGGTTTATCACAAAGTTTGTCTTTATTGCCATACACAAGGTGTGCTCAGGTACACAATGCTCAAATAAAGATCCATTCACTTTATGACTCCTATTGTAGGCACTCAGAAATAATTCTAACTCTGAGAGGGAGAAAAGGCAAGAGTTTGGGTAAGGGACTAAGACTAACTCTCCAAACCAAGAGTGCCCACCTCTTATTTATAGGCAATGAGGTAGGCTACGATATCGCATTGAAGGCCACGATATCGTGTACACGATATCGCGGCTCATCATACCCCCATGACTGAATGAAAACTCATCCTCGAGTTCCTTACAAAATATTGGGAAGGTATGGAATTATTGACTGAATGATAACTAATGATGAAATGGGATGAAAGACTCAAAGTGCTCAGTGAATGGATCAACAACACAATACATTACAGCATTAGTGTTCATGACCATTGTGATGAACACTATACATAAATGACATCTAGGCCTTCATTCAACAACTTGAAGAGAGAGAGAGAGAGAAAAGAAAATGAGGCACATTGCTACCAATGCTGAGATTACGCCTTCCATTATTTATCCATAGCCACACAACCAAACTTGTTCCCAACATAAACATTCCAGCTCCAGTCCATCCTGAGTGCTTCCTCCTATTACAAACCATAGTTCATGTAATCATCATCTACACACACAACATAGTCACGAATGAGAAAGGATAAGTAAACCATAATGTAGTTGATACCTTGCCTCGATATAAAGTGCATTGGCTAGGTTGTGGTTATGGCAGAAATTGGGTTAGAGGTTTATTACTAATAACTACCCAAGGTTTAGGGGTTAGGCAAGTAGTAGAATGGAGAAATTGAAAAATTTGTGCCAGGGCCCCCACGACTAAGAGCGAACCTCTGGTAGCAATAGGATGGGAAAATAGAAGGAACAAGAAAGATGGGAAAAATAACAACAGCAATGCCAATAAAATGGATGTCAAATATGGGGATGAAATAAGAAATGGTTGATTGCATAGAATGTTTAAGGGAAAGAGTCTAACAATTGCACCAAAAAGGAATGCCAGTGGGTCCTCCCCAAAGTAGGCTCATGCCCTTTTATGCCTTGACAAATCCACAAACCAAAGAGTCCATAGGCTCTAGGAATGTCATTCGGAAGCAAGAGTTAAAAACTTACCCACAAGAATTTACCAAAGAAGAACAATGCATCAACCAAGATATGGACTAATCATAAAATCGGCAATGAGGTGGAAGATGGAAAGAGAGATGGAGAGTAGAGAATGGAATGGAATCCCAAGGGCAAGGTTGTGTAAAGTCCCTTGTGTATGTCATGGTTAATGTAACTCAGTAGAACTCATTCCAAATCTAGACTCAAACCAACCACATTCAGTGACCTCACATCAATACACTTGGTCAATCCATCNTTCAGCTTCTTGATATTTGATTAATGGAAGAATGGCGAAAAACCCAAGAAAAAGCATCCAAGGACCCAAGAGAATGACCAGGAAAAAAGCATCGAATCCCCTTGAAGTCACACCCTTGTCAACCATTGAGTCCTTCCTTGTTTTGAAAAATACCAAGCCATAAATTTATTACTAAGTTTATTTAGAAGAAGGGATGGTACAGTTCCAAAACCAAGGGAGACCATAGAGTTGAATGGATGAATGGACAACATGGACTCATTGCCTGTTTTATCAAAAGAACCATATCATAATATTGGCACCATAACTCAAAGGTAAAAAACAAACATTAGAAATCAATATTATATAATTCAATCCACCATCATGAGCACTTATTGTATGACGAATGAAAGTAAATCAATCAAACAAAGAAATAGTAAAAATGTGAACGATGGTGTAAAAAAAACAAGGAAGATTGAAATAATGTGTAAAACAAATGTATAAAAAGAACTGAGGGCCTAGAATGGTTGGCATAGGTGGCCATCTCCCCCATGACTAAGCTGGAAGGAGGAGATCCAAAATAGTGAGCAAGGTTGTCCATCCATAGAGGTAGTATAAGTACTGGCTGTTCTAAGCTCATGGAAAGGTTTGGTTTGTTGGATGTTGATCAACAATTTCTTATCCAAGCTCTCAGGTTTGTAAATCATCATGGCCCCTGAAGAAAAAGATGCATGAATGATATAAGGTCCTTTCCATAGCGTTTGAAATTTGGTGTGTTGTGGCACATGTGTGGGATTCCAGTAGAGAACCTTATCTCCTAGTTGATATCTAACTCTCCTTATTCTTAGGTCATGATGTTGTTTATTGAAGGCCTTGTGAAATTCATTAGATGACAAGGCAGCTAATCAGTTCTCATCTAGAAAGTTAAGGGTCATCAATCGTTGTTTTTGTGCTAGATCGAGGTCAAGGTTGAGGTCACATGTTGTGGATAGTGTACGGAGCTCAGTTTGAATAGGAAGCGTTGGTAATTTACCGTACACTAACTCATAGGGAGAGTAGCCTATAGAGAGTTTCCATGTGGAGTAGCATGCCCAAAGAGCATCGTTCAATTTAGTGCTGCAGTCTCACCTATACTTGCTAATTGTTCTTGTCAATATCTTCATAATCTCCCTGTTGGTGACTTCGGCTTGACCATTCGCTTGGGGGTGGTATGGTGTAGTTAGTTTGTGCTCAACCCCTAAGCATTGCATTAATTTTCAAAAAGTCGCACCTATGAAGTATGTACCATTGTCTAAAATAAGTGCACGAGGCACACCAAACTTGTTTTCAACTTGTTGTTGAACAAAACATGCAGCTGTAGATGATGTATAATCTTTAACAACAACTGCTTCTGCCCATTTTGTAAGGTAATCAATGGCAACAATAATGTAAGCTTTTCCATTAGACATTGGTGTAATTGGCCCCATAAAATCAATTCCCCAAATATCTAGCACTATCCCTGGGAACAACGCTAATGATGAGTGGTGAGGTACCCCTACACTCAACCATACGAATACAAGCGTTCACGCATGATTCAGTCGAACTCTATAGATGGGCTAGTTGTGGTATTTAGATAGTTACTCATTGATCACAGTTTGTTGTCTTCCCACTTGGACTAGTATTTGCTTTGTCACATATGGTTTAGTCCATAGTGAGGTGTATGATGTGTTTCCTATCACTATGCTACTCCTAGGGACAATGGAAAATAACTTTGGTTTAAGCCAAGAGGGAAAGGGAGAAGAGAATCTATGCTAGCCTAAGTGTGATGAGCATCTGTTCTTAATCATCCATACACATCTTGGACTTCATGTACTACTACTGGGATTACCAAGCGCATGTCCTAGGTACGCTACTAGGAAACCAAGTAGTCACACTTAAATGCTCGTGATTAAGTTGTACTCATTCCGCGTTTAATAACAAGGATAAGAGGGGAAGGTAAAGAGATATTAAGTAAGAAAGCAATAAATAATAGTTAAACTAAGTGAATGCTGCAATGATGAAGTAATATTGATCTTTATTGCCAGTCATGTGCATGTCCAAGTACGTCACACTCGAATAAATGCTCTGTACAATTACAATCAGCACATTGCAGGCATGCACTAAGGAAAGGGTTGAGAGGAATTGAAACTGACAAAAAGATCCTACTCTAACACTAACTTTTTCTATGACTCTCCTATGCATCCAATTGTGTATGTATAGGCTCACACAGGAACCATGATATCATGTATACGATATCGCTAGTGAGGCCGCGATATCGTGTACCCGATATCGAGGGTCTAATATCGAAGCCTGACAAATCATGGTTCATAATTTATTAATCTTTATACATCTAGATATCAGGCTCCATGGCTAACGAGTGTTTATATCATAAACCAAAAGTACTGAATGCATCTCTTAATCCTACATGTTAATAATTGTGGGTTCTTATTACTTCTTGCAACACTGAATTGTGGACACTTGTTGATACTGAATCAAACCAACTAGCGAACAAACATGAGTATTACTTTGTTGGTCCTTATCTTTTTCTCAATTTGCCAAGACTTTTATTCCATTTTTTTCCATGATGAATTTTATTTCAAGAATAAGTCTCCATTCATCAAATGAAGAAGAAACATCAGAGTTCTGATTACAAATGTAATCCTAATTTTGGAATTCAATCTTAAAGTGGAGAGGTGGTAAATGGATTTCTTTCATTGCAGTTATCTTGAAGTTATTTTTCCTTACATGCTTTCTTAGCCTTCATGTTTTATGAAAATTTTCCTCCTTTTTAATGCAATATAAAATAAAACATTAATGGAAAAATGTCAAGTTTGGAAAAGAGTTAAAAATGGTGGTTGCTCTGTGTTATAACTACAAGCTAGCTAGAGATGCCTCCATTCTCAATCCTTTTAGTGGTTGTGACACCGCATTTAATCACTGAAATTAGAGTGATTGATGTAATCATCAATCATATATTTGGTTCTTATCTTCAAATGGTTGCTTATTATATAATATTGGTAAGGATTACTCTTTAAATTTCATAAAATCGTGTTACCAAGTTTAAATTTACTTCATGAGGGATTTATGCATGCACATTAAGTAACTTGAACCCTTTACAAACTTATAAATCTGAAATATTTTAGAATTAAATAGTTACAAAGCTGAAACTTTTTAGAATTAAATGGTTCAAACTCACAAATCTGAAACATTTTAGAACTAAATTTATTAACTGTGGAAGATTTCAAGTTAACTCATGAGATAATTTAAACATATGCATGTCATATTGCATGCTAGAGTTAAATTGAGCTCCTAACTTTTTTTTAACATTAGATAATATTTAATGTTAAAAAATAAAGTATTTAATAAGTGAATTAAACATTAAATAATTTATTTAATGTTAACAAATAAAATATTTGATACTTGAATAAAACAGAATTTCACAATTATTTTTTCCTTTGATATTTAGTTGAAAAAAATATAGCATCAAGCATATCATTTGTTATTTAAGTTATTAGCTAAGTCTCATGATATTAGTAAGGATTACTCTCCATCCATATTCAATAGAATGATTCTCTTAAACAAGTATCAAGTTAAAACACCAATTATAATAGAAATTGACTAAATTTAGTTCATGAGGGATTTATGCATACATACCACGTAACTTGAATCCTTCACAAACTTTAAACATTTTAGAACTAAATTCATTTAACTATTGAAGATTTCATGTCAACTCATGTTAAAGCTAATTCAAACATATGTATGTCATATTCATGCTTGGAAATACATTGATGCTTTAAAGTGAAAACTCAAGAAACATATGTAGAAAAGGACATTGATCTTGAGACAAAAGAAATGCAAGTTACTGCTTCTTTCATTACTTGAAAAATTCAGATTTCATGAATCCAAATAATTTTTTATTAACACTCAAACAAGAGCGTTTCTCTACGATATTGGGAGAACAATCCTGTATACATTCATACTTTGTAAAAATTTCTAGGAAAAAAGCCCTCTATGTGCCCACAAATTAAGATTAGCTCTTACATAAAATCAAACAAACCATTTTACCTTTGCTTTTTTTAAAGATGAAAGACATGAAAAGAGCCATGGTCCATAAATTTAAGCTTAGCTAAGACAAAAACATTTTTAAATTGTAAAAAGTATGGAATCAAACTTTGATTTCAAGGATTATATATCAATTTTTCATTACATTAAAATATAATTCACTTTCAAATTTTGAATTCAGAACAAAATACATTCAATTAAAAGAAAACAAAATTTAATATGATTTTAAGACCATTTGATAAGATGAGAGGATAGCATGATAACAGCTATCAAATTGCACAACATATAAAGATATAGCTAAGGTCAATATGCTTTCCTAAGTTTGAAGGTTCAACAAAGACAAAAATTGCTATAGAAAATTAAAACAACCCAAATTTAGTTTCATTAACTTATATCAAATTTTAAATAAAAAATGTGAACCCTTGCAATTTCCAATTTGTTCAAGAGAACATCAGGTATGTTGAAATAAAGCCTTTTTGCCAAGAGAACAACCTCCTTAGTTGAAGATGAGTGTCTTTTAGTATCCTAGCCCCAGCATTGTAGCCTTAGGGGCTATTGTTACCACAGTTACAACATTTTATTTTAATAAATAATTTTAAAAATATACTATCATTCTCATTGATTTTAGGATACGTGTGAATGATTCCATGTGTCTTCTTTAAAAAAGACCTTTGAAACCAAACCTGTAAAGGTTGAATACATTGTTTTGATTATGTTTAGCATTTCTGATATTGATCTCTAAGATACAAAGAAATTTATTATTGTACCTTAATTTTTTTATTATTAATGCTTTTTTTTCATTTATACCATTAGAAAACACCAAAACATCTATTAAAATTATGACAATGATGCAAGCTACAACTATGAAATCATCTCAAATCCTAGGACTCCTGTCGTGTGAGATGGTAGTTGGAGATTTTAGAAACCTACACCCAAGCAGCATAAGTTATTTCATAGAACAACTTATGAAAAAATATCATTGGGCAAAACAATTTTCAAATATACAAAGATATAAACCCTTGCTTAAAGCATGCAAAGCTTGAGGTAAATAGAAAAACAAATGGTTGTATAAGTAAAGTATACATATTTTATAAAGGCAAAACAAAGTACACAATTTCTGTGGAAAATTTCATTTTGATTGCTAGAATCCAATTAGAAAATCCATCTAGTTGTCATTTACGGGAAAAAAGAGGTTCTAATAAAATTAATAATGGCATTAAATGTAAATCAGTAAAGTGGTTGAGCTTTTGACAACAATACATGTTGGATTGCATTGTTGCATGAAAGATTGATCAGCTAGTCAATTCATTCCTTCAAAAGAAGTCAGTCTTTATTTACAGGCACACTGTTCAATATGATCAGTACAAGGAAGTAATATTTTCTGTAAATTCAAAGGGCAAAAATACAAATGAGCATAATGATACCATGTTCTAAATAGACAACGACAATTTACAACACAAATGTAAGTCACTCAAACAATTTTAAATAAGTTTGATTTATTAAACTCACAATAATAATGAAAAGTAACTAAAGAGACAAGAAAATGAATAATGTTTAATTGTCAGGTTGAATAATTGATTTCATTACCCTAAACATCCCATTTTTCTCTTCATGAATATGGAAGCAATCTTCATTGACATACACACATCAAAGCTATACTGTACATTGTTGGTTTCCTAACTTCAGCTTAGGATGTAAAAAATCAAGGTTCATCAACCATCAAAGAAACTATGCTAAATCAATTAACTGTTGTTATCAAGAGATGTATGCAAACATTTTATTAATCCCCCAATGTTATAACACAATGATTCTATTATTCATTTCATGTTATAGAAAGAGTCTAGAAAAGAAAAGCTTTAACATTTTAAGAATTGTAAAAGCAATTCAGAAATCATACATAATTTTATTGATTACAAAAATCATTTTTTAGCTTATATTACAATGACAACAAAAACGCGTTATCAATTTATCCCATCATTCCAATTGTGTGCCTCAAAATCCATGCCTAAAAACCCCACCAGTTCAACTTATTAATAGGTACCATCCTTTTGCTATGAGTACTTTATCCATCTGTTCAACTTATTAATAGGTACCATCCTTTTGCTATGAGTACTTTATCCATCTGTTCAACTTATTAATAGGTACCATCCTTTTGCTATGAGTACTTTATCCATCTGGGCTTGGATGTTTTTATTTGGACATCTGTGCTTGCAATACTAATGTGAAGCACTAGTTCCAACAAAAGAGAACTAAACATTCATTGCAAGTTTATCAGTAGAACTCAACAAAATATAGCAAGGTTCATCTTGGAAAATTAAATAATAATACATGATAGCATATCATCAAGACCCTGTAACTTAGTTCCAGCTTGTGGCTTGCATTCTATAAGTCACAAGCTTAATCCTAGTGAGTTATGCTAAAATAAATACACATTTTTCAACTGATAATGGCTAAAATTGACTGATGTAACAAATCTGAGGTACACGGTGTATTCAAGGAATAGTTCACTCACTTAAATACAACAAAGAAAATAATGAACTATACTTAGAAAAGGTTAGTCTCATTCTTAAAAATCATGTAATTTCATATTGCAACAAAGGGAAAAATTTTTAACTATGGTCATGTTAATGATACAGGATAGATATTTTGCTTTTGTAAAACTGTATGCAAGTATGGTAATCATATTTTTATGTATTTTCTTGAGTTCGGTCATAGTTAAATAAAGTTTTCAGTAACAAACCAATATTTTCGGATGCTAGAACCATTTACAACATTTATGAGCAATCCCAACATGAATGAATCAAATACAATGCACTGTAATAAAAGTTAAAGCAAATAACCATCACAGGTGATAAGGAAAATAACAAAGTTTTGAGGAACCTCAAAGTAAACAAGAGAAGGATAGTGGTTGGCATTAAATGGCTGAAAAACAAAATGTGGCATGTAGAATCAGATTTAGACCAACAAATAAAGATCAGGGACGCATTGGCACCATTTGTGTGATTATGTCAGTCTTTTGTGTTTTTTTAAATTTTATGGTTATGCGAAGGTCACTTATCATGTTGTTTGGTGCATTACTCAAATTTCAAGAAATTCCTAGTTGTACTCCAAAATTTATAGTAATAAAATATTCATTTTACTTGCCCAAAAAAATGTTTCAAACACATGCACAAACAGAGTAAATGCATGGTATGTACTGATCATATTGAACAGTGTGCCTGTAAATAAAATCCAATCCTTGAAAAGGTTCTCTTTAAAAATTTCAATTTATTTTTGTGAAATGACTTTCCTACAACTTTTTTAAATTTATTAGCAACTGTTTGGCCATTGAATTTAAACTTTTTGTTGACTACTTTGAAAATGTCTTTTCTTGACAAAATATATTACCTAACTCTGATTTAAGCTGCATAAATTTGCAATCAATTTTCTTTATTTATGCAATCAGTTTTCTGCCTATGTACAATCAGTTTTCTCTATTGCATGGATATGACCTATAGAATGAATTTCAAAGCATTTGATCTAGTTAATAATAGTTTTGAGCATTTGTATTCTACCTCAATGTTTGTTTTTATTAATTTTATGGTTGGTGGACACATCAATCCCTTTCCAAAATGTTGTTTTATTGTATGCTTCTACAATGTAACTCAAACAAAGCATACATATGTAAACAAGTTGTAGGTTTTGTCTTATTTCTTACTATCGTTTCTGCATGTCTAAGAAGTATGAATATTTGATTTTGATGCTACTAAACATCTAACAAGTTTGACTTCTTGTTTTGCAAGGTAAAAAAATTAGTTGATGAGCTTATTCAATATAATGCACTAGAGATTTGAGGTATATGGAACAATAAATACTATGGGTCAATGTCGAATTTAATATATCTGTCTTTGCTGGCTACTTGACCATTTGATCATATTGGTAACTTCTATATTTTATATGCATTAACCTTAAAAAAATTTATGAATTGAAATTTTTTTCTGAAAAACACCTGCACATTTCTCATAGCTTCAAAGGTATTCTATTCTTCTACTTTGATGCTATAGTGATTGCTTGAAAACATGCAAACTTCAAGGGACAATAATTTTGTAAGACAAGACAATCATCTATTATTTGCTCATATAGAGTTGTAGAGTATTTCCAATTCCTAAGTATGAAAATTTTTATTGTTAACACTCCATTCATTGTTGTATTTATGCTAACTAATCATTTACTTTTCTTTTTTTATATTTTAAGTGTTTCAACTGTATTTTTGCATATCTGAATTAAATAGATGAGGAAAATATGAATATTTTTCAGGCTTTTTAGTTACCAACTGATGGGATGCGATATCGCATGGGCCCCGATATCACGTACATGATGTATTGTATGCGATATCGCGTCTTCTCCTACGATACCACGTACGCAATATCGCAACATGCCACCAAATCTATAAATAAGAGATAGCTTTCCCTTGTTTCTCCATCTAAATCTAGACCTTAGCCAAACTCTTGCAGTTTTTTCATTCCAAAGTTAGAGTAATTTCCATGTGCCCACAGTAGGAGTCCCAAAGTGAATGGATCTTTATTCGAGCAAATATTGTACCTGAGCACAAGTTTGTGTATGGAAATAAAAATGAACTTTTTGGATAAAACTTGCAGTGCATGGACTAAGCTAATTAGGACTTTAATTATTGTTAATTGTTTAAATGCTTTATTAGTTAATTAATCTCTCTCAACCCTCAACACTCCTAGTTAAGTGCATTCAGTACGACTGCTTCGAGCACGTGTGTTACGCTTGGTAATCCCAGTAACGAATAGCGTTTGGTAATCCTAGAAGGTTGCATTGGTTCAGGGTGTGAATGGCAAGTGGGAATGGATATTGATGCTAGGCATTAGAACTTAGTTAATTAAAGTTAGTTACTTAGTCTCTTCACCCTTTCCTTCATTAGCATAGGCGATAAAAGACAAAAGACATAAAAATCACATACCTCAGATTTACTTAACCATACAACCGTGACAAATACAAGTAAGTCTAGGAAGACAACGAACGATTAACCTTAAGTGTTCCATAAGGCGTGTAAACACTTAGTCTATGGAATTCAACTGGATTGCACATGTAACGCTCGTATTTGTATGGTTGAGTGTAGGGGTACCTCGCCACTCATCATTGGCGCTGTTGCGGGGACTAAGTTGTTTGTGCGCTAAGTAGAACATAGGAAATCATCCACATCGTTGGGAAGCTTAAACGAACCCTTAGGGTTAATCAGAAAAGATTTTAAACAATAGTCAATAGCACACAGACAAGATAACAATGTCTTCTTCTTCTCATAAAAGCACTTCACCACCTAGGGATCACACAAGAGATAGTCGGCAGTCTAACACACGTAACCAAGAACCACCAGTTTCTTAATAGTATCGGGTAGTGTATACTCATCACGATGAGTATATACCCTATTTCACCTTTATCCTCTATCAGGCTGAACAACTACGTTGGCGAGACTTGCAAGGTAACATAGTATTACCCCCAGATCGGGTAGTTCCTAACATGCTCCTTCATTCTCTTGCATAGATAGTCATGATGCAGCTATACATTGAATACATTACAGAAGATTATGACACAAGGGATTACCATCCCACAGTAGTGCAACATTTAAGGGACTCGAGGCAGGAGAGCTACCATACATCATTGAAGGACAAGGAGCCCCATAGTGGTTCATCCATCATAAGCGAAATCAAGGGTGGTGAACCTATTTCAATAGGTTTTCCACAAAATGATGTTCCCCCTACTCACGATGGTGAGGAGGTGGGGTATTAGAACCTACACTCTACAATTCACAATCCTGGTTCTGATTCCCATGAACAGCAAGTGTTCGATGAGGGAACACAAACACATGACAAAGGCGGGAAATTTGATCGTCATCACGATCGGGGCCATACCCACCGAAGAGAAGGTAAGAAACATCGTCATGGAAATGGTTCTCCTTCTTCTTCCCCTTCATCACACCATTCACCCTCTCCTTCCACATCCGAACGTAGTCACAAAGAGCACAACCGTGAGGATAAGGGTAAGGATAAGCAAAATGAGAACCCTCAACAAGAGAGTCGAGAGCAAGAACGAGGGCATTCTAGAAAGTCAAGGCATGAAAGAAGGGAAAGTAGGGAACCACATAGGCATCATAGACATCATAAGAGAGATGATCATGACAAACCCCTACTTGCCACCCGAAGTATGTTAGATATTACAGAGGCCATTAGAATACCTACAAGGCACCAAAAAGAAAGCCGGATCAAGAGACTAGACATGAATAATATCCCACGGTTTGAGGAGGGATACAATGCTGATCTGCAAAACCACTTATAGACATTCCACGATGCATGTGCCTTGCAGAATATTGAAAACAAGTGGCAAAAGTTAAAGTTGTTTCCAAGGACACTCATAAAAGAAGCAGAAAGTTGGTACCAGTCCTTAGAACCGGAAACCATTAGGAGGTGGAGTACGATGCTAGAACTATTCAATGATAAATATCAAACGTACTCCAGAGTATCCAACTTGCATAAACAGATCCAAGGATGGAAGCAGGGTAATCATGAACCCTTGAATGTTGCCATGGGCCAATATTATGCATTGCTACATCATTGCCCAGGCCATGGTTACGCACAATGGGATCAACTTCACCACCTCATAGATGGGCTAAGACATGAAACTAGGAGAACCCTTGAAACATATGCCCAAGGGAGATTATCAGAACTTAGGTCCCATGAAATTCATCAATTTTTGGAGCAAGTAGCTAAAGAAGAAGGAGAGCTACAGAAAAGAGAAAGCATGGAAGAGTATAACCACAATCCTTCCCTCCGAAAGAAGGGAGTAATATTCTGTGAGGAAGAGGATGAGTCACCACTCGAAGAGTTGGTAAATAGAAAAACCTTATCGCTTTAGAAATTAACAACAGAAGTGTCGACTAAGGTAGATCAAATATGGATCTCCTTATATAGTAAAATTGAAACTATCCTAAAAATCATAGACGAGTCTAAGGAGGAGCGAAGTAGTGACCATGATAAGAAAAGAGATTCAAACCATGCATGTAACAAGGGTAAGGAAAAAATGACTATCACCGATGAGGTTGTGGACTCTGATACGGACAATGACGGTGGATGTGAGATCTACCAATATGACCATCCTAAGTGATGTTGCCCAATAATCTCACATCTTCAAGAGTCCAGGGTGTATGCACTCAACCTAAGACTTAACAAACGGCAAGCACCCCGAAGGTTACTTTATCCCCAAGGTAACCCAAGGCAATTCCACCAACCNTAGTGGCAACACCCACAGTCATGGGGGATGCCACCGCCTAGGCAACAATACCCTTACCGACAACCAGACCCATATGGCTATTACATGCAGCAACCGGTTTCTCCAAGTGACTCTATGGGTCACGTAACCCCACAACGTCACTACCAGGTTTGGGAGTATTTTAGGACTTCTCCTCTGGGAGACACACCACATGCATACCATCCTCCGAATCCATCCACAGCTTTTACACTGATAGTTCCACTACCACCTGCTCCAACGATGCAAGGGGAACTCCCCACTCAACCGCAGCAATGTAATGCTACGAGAGCTGTAAACCTTCAACCCATTGCTGGTTCTGACAACCGTACAAAGAGAATACCTTTCTTTAGAACCAAGAGTCCAAACAAGCTCTCACAACCACAAGCGGTTGAGTCTATGACCACTCCTCTAACAAATAAGGCTTCGGAGCTCCCTTCAAACTAACAACAAATCTCAACACATACGGTTATGTTAACACATACCGTTATTGACTGGATAAAGGTGGGCCACCTTCCCAGGAAACTCTTTGACCCTGAAAGTCCCTTAATCTACCTCCAAGTCGCTGGGAACGAACCACGTAAGGCTCTTCTTGACTTAGGTTTAGAAGTCAACTTAATATCACAGGAGATGTATAAAGCCTAGAACCTACCTCCACTCAAGAAGAGTAATATTCAACTAGAGCTGGCTAACTAGTCCATCACCATTCCCTTGGGATTGGTGAAGGACATCGTTACCATTGTGTATGGTTGGTCATACCCAGCTGATTTCCTAGTGATAGAAGTCAACAGTAACAAAGGGGACTTCCCAATTATAATGGGAAGGGCATGGCTAAGTACCATAAATGCATGCCTAGGAATCTGCTATCCTTTTTGGAAATATCTAATAAAACATTTATGGAAAGATCGAGAAGAAAGTTCCATGCATCACATACAATGACTCAGAGAGTGATGATATGGAGGAATGCTCAGCATCTCCTGCATGCAACTGGTGTGCCCAAGAAACTCTGATAAAAAGGTGTATGTATGTAGCAACCACACAACAAGAGAACACCCAGTAGTTGACAGCTAATCAAGAGAGCAACCCACCAACATGCATGGAACGAACTGGGGGAACAACTTGCACCCACAATGAAAGCATAGATACACTGGAATATGAGCATCGCCAACTTCCAACCCTTAACCTAAAAACATCAATTGGGAAAAGTTGGACACTTTTAATAAATTCAAAAAAATGCTCATTATTTTGGATCTTTCCCTTTCAATTCAGTCATGGGGGAGATGGCCACCTATGCTGATCATTCGGAGCCCTCATTTCTTTTAAGTATTTCTTTTACACGTTTTTGTTTTCCACATTTTTTTTTTACAAATTTCTTCAACTTTTCTTGTTTTTGTTTTACAACATTATTTATACTTTTTCTTTTATTTTTGTGTGTGTCTTATCCATGTTTTTAAGTTTGTCAACTAGTAAGTGCTCTTAATGATGGTATGAACTGTTTTCTATTGCTTGCTAATATTTGGTTTTTACCTTTAAGTTACGATGTTGATACTAAGATATGGTTCTTTTGATATAGCAAGCAATGAGTTTACTTCATCTATACATCCATAAATTTCTATGGTCTCTCTCGGCTTGGAAATGTACAGTTCCTTTCTAAATAAGAACTATTAACGAATCAGTGACTGGCTATTTCTCAAACTAAGGAAGGACTCAAGGATTGAAAAGGGTGTGACTTTAAGGGAACTTGATGCATTTGTGTTGGCCATTCTCTTGGGTGCTTGGATGTTTTCTTTTTGAGTTTTCTTACCATTCCGACATTGCTCCATCATCGGGAAGCTAAGCTAATAAAAATAACAAAGTCTTTACATGGTGTGGTTCTCACGTATAAACACAAAAAAAAAGAGAAAAAAAGTGAGGATTCAAAGCACACCCCTTAGACAAAATAATCATTTGGGCTACAAGCATTGGTTATGAAACTAAAATAAACATGTTTCCTCTAACTAAGGCCCTTCTCACTTCCTATTCTCTCCTCCTTCGCTTCGTCGGAATGGTGGTGGCTCTTTAGGGGATGCATTCTTATTACTTTAAGTGGATGGATTGGCCGAATGTATTAATGTGAAGTCACTAGACATGGTTTGTTGAGGCTAGATCTGGAATGAGATTTATGAAGTCAGATTAACCACAAAATACACAAGGGGCTGTATGCCACCTTGTTCTTGGGATTCCATTCCATTCTCTTCTCTCCATCCTTCTCTCCATTGTTCACCTCATTGTCAGTTGTATCATTAGTGTATATTTTAGTTGACGCATTGTTTTCTTGTTGGTAAATTCTTGTGGTTAAGACTTTAACTCTTGTTCCAAATGATATTCCTAGAGCCTACGAACTCTTTGAATGTGGGTTTGTCAAAGCATTAAGGGCGTGAGCCTGCTTTGAGGAGGACCCATTGGCATTCCTATTTGGTGCACCAGTTAAATTCTTTCCCTTAACATTTTTGCAATCCACTCTATTTTGTTCATTTTCATCTTGACATCCATTTCATCGACGTTACAGTTGTCTCTTTTTCTCCATGTTTCTTGTTTTTTTTTTCTCTATTATATCACTACCGAAGGTTCGCTCTTAGTCATGGGGGTCCTAACCCAATTTTTTCGATTTTCTCCTAGCCCCTACACCTTCAATAGTCACCATTATTATATCTCCAGATCCGCATCAGCCATACCACAACCCAACCAATGGACCTTTTACCGAAGCAAGGTATCAACTGCATTGTGATTCATTTACCCTTGCTAATATAAAGATTGTGTTGTGTGTGCAGATGGCAATCATACAACAACGGCTTGGATCTGGATGGAACACTTGGAATGGATCGATGCTGAAGCAGCTATGCAAGGAACGAGATGGATGGTGCGCTTAGGGATAGACAACGAAAGGCGCAATCTTGGCGTTGGCAGCAACACACTTCTTCTCTCTTCTCTCTTCTCTCTTAGCTGCCAAATAAGGCCTGATGTCAAATGTATATAGTGTTCACTCTTGTTGTTATGAACACCAGTTTTGTCATGTTCTGTAATTATGATCCATTCACATGTCGTCCTATTCACCATTAGTTCCATTCAAGTCAATAATCCCATACCTTCCCAATATTTTGTAAGGAACTCGAGAATGAGTTTTTATTCAGTCATGCGGGTATGATGGGATGCGATATCGCATGGGCCGCGATATCGTGTACGCGATCTCGCATCTGCTATGATATCGCGTACACGATGTATTGTACGCGATATCACGTTCTCTCCTGCGATATCACGTACGCGATATTGCAGCGCATCGTCAAATCTATAAATAAGAGGCATCTCTCCCTTGTTTCTCCATCTAGATCTAGACCTTAGCCAAACTCTTGCAGTTTTTCCATTCCAGAGTTAGAGTAATTTCCATGTGCCCGCAGTAGGAGTCCCAAAGTGAACAGATCTTTATTCGAGCAAATATTGTACCTGAGCACAAGTTTGTGTACANTAAGACTTTAATTATTGTTAATTGTTTAAATGCTTTATTAGTTAATTAATCTCTCTCAACCCTCAACACTCCTAGTTAAGTGCATTCAGTACGACCGCTTCAAGCACATGCATTACGCTTGGTAATCCCAGTAATGAATAGCGTTTGGTAATCCTAGAAGGTTGCATTGGTTCAGGGTGTGAACGGCAAGTGGGAACGGATACTAATGCTAAGCATTAGAACTTAGTTAATTAAAGTTAGTTACTTAGTCTCTTCACCCTTTCCTTCATTAACATAGGCGATAAAAGACAAAAGACATAAAAATCACATACTTCAAATTTACTTAACCATACAACCAAGACAAATACAAGTAAGTCTGGGACGATAACGAACGATTAACCTTAAGTGTTTCATAAGGCGTGTAGGCACTTAGTCTGCAGAGTTTGACGGATCACGCATGTAATCCTCGTATTCGTATGGTTGAGTGTAGGGGTACCTCGCCACTCATCACCAACTTTTTCTCAATTTTTAATTTATTAAGTGTCTTCATCACTTTTTTGTTGATGTTATGAAATGTTCAAAAAACCATGATTCCATACAATTCAATATTTCTTACAAATAAAAGTACTCATTGGCATCCGATTCCATCATTTGGATTTAGCAAGTTATAAAGGAAAATCAAATTTTTCTTTCGAAACCTGTTTATGACAATTATCTTTGCTACTATTCATCACTGTTATGACCACCATCACTGTGATTATTTAGCAGCTTTCAAAGCACATAGTTTGATATGTGATAACAGGTAGACCTCATGTGTTGGGTCATACGTTTTATTTTTCCCACTGACTGCAACTTAGAGCTTGACACAGCGCATTGTAATATGAAACACTACAGATATTCATGTTTTCAGCTTATTCCCATGCCACAGAGAAAGAACTACCCGTATCGTAATTTGCAGTAGCCATTAAATTATGGTAACAAAAAGTATAAAACAAAAGACACAATGGCTAAAATGGATAGCTTTACAATAAAGAACAAGATAATAGTTGGACCTTAAGCTATCTAACAGAGAACGCCTACGATGCCCCCAAAAAAAAGGATTGGTCCAGGCGATGTGACATTTCCCTTATTCAGTCACTAGGAGTGAAAAAAGTAATGCTCCTATTCATATATTAATCTCAAACAACGGACAAAAACGTGATGGAAATAGCATGCTGCGGCACAAGAGCAGGCAAATTAACTCACAATACCTGCATGAAGTTGTAACGGTCCCTGCCAATGGAATCGTTCTCTGCAATCTCGAAATACGCCAACATGGGATAATGCCCCATGTACGAAGCATAGCTGTCGCGTTGAATGTTTACTGCCGACTCACTACCATATACATATACAACATATACCAGAAAAGCTGTGCGCCGGAGATTCGCCATTCCAGGTAAATTTTCAAGTTCGGGAGCACGTACAGAACCGCAATGGGTACGTATTTTATCATTTTCAATGAAACTCCTTGCATTGCCTCATATTTTTATTGCCTTTTTCTCGATGTCTGCATTGTGCATTAAAATTATACTTATCTTCTCCTGCGCTGAATCTTCCTAGAAGCTTCATTTCATTGTTAAGTGGCCAGCAAGCAATCAAGATTCATGGCATCGGCATGACACAGACCACAGAGAACAGGGAGTACAAATGGATAAACAGACAGGCAAATCACAAAAGGGCTACTTCCGTAACCGAAGGCCGAAGGGCCAAGTTTGGGTCATACAGAAATCAAGTTTGGAACTGGGCCTGCGAGGTAAACATTGCATTTGCATTGATTGGCCTTTAGAAGCGTCAAAGGTTCTGCCATCATTCACGGGTGTTTATGGGTCATTATTGCTGGTTATTGCTGTTTTTGTCATATCTCGGCTGAAAAAGGAAAAAACAAAACAGGGTTATCGTCATGGGTCATAGTCATGAACACGATGACGGGGATGGATGCTTGTTCAACTTTTTTTTTAAAATTTGTTTGATTATGGGCCAACCAACCCCACCAGCACATTGGCCAATGGCCATATGCAATCTCATGGTGCTCTATTTTTACTTTCTCCTTTTTTTAAATTTGTTTGCTTATGAGCCAACTAACCTCACCAGCACATGATCAATGGCCATATGCAATCTCATGGTGCTCTTCAATTACCATAGGTGAAGTGAGTTACTCAGCTGTGCCTAGTTTAGTTAAGTTGTATTTTCTTATAATGTGGTTGTCTTCAAAGTGACTGTATGGCACTACTCACATGTCATTGTTGAACAAAAGTATTAGCAAAAGTGATTTGTTATAAATTTGGTTGAGGGTTGAGGCTTAATTTCATTTTTAAAAAGATAGAATTGAGTAACAAAAGGGTTTCATTTTATTGCTGTGATTTTGGTTGTTGCAAAAATTATATGTTTAGGTAGATTATGGCTCTTGAGTAAGAAAATGGATTGGATGCCCTCCATACCTTTGCAAATTTTCTTGCTTCAATGTAATGGTAATAATGCAATCTTCTGTGAAATTAAGCATTAACAATATTTTGGATTTACATTGTACTTGTTCTATATTCTACAATGTTTTTTTATGATACATGAGATTTAATTTTTAGAAAAAATTAATATATTTAAATTTTTTCTATCACATCCCCAACAACGAACCCGTCCCCACTTTTTCTTGAAGCACACCTACCCAAACACATTCAGAATCACCAATCCTTGATTCCTCGCTTCCACGAATCAGATTCTTTTTTCCACGAATCAGATTCTTTTGATGCATAGCAGAAAATGGAGAGAAACAGGGGATCAACCATTAGGGTTTTGGCAAAATCCAAGCACAAAAATGCTGTAACAAGTTACTTTTTTTTTTTAATTGATTATTCATAATCAATTGAGATCGGCATGTCCAGTTCCCACATATTTAGCCTGCAGATGCTCGAGTTGCGAGTTAATGTTGAACCTGTCGCTTGCCTGCAGAAGCCATAATTGTTTTGCAAGTTTGAGTGCGTGGTAAAAGAAAACTTGTCAGCAACAGGGGGGCGAAGAGATAAGAGATACCTGCATTTTGATCGATGGCAAATGAAAAAAGTTGCAGTACTATTAAATCTGCACAAATATAGGCCAGCAACAGACCACTAACAATAACCCTTCTCTTTCGGGCTGCCGCTGTTGCCTCTTTTTGGGTCCATCCATTAGCGGCTGGCTGCTTGTTTTCTTTTTCAGAACTGTTATTAGTGTAAGTTTCGTTGTGCCTCATAAAAGCCAGTATTATATGAAGTTGAAAATATCTAAGGTACCAATGAGGTGTGAGGTGTCAGCTTATCACTAAGGTTAGTAGTAAGACTCTTAGCTTAGTAACCACTATATCATAGATTTGATTCTAATAGGCAATTCTAAATTATAAATATGACCTTGCTAAATAGGGTGTTATTTCATAAACATTGATTCTTTTTTAAGTTTATAATTTTAAAAAAGAAATTTAAAACACTATGTTAATTAGTAGTTCAACGGTAAGCTTATGCCTTGCATCCAATTTTTGACATTCACTTGTACTTTCTTAGATCTTTTGGGCTTGAACTTACAATTAAAATTCTTGTTATATGGTTTTTTCAAATAACTCAATGGTACTCATTAAAATTGAATCCACATTTTTTTTTGGATCTATCAAAACCATACTAATTTCAAAATTTCTTTTACACAAATATCTTATTGATAACTTACGATTGTGCACTAGAATTTAAACCTATGACTTAGGTTTCCCTTGATAAGTTTCTTACCTCTAACCTAACAAGCTATAAGTTTGCTAGTCAAGGGTGACTCAAGTGGTTAGCTCATTGTTTAATAAGGTTTCACAAGCAAAAGGACCACACTTACAATGTATTAACTTCCCCATTTTGTTAGCACAATGTTACAATGCTCATGATGATAATGATGAATTCTTTTAATGTATGGTGTTAACTATATATCCTATGATGCACATATAGTCAAACTATTTCAAGTTGCATAGGTCACAAGTTCGAATCTACTAGGTTCGACTGAGTAACCCCAAGTTAAAGGTTTAATTCTACTAAGTAGCACTAAGTTATAAACTTCTATAAATCTTGGGGTGTACCTATGTTTCACTTATTTCAATTTCCAATACCCCTCCAAACTATTTCAAGTTGTAAACTTAGGTCTAATTTAAAACATTTTTTATGTTAATTATGTTATTAATAAAGTAGTGTGGAGGCTTAGATAATGTAAATGTAGGGGGGGTGTAGGAACTTGAAATAATTTGATTGTGAGTACACCCCGCAACATATAGCCAACATGATGCATTAGAGGGATTATAAAGGAATATCACAATGTCTAAAGTGTGATTCAAATTAGCAACCTCTCTCCTAATGATGAGTTGTGGAGAAGCCAACACCTAACCATACGAGATACGAGTGTTCACGTGAAATTTTGGTCAAATTCCACAAATAAGGCAATGTGATTATACTAGTAATTGATTATCATTCAGCTTCTTTCTGCCTCTTGCGATTGTGATCACTATTCTGCTCTTTGGATTTTTCAACAATCTTCATAGTAGTTTGGAATTTTTCATCCAAAGAGTCCCATAATTTATCAACCTTTTTCGAAATATTAAAAACAAATTTCTGGATAGGCAAGGTTTTCCTATTCACCACCTCGTCAAGTGATGACTCCTCCTCATCATCTAAACAAATCTCCCTTCTCCTAATGGAAGGGTCCCTATTATATTCTTCTGCACTTTCCCTTCTTTGCAACTCACCTTCTTCTTTTGCTACCTGCATAATCAACCTTTGGATCTAATGAGCTCTTAATTCAAACAATCTTCCTTAGGCATAAACCCCAAAAGTTCTTCTAATTTCTGCTCTGAGCCCATCTATGATGTATGTGGAGTTGTTCCCTATGAGAATAACCATGGCCATGGTATTGATGTAAGAGAGAATAATATCTGCCCATTGCAGCGTTCAAGGGTTCATGTGTTCCCTATTTCCAGCCTTGGATTTTCCTTCTCAAATTAGATACTCTAGAGTATGTCTGGTATTTGTCATTAAATAGTTCTAGCATGGTACTTCATCTACGAATCGATTCTAGTTACAAGGACCAATACCAACTTTTTGCCTCTTTGATGAGTGTCCTAGGGAATAACTTCAATTTTTTTCAATCATTCTCTATGTTTTATAAGGCGTAGGCATCATGACAGGCTTGTAGATGGTTTTGCGAATCAGAGCTATATCCCCCTTAAATCTTGAAATATTGTTCATGTCTAAGCACTTAATCCAACTATCTTTCACATGCCTAGTTGGGATCTTAATTTCCTCTGCAATGTTAAGCATGCTTCGAGTTGCCAACAAAGGCACATCATCATCATTATTTCGTTGTCGTCAATGATGTCCTCTGTTGCCCCTTCAATTATTATGGACATGGCGATCAGTATTATTGTCTTGTTGCTTACCTCCATCACGATTGTTCCTTCTACGGTGTTTTTCAAAACCAAAAGAAGAAGATGCAAATGAAGAGAGCAAAGAGGAAGGAGGACTGCCACCACCATGGTATCTGCCAACTCCCCGTCGGTTATCACAATCACGTTTGTCAAGTTTCTTATCATTTTGATGCTTATTTGAACCCCTACCTTGAGTACCATCTTTACGTGAGCCTGGTTTGTTGATAGTGGAATGTAGATTTAGGTTCACACCCCCATCACTAGTAACGAGGGGTGGACAATGTTTATGTTGAGAGCTCCTAGAGAGAGAGTTCTCATTGCCATCTTGATTCAATAGGAACAAGGAATTGGTGAACCATTTCCCCTTCACAAATTCATGATGCTTCTCCTAGTGTCAATCTCTCCTACGTTGTGTTTCAGTAGGACGGTAGTCTCGATAGTCATAATCATGCACAACGTACTCCTCTTGAAGATAGTGGATGCCTAACTTCTTAAGAGTTTGAAGTAGCATCATAGGCACAAATTGATCGGGGGGAATTACAATGTTGCCAACCATAGCATGCCATCACAGTTGTTCATCGTGATGTAGGATGAAGGTGAAATCAAGCACATACTCATCTAGATGAGTATATACCACCTTGCACTCTTGTGAGACTGGCAATTTAGCATCATCATGCCTAAGAGAAGAATACATTTTGCAAACAAATAGAATATTAGTGTGCTTATATAATTATATTATGTGTGAGAGTGATGTTGACCTTAGGGTTCATCCAATGATGTTAATGATGTTCACTAATTCTAGATAACACATGTTTCAAACAAAAAGAGTCCCCAACAACAATGCCAATGATGAGCAACAAAAGGTACCCCTACACTCAACCATACGAATCACGAAGTGTTCATGCATGATCTAGTTGAATTTTGTGAACTCTATGTCTTCTGGTACACTAGTTTTCTAGGAAGTAAACCTTGCTAATGAGTGGTGAGGTACCCCTACACTCAACCATATGAAACAAGCGTAGCACACGTGATCTGGTCGAACTCCACAGACTAAATGCCTAAACGCCCCATGGAACACTTGGGGTTAATCATTCGTTGTCTTCCCAGACTTACTTGTTGTTGTCACAGTGTATGGTTAAGTAAGTCCGAGGTATATGATTTTTTTTGGTCTTTTATGGTTTTTCTCCTATGCTATGAGGTGAAGGGTTGAGAGAACTAACTAACACACCCTAAACTATGCAACTGTGGCGACCAAACGCTAATCGTTACTGGGATCACCACACATAATGAACGTGCTCGAAGTGGTCATACTGAGGCACTTAACTAGCCTAAACATGATGAGCAGCCGATTCCTTGACTAGTCGTACACACCCATAGATGCTCGTAATCAAGTTGTACTCATCCCGCGTTCTAGGAGTTGAGGGTGAGAGAGACTAATCGCGATGAGTAGCCGATTCCTTGATTAGCCGTACACATTCATCAATGCTCATAATCAGGTCGTACTCATGCCGCACTAATGCAAGTAGGAAATAACATGTAATAAACCTATTCCATACACTGCAAGGTTTATCCACAAAGTTCATCTTTATTACCATACACAACTTGCGTTCAGGTACAAAGCTGCTCGAATAAAGATCTGTTCACTTGGGGACTCCTACTGCGGGCACATGGAAAATATTCTATCTCTGGAGTGATCAAATTGCCAAAGTTTCCCTACTTCCAGCCTAGGATGGAAAATAAGGGGAGTGCTACCTCTTATTTATAGATTTGGCGGCGAACCGCGATATCACGTACGCGATATCGTAGGGGACGACGTGATATCGCGACCACCTAGATATCGTGCATGTCATATCGCATCTCATCATACCCCCATGACTGAATGAAAACTCGTCCTCGAGTTCCTTACAATAATATCGGGAAGGTATGGAATTATTGAGGGAAATGGAACTAATGGGATGACATGTGAACAGATCATTATTACAAGACTTGATAAAACTAGTGTTCATGACAACAAGGGTGAACACCTTATTACAATGACATCAGGCCTTTGTTGGCAGCTTGAGAGAAAGAGAGAGATAGAAAGAAGTGTTGTTGCTACCAATGCCAAGATTGCGCTTTTCGTTGTCCTTCGGTAAGTGCACTGTCCATCTTGCTCCTTGCATAGCTACTTCCAGCACTGTTCCATTCCAAGTGTTTGCTCCAAATCCAATCCGTTGTTGTATGATCGCCATCTACACACACAACACAATCATATATTAGCAAGGGTAAATGAATCATCATGTAATTAATACCTTGCTTCGGTGTAGGTCCATTGGCTAGGTTGTGGTATGGCTGATGTGGATCAGGAGATGTAGTAATGATGACTATCGAAGGTGTAGAGGTTAGGAAGAAAATCAAAAATTTCAGGGCTAGGAGAAAATCGAAAAAATCAGGCCCTGTACCCCCATGACTAATCGTGAACCTCCGGTAACATTAGAATGGAGAAAGAAAAGGAGTAAGAAAGAGAGATAAAAAGGACGTCAAGATGGTAATGAAAAAAATGAGATTAATTGCAAAAATGTTAGGGAAAATAAGGTAACTGATGCACCAAATAGGAATGTCAGTGGGTCCTCCCCAAAGCAGGCTCATGCCCTTAATGCCTTGAAAAACCCACATTCAAAGAGTCTGTAGGCTCTGGGAATGTCATTTGGAACAAGAGTTAAAGTCTTAACCACAAGCATTTACCAAAAAAAAAACAATGCATCAACCAAAATATATACACTAATGATNTGAGTTGTTGTTGTTGTTGTTGTTGTTATTTTTTTTTTGAATTTTTTGTTTTGTATTTTTATGCGTGAGAACCACACCATGCAAAGACTTTTTATTTTTATTGCCTTAGCTTCTGATAAGTGGGTAACATCAGAATGGTAAGAAAACTCAAAAAGAAAACATCCAAGCACCCAAGAGAATGGCCAACACAAAAGCATCAAGTTCCCTTGAAGTCACACCCTTTGCAATCCTTGAGTCCTTCCTTAGTTTGAGAAATGCCTAGTCACCGATTCGTTAAAGTTCTTATTAGAAGGGGACTATACATTTCCAAGCTGAGAGGAACCATAGAATTTGATGCATGGATGCATGAAGTGATCTCATTGCCTACCATATCAAAAGAAACATACCTTAGTATCAACATTGTAACTTAAAGGTAAAAACTAAACATTAGCAATCAATATGAAAATAGTTCATACCATCAATCCGAACACTTATTATGGGACAAACTTATAAGGTGGATCACACACACACACACACACACACACACAATGGAAAAAGTATAACGATGTTGTAAAATAAAAAACTAGAAAAGTTAAAGAAATTTGTAAAACAAAAATGTGTAAAAAAATGTTGTAAAACAAAAACGTGTAAAACAAAAATCGAAAAAGAACTGAGGGCCCCATATGATCAGCATATGTGGTCATCTCCTCTATGACTAAGTGGAAAGGGAGAGATCCGAAATAATGAGTGCCTGTTTGAATTTCTTAAAAGTGTCCAACTTCTCCCAACTGATGTTCTTAGGTTGAGGGGTGGAAGTTGGCGACGCTCATGTTTCAATGTGTCTATGACTTCGTTGTTGGCATGGGTTTGCTCAGTTCGTTCCATGCATATTTTTTTGCTCCTTCTAGTAGCTGTCAACCACGGGGTGTCTACTACTTCTTGTGTGGTTGCTACATACAGGCATCTTTGTTGTAAGGTTTCAAGAGCACACCTGTTACATGGAGGAGATGAGCATCCCTCCATGTCATCACCCAATGAATCACTGTATGTGATGCATGGAACTTTCCTCTTCTCGATATTTTCACATATGTTTATCTTATAGATTTCTAAGGAAAGATCGTGGATCTTAAGGCATGCATCTATTGTACTAAGCCATGCCCTTCCCATTATAATCGGGAAGTCCCCTTCGTTGTTGTTCACTTCAATCACTAGAAAATCAGCTGGGTAAGACCAACCACACACAGTGGTAATAACATCCTCCACCAATCCCAAGGAAATGGTGATGGACTGGTCTGCCAAATCTAGTTGAATGTTGCTCTTCTTAAGTTGGGACAGGTTCCAAGAGTGATACATCTTTTGTGAAATTAAGTTGACTCTAGAACCTAAGTTAAGAAGAGCCCTATGTGGTTCATTTCTGGTGATCTGTAAATAGATTAAGGGACTCCCAGGGTCAGTTAGTTTGTCTAGGCTTTTGGTTCTAAAGTAAGGTCTTCTCTTTTTACAATTGTCAAAACCAGTAGTAGGTTGGATATTTACAGCTCTCATAGCGTGACGTTGCTGCGGTTGAGGTTTCCCTTGCATTGTTGGAGTAGGAGGTGTTATAGGAACTACTTGTGGTGGAAAAGGTGTGGATGGATTGGGAGGATGGTGTGGGTATGGAGTGTCTTCCGAAGGAGAAGGAGTCCTTCTGAAGTACTCCCGAACTTGGTAGTGACGGTTGGGAGTTGAGTGACTCATAGAGTCACTTGGAGAAATCGGCTGCTGCACATAATATCCATAAGGGTCAGGCTATCGGTAAGGGTACTGTTGTTTTGGCAATGGCATCCCCCATGACTTTGGGTATTGCCACTGCTGATGTTGTCTGATGGGCTGTGGTGGAGTTCCACTTGGATAATACGTTAGTGGTTGGTGGAACTGCCTTGGGTTACCCTATGGATAAGGTAACCTTCGGGGTGTTTGCCGTTGATTGAGTCTTGGATTTAGTGCATACACCCCAGAATCCTATAGATGTGAGATAATAGGACAACATCCCTTAGGATGGTCATAGTGGTAGATCTCACATCCACCGTCATCGTCTGTGTCAAAATCTACAGCCATATCGGAGTTAGTGATTTTTCCCTTACCCTTGTTATGTGCAGGGCTTAAATCTCTCCACTTTTTCTTACCTTTGTCACTACTTTGTTCTACCTTAGACTCTTCTACAATTTTTAAGACGGTTTCAATTTTAGAGTCTAAGGAACTCCATACGTCGACTACCTTAGCCGCTATTTCTGTTGTTAATTTTTGGATCGACAAGGTTTTTTGGTTCACCAACTCTTCGAGTTGTGACTCATCCTCTTCATCACAAAACTTTACTCCCTTCTTTCGAAGGGAGGGATCACGATTGTACTCCTTTGCACTTTCCCTTTTGCGTAACTCACCTTCTTTGTTTGCTACTTGCTCCAACAAGCTTTGTACTTCATGGGCTCTAAGTTGTTAGAGTCTTCCTTGGGCATAAGTTCCAAGGGTTCTTCTAGTTTCATGCCTTAGCCCATCCACGATGTGGTGAAGTTGATCCCGCTGAGCGTACCCATGGCCCGGGCAACGATGTAACAATGTGTAGTAGCGGGCCATGGCGTCATCCAAGGGTTCGTGATGACCTTGCTTTCAGCCTTGGATCTGCTTATGCAAATTGGACACTCTGGAGTACGTTTGATACTTTTCGTTGAACAATTCTAGCATCGTACTCCACCTCCTAATGGTTTTCAATTCTAAGGTCCGGTACCAGCTCTTTGCTTCTTTGGTGAGTGTCCTTGGGAACAACTTAAGTTTCTGCCACNATTCGTGGTGGCTGCACCCAGATGTGGAAGGAGAGGGTGAGTGATGTGAAGAAGGGGAAGAAGAAGGGGAACCATCGCCATGACGATGTTTCTTGCCTTCTCTTCGGTTGCTATGGCCTCGATCGTGGTGACAATCTAAGTGCCCGTCCTTAGCATGAGTGGTTGTTCCCTCTATAAAAAGTTGGAGTTCACGAGCATCAGAACCAGGGATATGTATCGTTGATCATAGGTTCTGATACCCAGCCTCCTCACCATCGTTAGGAGGGGGAACATCATTTGTTAAAGAACCCGTGATAAGGGGTTCCTCATCTCCTATTTCACTAAGGACGTGCGGGACCTTGCCCTTCAACAGTGCATGTTGACTCTCCTACCTTAAGTCTCTCATACATTGGACATCTGTGGGATAATAATCCCTCATGTCAAAATCTTCCGCAACGTATTCAGCGTATAGTTCAGTCATGCCTATCTGTGCCAAGGCACGGAAGAGCATGTTAGAGATTGATCGCTCTGGGGGTAACACGATGTTACCTTGCAAATCTCTCCATCGCAGATGCTCGTCTTGATGGAGGATAAAAGTGAAGTCTGGAATATACTCATCGGGATGAGTATAAACTATCTTGTATTGTTTAGGACTTGGCTGATTTGGGTTATGTTTTTTATGTTGCCAATTGTCTCGTGTATGGTCCTTAGGTGGTGAGTTTCTCTTATGAGAAGAGGGCATTATTATCGATGTGCTAATTTATCGTTATATAATTTTTTTCTTTTGATTAACCTGAAGGTTCGTTAAGGCTCACAACAATGTGAGTGATATCCCTTATGTTCTATTCGGTGCACAAACACTTAGTCCCCGGCAACGGCGCCAATGATGAGTGGCGAGGTACCCCTACACTCAACCATATGAAACGAGCGTAGCACGCACGATCCGGTCGAACTCTGCAGACTAAACGCCTAAACGCCCCATGGAACACTTGGGGTTAATCATTCGTTGTCTTCCCAGACTTACTTGTT
>MNCI01002415.1:346247-366367 GCA_015680685.1 Gnetum montanum
TGAGGCACTTAACTAGCCTAAATGTGATAAGCAGTCGATTCCTTGACTAGCCGTACACACCCGTAGATGCTCGTAATCAAGTCATACTCATCCCATGTTCTAGGAGTTGAGGATGAGAGAGACTAATTGCGATGAGTAGCCGATTCCTTGATTAGCCGTACACATTCGTCAATGCTCATAATCAAGTCGTACTCATGTCGTGCTAATGCAGGTCATAAATAACAGGTAGGAAATAACATGTAATAAACCTATTACATGCACTGCAAGGTTTATCCACAAAGTTCATCTTTATTGTCATACACAACTTGCGTTCAGGTACAAAGCTGCTTGAATAAAGATCCGTTCACTTGGGGACTCCTACTGCGGGCACATGGAAAATATTCTATCTCTGGAGTGATCAAACTACCAGAGTTTCCCTACTTCTAGCCTAGGATGGAAAATAAGGGGAGTGCTGCCTCTTATTTATAGATTTGGCGACGGACCGCGATATCGCGTACACGATATCGCAGTGCATGCGATATCGCGTCTCATCACTTGCCCTAATGATCATTTGTGATGTACAATGATATGGTTAAGTGTAATTGAACCATATGATTTTTGTCATTTTATACTTTATGGTTCTAATGCTTAAAATAAATAGGATAAAGAATAAAGTAATTTAATGTCTATTTTAATCTAATGCGATAACTATTGTTTAACTAGTCCTAACATATGTACCCAATCCCACTTGCCATACACATCCTAAACACATATAACGTTGTTGGGTTACCAAGCGTTAAGCGCTCCTAGGATTACCAAACATCATATGCATGCTCGAAGTGGTCATACTTATGTGTTTACTTAATCACTATTTAGCTTATCTTGCTTAATTACTTAATAAGCTTAATTACCGAGGAACATTGAATAAATAACTAAAAATATTAAATGCATAAATAAAATATTTAAATTATCTAGAACGTTGCAAGGTTTATCAAGAAGCTCATCTTTATTGCCACACACACTGTCGTGCTTAGGTACAGTAATGCTCGAATAAAGATCCATACACTCAATGACTATTGTTGTGGGCACTCAGGAAAATATTCTGATTTTCGAATATAAAAACTGCAAGAATTCGGCTACTACTATGACTCTAACACAACTGTGACATCGTATTTATAGTTTTTATTACAAGGTTGCATCGACAGGGCCCCATTGACGAGGGCTTGTTGATGAGGCCACATCAACGGGGGCTCATCAATGCTCATCACAAAGTAATAAAAGATAGAAGAAATTCCAAAGGTTTATGCTAGCTTCATCATTGTTAGGCAAACTGAAATACAAAGCATCATAATCTAGTTTTCATAATCAATAAGTAATCAAGAACCGCCTAACTTCCTTATCCTTTACCAACACTAAAAAAAGTGCAAGGAATATATGTTCATGATTAATAAAAACAATAGTGTTTGTCATGGATGTTTCTATGAGCAATAGAACAATTAAATAATCATAATAAATAAAAATTAAAAAAAAATCTAAGAAGTCCAAAAGGTTCCTTGGAAGCTTCATAATTACACGAAGTTGTAATAGAGCACTATGGATTTCACTTTACTTCAGTAAAGTGGGATTAGTTGAACATTTACAAATAGAGGAAATTTGGAAGGTTCATGGTACATTCACCATTAGTAAAAAAATTGAAATCCACAAGCTACACAAAGAAAATTGAAATTGATAGGCTACACATGGCCTATATCATCATGACTGATTGATGAAAATGGTAATGTTTCCTATGGGTCTTCATGGTGCTCTACTTGATAGGGTGAAATGGGAAAAGAATAAAAGACAAATTTAGAAGGTTCCTTGTTCATTTAAAGGTAAAGTAAAGATAGAAAGCCACGGAGATTCTTCTTTGTTGTGCATATACTAAACCTTTATGTTTTGAATTCTATCGTAAAAATTTTCATTTGTATGGTCCGTTGGCAAGCATGGTGCAATTACCATTTTCCATTGCGCGTTTTCATCCTTTGGTTTGTATCATCAAATTTGGCTTTAAGTGGCCCCTTCGCCATTATCCATTATTAATTTAAAGCGCTTGCCATCTTCTTGAGTCAAGTTTTTTACAGACTCTTTTCTTTTTATTTATTGTGATAAATAATTTTTCTTGATCTATATAAGCCTTTGCCTTTTTGTGTTGGATGATCTTCCATGATTATTTTTTATCTTCTTATCCTTTCTGTGTTACCATGGAGATTTAAAAAAAAAACATGCGTGCATGTTTGCAGCACAAAAGGCACCTTAAATTTAAGTATTTTTTCAATATCCACCCTCTGAAAACCACCTTAAATTTTATTTTTTTTCAAGGACACCTTTTTACGTTTTAAAACATTTGCATTTTCTAAATAAACAAATTGCTCAATTTGGTCAGCACAGGCAGTTGAGAGCCCATTTCTTGTTGACTTAGGAATTACTACATCATGGAAGATGGCATTTCTTATTGGCTTGGCAATTACCATATCATGGGAGATGGCATTTCTTATTGGCTTGGCAATTACCATATCATGGGAGATCGCAGGCTTTCGAAACAGCTCCACAACGATTCGGCTGACAACCTTCTTCTATTACGCGTTTGGTGTTCTTGTGCCGTCCATCTTATCAACAAGAACCTTCGTGGAAATTTGATTTCTGCCGTGAAATTTACGCAGTTTATTCCTTATCAAGGAAAGAAACTCTGAACATCAATCAGTTGTTGGTGGGTGATTTAGCTGCGAGTTGCCATCGCTGTATTAGTGCTTTTCTGAATTCTCTGCAAGTCATACACACCTCTGTCTCTCTTTGTTTCTGGCTTTGTTGTTGAAACAGGGCAGACAAATGAGGACAGAGCAGCCGCACACAAGACGAGGATGAGGAGGCACACTTCCAATTTCCTCCAACAAAATTGCAGCAATAGCAGCAGCAGCAGTAACAGTAACAAAAAGTTGGAGGTGTTCTGTGACTGATACCAAGCACACCTTGGCTCATCACATGTATGATCTGTTGCGGGTGAAAAGAGTTGAGGCGTTTTTTGACAAAGAAGAGTTGCAGAGTGGGGAGCTCTTTCCTTTGGCCATCCAGGAAGCCATTGCCTGTTCCAAGGTTGACATGTGCATACTTTCCAGTGGATACGCAGAGTCTGAATGGTGTGCTGGTGGAAAAATACGTGAGAGGTAAATCTAAGCTCATTCCCATCTTTTATGATGTAAAACCCTGCCATGTTAGACATTTGCAAGGAGCTTTTGGGCAGGGCTTTCAGAAAAAGATCATAGACAAGAACAGGTGCTCCACCCAACTCATCCACAAATGGAGACAAGCTTTATACAAGATTGCTGACATCAGGGCAGAATAGGGTAAAGGGTGATTGATTTTAACCCATTTAACGTTGTCTTTCCCTTTATCAGGGTTTGTGTGTGCTTTATTTTGGCTCATTATGAATATTTGGGATATTCAAAACAATATGATTTCAAAATTAGTTTTAGGCTTTAATGTCAGCGGGTTCATGGATGCTTGGTTTTAGAGTAGTTCCTTATTATTTTTATCTTGCAAACTTTGTCGTTATTTCCGGTTTAATCGTAATAAATTGTATTAAATTATAGCAGTGTTCTGCTGGACCTGGCTCTCACGTTCCCTGCTTTATCAATTGGATGGTAAGTCTGACCAGAGTTTAGTTATATAAACATGAAAAAAATATCTTAGCAATTCTGGGGAAACAGCTTTATAGTGGAAAATATGTACTAAAAATAATAAAAATAAAATTAATTACACACCACTTAAATTTATAATATCTTGATTGTTTTTTTTTTCAAATGAGTGATTGTAGTTACCATATAAAAGGATTTTTCTTGTATTTTTCATTGAAATTTATATTCACTGTGTTTGGCCTCTTTTTAATAAAATGGTCCTCGTACCCAAACTAGTTTAGCTACAACCACAAGCATTCTGGGGTTGTCAATCCTCCATCATCATCCATGTAAAATATAAATCATAGCACTGATTAAAAATTAATTGTTCCACGACCTACATTAAATCAAAGCACATACTCATTCAATGTTTAAACTTTGAAGGCAATTATCATTAATTATCCCAGAAGATACTTATTTTCATATTTTAATAATAAATATACGGACTCTGTTATCTTTTCTTCACTTTTACTATGCACATAGCGTGGTTCAACCACTAGTGTAAATCCATACATGGGGTTTGGAATCAAATTTTTCCTTCTATTATCACACATTTACTTTTTAACCGGTAATCACAAGTAAGATTTTCCGAAATCTAAATTGATTGTCTCCTTTTTATCCAGGGAATGTTGTACGGCAATTGTCATCCTTTTTATCCAGAGAATGTTGTATCGCAGTTGTCAACAAGATACTTCAGGAACTTGATGTTGGGTTGCTTGCCATTCCCAACAACGTAGTTGGAAGACAGGAATTCCTGAAGTTGGGTTGCTTGCCATTCCCAACAACGTAGTTGGAAGACAGGAAGAGTTACTCAGTGTGAAACAGAAAATAATGAAATGTAGTGAAAATGGGTGTGGTGTGACATCAGTTGAAATAAGCCGTGAGGCATACCGAAAACAACTTTATAATCAGATTTACCCTCATTATGAAAGGTGCTGCTTTATTGAAGATGTAGGAGGGCTGTAGAGAAATATGGTGTAAATGAAGTCTACATGCAACTTATTAGTACCCTTCCTAGATAGTAACCTTTTTAGATACGATGCCAATGCCAATAGTAGTAGAATAGAAGGAAAGAAACTTTTAATGAATAGATTGCAAAATATGGAAATTTTAGTAGTGTTTGATAATATTCACAGTAAAATTCCTTTCAGTGCAATGTTTATTGAAGATGATGTTTCTATTATAAATCCAAGGAGCATCATTATTGTAACTAGCAGGAAAAAGGATGTTTTGAAGCATGACCCTAAAGTTGCTCAATATTGTGAACAAAATTTGATTTGAGTGGAACTCTCAAATTTAGACTTTCATAACTCAAATGAATTATTTTGTCAATATGCATTTAGAGGAACGGCAGCATGATGAATGAATTTAATGAGCTGAGAAAAATTATTATCAAAAAATGTTATGGCATATTGTTAGCAGTGATTTTACTTGGCAGCCAACTTTGCAAAAGAGAGATTAAATTCTGGAAAAACTTATGAAATTCTCTAAAAGATTCTTTGCACCTTGATCTGAAGAAAATATTAAAAATTAACTAGGACAATCTTGATAAGAGTCAGAAAAATGTTTGTTCTTAGATATGGTCACTTTTTTGCTTTTGGAGAAGGAAGACTGTTTGGTTCAACTTTGAAAATGTGATGATGAAGAAAGTGAATCAGAAATTTTACTTGCTCTTGAAATGTTGAAGGTGAATTTAATTGAGGTAGAGGATGGTCTTTAAAAGATGCATGATTTGCTTGTAGAGTTGGGGAGGAGCATAGTTCAAGATGAAAAGATTCATGCCCTGGCTGTTGTAGCCGCGCGTGGCATCCTTTGAATGTCAGAAATATATTGTTTTATGAAGAAATTGTAGGACTGTTATTGATTCTATGGTATTTAGATTTTCCTTTTTCAAGCTTATGTAAATTGATTAGTATACTTTATTTTCCATCTTTCCTAACCTAATGCTTATTTATATGCTAAAAAAATGATGTGTGAGTGATAGAGTGAGCAATGTCTATTAATTTCAGGGAACTAATAAGGTGAAAGCACTAAGCTTAATTGTTAGAGGCTTAGCCATGCTTAATGATGGATGTCCCTGGCATGCCTTCAGGAAATTGTCATCTTTGGAATTTTTAATCCTCCAGGGTCCTTGTATGGAAGGTATCACTTGTTTAATTAAATATATCTAAGAAATATGTAGTCTATTTTTTTCTAATCTAGTTGGACAATTTAAGATTTTGATTATGAAAGGAGATAACATTAGTGTTTACAAATTTTTTTGGTATATTGACCAAAGGGGATCTTTCCAAGTTGTCTAAGAGACTGTCATGGCTGAAGTGGACTGATTTTCCATACAAATATATCCGTCTACATAAAGCATGTGAATGTCCTACAACTAATTGGTGAGACTGACATTATTAAGGGAACATGAAATGGGAACATGAAGAGGTGAGATTCAACGTATAAACTACAAACTTCCGTTTTAGAAACAAAATGTTTATGTTGTATTCCATTATTTCATCCTTATCAAAAATGAAACTGGATAGGATGCTCCAATAAATTTAAGATGACTTGGTTTATCAAAGTGCAAGAACTTGAAGAGGCTTCCCAAATTTACAGCAAAGTTTAGACACTTATCTTGCATAAAACTCAAAGAGTGCACAGCTTTGGAAGTATTCCTGATAGCTTTGGCTAACTTCAAGCATTGAAATATCTTAAACTGATACAATGCAAGGCATTGGTACTGGTGCCAGAGTCCTTTGGAGATCTGAGAAGCTTATGTACCTTAAGGATGATTAACTGTTTCAAAATAAAGTCATTGTCAGAGTCTTTTGGTAAACTGTTGCAATTACAAGAATTGGAGATTGATGATGCCTAACCTTACAATGCTTACCTGAGTCATTTGGTAAACTATTGCAATTAAGAAAATTGAAAATTGATCACTGCATAGCCTTGGAATGCTTGCCTGAGTCATTTGATACATTGTCATGATTAAAAATGTTGAAGATGTGGAACTGCAAAGCTCTTCAATGTTTTCCTGAGTCATTTGGTAAACTGTTGCAATTACAAAAATTGGAGATGAATGGATGCATAACCCTGCAATGCTTGCCTGAGTCATTTGGTACATTGTCACGATTAGAAACGTTGATGATGTGGAAATGCATAGCCCTTCAATGCTTGCCTGAGTCATTTGGTAAACTGTTGCAATTACAAGAATTGGATATGTATAGCTGCAATACCCTGCAACACTTGCCTGGGTCATTTGGTAACTGTTGCAACTAAGAAAATTGGATATAGCCTTAAAATGCCTTCCAGAGTCATTTGGACATCTGCCACCATTTAAAAGACTTCAAAATCATAAGTTGCAATGATCTGGAAAAGCTACCTAAATCATTTGGGGACTTGATAAACTTACTTAAGCTAAAGGTGTCTGGAGGTCAGAAAAGAAGGTTCTCAGTAGAGCAGTTTCAGCGTGTACAGCGCATCCATGATCTCCATATCTCAAGGTACACGGATAATATGGAGATTGCATATTCTTCCTGTGGGAAGACCGGTGGCACAGAGCAGCAAAACAATGATTGTTGGAATAATTCAAACTGGTATGGTCAAGCTACTCAACAACAACATCTCACATCGTTGGTGCGTAATGTTAAGCCAATGCCCTCGAATGAAAAGAAAAAACAGAGATGCTGCAGATTTGGTTTCAATAATAATGAACATGCACCACCTCAATTAAGTGATGTTGAGCTAATAGCCAGTCATTTTCAACAACGGTTTGAATCTGGCAGCCATATGCTACAGAAAATGCATGAGTTGTGTGTGCAGAGCTTCTGGAATTTACGAGAGCTGCCACAATCCGTGGGTAATCTTGGGCATCTCATGACTTTAGAACTGTGGAATTGTGCAAATCTACAATGGCTGCCTGACAGTGTTATAGGCAGTTTTTCAAGTTTACAAGTTCTACGCCTTCATGGTTGCTGGAGTTTAGAAACTCCATGCCTTCATGGTTGCTGGAATTCAGAGGAGTTGCTGGACACCATTGGTAACTTACAAAATCCAAGAGACCTAGTGATTGAAGATTGCATTATCTTGAAAGGATCGCCGCCTTGCTCAGGGAATATTTCTAGTTTGACAACTTTAAAAGTAAAATATTGCTGGATGGTGGAGGTCATCCACATGCAGAGATTAGTCAAGCTAAAAAGATTTGAAGTAATTGGTTGCATAAATCTCATGAGCATTATTGGGCCTTGAAGTAATTGGTTGCATAAATTTCATGGGCGTTCAGTCCTTCACAAGCTTTTATCCAATTATAATTGAAGGATTTGCTACCTTCAACTCAGTATCTGCGGCTGCTACGAGTTGTGCCTTCCCAATGAAAGCCTTGTGGAACACCTTCCTGATCAGTTGTATTATTTGAACCTCTGCCTCAAGCACGACTCTCTCGAGGCAGCATTGCACGAGGGGAGCCAGGTACATATACATTCGTGCAATTTTCATTTATGTATTATTGATTTTCTTATCAATGAGGTAGATTACACGTTGTCGCCAATTATATTGATCGCAGGCGTTACCGAATATTCTACAATCGTCCTCGCATGTAACCACACAAAACCGAGTATTAAATGCGACAACGAGCCCATTATTGTTTTCAATGGTTAGCGCCCTTGCCTTTGACTTCACTTTGAAGGCAGCACTTAATTCTTACCGAATTCTCTCCGTGTGCGCCTTTTGGAACGATTTTAAATAACTGGAATTTATTTCCTTTTCATCTCTGATGATTGAACAAGTTTAATGGTCGAACAAGTTTAGCGGTATAGCTGTTGAGTCACAGTAACGACCTTTATATCTGAAAAAATAACATGGCATTTGAAACTACAATAGAGTTGGGGCTTTTACTGGTATTTATATTCAAACAAATTCATACAATAGAGTTGGGGCTTTTACTGGTATTTATATTCAAATTCATACAAGCTTCAGAACCAATGTTTTCAAACAACATAAGGAAACTTTTGGGAGATGTTCTATGCTTTTAAAATTTTTTTCCCAAAGTTCAAAGTACTTAAAATATATATATTTTTTATACAAATTATAAGATTGCATCTTTTTTAAATTTATTTGATTTTATTAAAAGATGTGTGCTAGGACTATACCTTTCTATGCAAGTTATATACCACCTAAAAAGGAAAGGCTAGTTTCATGATTGGGAAATTGGCTTTATAGGTAAAAATGTTCAAGAGAAGATTTAAGTTTGAAATCTGAAAAAAAAAATTCCTAAAAGGGTCTAGGAATAAACTAAGGAAAATTAAACAAATCTATTGATACCAAGTTCAAATTTGGTCCTTCATGCAAAAGCCTACTTATATGTTCATTGTGATTGCATGTGCTTGTGATAGGTCACACTACCTTTTAATTAAGACATAACATGTAGATTCTGTATAGGAGTAGTAAAAGATGAAGAACATGTCTTTTACACTTGTTCTTTTTTTAACTCATTAAGACTTAAATATGATATTTAAGTAAAATATTTCCTTTTTTTTTTAAGGTAGACTTATCAACCTTGGGGCATTTTCTTAATAAGGTTTTCAAGATTCATAGAGAACATATCAAAACTCTATACAGTTTTTATAAAAAATTTATTTATTTTGTAAAGTCTTTGAAGGGTTTTAAGGATGTAATAAAGCATTTCTATTTCCAAATTGAGACATAACATCTTTGAAATTCTTCATCATGTTCAAATAATTTTAATATATTAATTAACCTTATGGTTTATGGATTTATGTGTAGTTGCATTGCTATTGTAGGTGAAACAATTTTGCAAAAGAAAATGTCAACATAAACCTTTAATACTAGAATACACCATAAATGAGTGATACTTAAAATGTCTTTAAATTACGCAACAATGAGATATTAGTTGTAAGACTCTTGATTTGGAAACTCTAAGTCATGGATTTGATTTTGGTGGGTAACATTGAGTTGTAAAGTTCTTTATGGACTATACTTTTGGGGGTGTACCTATATTTCAATTATTTTTGGTTTCAACCCCATATACCACACACCCATCAACATGCATTAGGAATCATTGACTTTCAAGTTGGTGGTAAATTTTGGTCATGCCACACAAGGGACAAGAGATAATTGCTGAGATGGTTGCTAACAGGATTAGAGAGGCTTTAAGTGCTCTTACAGCATCTATCCTAGACATTACTATTATGGAAAATATCCAAGTATCCACAACAGCCAAGAGCAAGGGAATGAGTGCAACACAACACAAGGAGATGCTAGAATGACTGGTTAGAGATGAGCAACTAATTTCAAAGATTTTCGACATCTTAAAAGTTCTAATAGCAATCTAGTCGTAGTTGCTTGAGATAAGGGGCAAGTTCCTCATCACACAAGTGCAAATCAAGGAAGTTACTAACATCAATTAAAAGTTGGTAGCAGAGGTTGCAGAACTTAGAGCTCAATTATTAGAATCTATCATTTTATGGTCAAAAATTACAAGGGATGAAGCTTTTCTATAGCTTTAACACAAACTAAAGGAGGTTGAGAATGCTAAGGAGAATGTTGTCTAGGACACATCATTATTAAATACCACGCTAACCATCATAAACAATGACCTCATAGACACACACAAGGAAAATAAGACTCTAACCAAGGAGAACTGATGTCTATAGAAAGTTGAGGCATAAAAGGAACAACTAATAAGATTACATAAGAGAATAACAAGAATAGCTTACTAAGGTAAACCAAGATGTTAAGAGGTTTACTGCTAAAAATAAGAATCTATCGATGGAGAGGGTATAGGCCATTCACAAGAAGACCACCATTGACATTGCCTCCAAAAAAATGAACTCCTAAAATACAAGAAGATAAAAATTCATTACAAGGGCCATGTCGAAATGCTCAAGGAGGTCAACAAGAAAGAAATTAGGTTGGTAAAGGCTAAGATAAATAATGCTCTCTAACAACTCTAGCAAAGAGGTAACACATGACAATCCATGTTTGATGAATTAACCAAGTACAACAAGGCCAAAATCTACCTAAATGAGTTGTAGACCAAGGAGATGATAGAATACATGGAGTTAGCTAATCTTTGTTATGCAAACTTGGTAATGTTAACTGCAAGATGACCATGGGTAGAGTTGGAGAAACAAGTGGCCAACTCCTACCTTCTCAAGAGCAAATTCAAAGATCAATGATCAATTTTTGAGAACCCGGCTAGGAGAATGAATAATCACTAGGAGCTATCAAATCTTGTGTAGACATTCTACATCAAACAAAAGCAATTTGCAACCTAGTTTGTAAATGCAAAAGAAATGTATCCAACCCTACCTAGCTTGTGGGATGTACAAACATTAGATAGTCTAGGCAACGTTGCTTGGACCATTAATGGTCCACATAGAAAAGAAGAGAAAATAAAGGCACTCTTGGATGCTTTTAGATTTTTAAAAATAGCAGTAAGGTAGTCAAGGCCACTCATAGGACCATGACATGAGAAGAGACCATCTAAGCAATAGGAACCTCCAAGTTTAGGCATAGTTTGAAGAGTTTTTCCTAGCCAATTTTGTGCAACATTGGTGATGAGCTTGTGAGGTACCCCTATGCCCAACCTTATGAATCACAAGCATTCACTCACAATCCAGTCAAATTCCGTGGATGGGACTAGTTGTGCATCTAGATCGTTATGTCTTGATCACAGTTCATTGTCTTTCCACTTGGACTAGTGATAGCTTTGTCATGTAAGGTTTAGTCCAAAGTGAGGCATATGATTCTTGATGTTGTTCGACCCTAAGCTACTCCTAATGTTAATAAAGAAATCAATTAATTAAGCTAATTAACAATCAAAAGTAAAGTCTAGACTAGCCTACAAACAATGAGTGTCCATTCCTAGCTTGTCGTACATGTCCTGAACCCACGTATCCACTATCGGGATTACCAAGTGCTATGCTATTGGGCAAACCAAGCAATAATGTTGTTGGGGTTACTAAGCGAAAACGTGTTTATGCTCAAAACTAGTCGCACTCATTCTGCCAATTCATTAACATGCATAAAAATGTAAATATTAACTAAGTACATGAAAAGTAAATTGCATGGAAAGTAAATCTAATCTAAGTCAAAGTATTGCAATGAATAAGAATCAATCTTGATCTTATTGTTGTTGATGGAATGTGTCTAGGTACATTGCCACTCAAATAAGACACTATACAACTAACTCATATCCACACTACGAGCACTTACTAAATGTTCTCTAAGACTATGAAATAAAACTGCAAGAGTTCAACTACTCTATTGACAAAACTTTTCCCAAACCATGTGCCCAAGCATTATATTTATAGGTCAGCACACATCCCATGATATCGAATATCCTATATTGGAGCTAACAAAAATTAACTTTTTATTCAAACAGATGCGATGACATGTGTCAAGGCATCTACGTCAACACGGTTGCGTCAACACAACCAACAAATGTGATAGCATGCATCAAGGCATTTTCCATGACATGGTTACATCAACGCAACTAATTGATGCTTCATCATACCCCAATGATTAAGTAAACACTTGTCCTCAAGTTAACAAGATAGGATCGAGCTTTCTTTACAAAATATTGGGAATGGTGGGATTATTGATTGATGCTAATTACTAACTGACTTTGAGTGCCACATTACAAAATTTTATTCTAGTGGATGCATACAAAATGACAGAGTGACAAAAAGACTAGACAGACATTGAAGGTTACAAAATTTGTAGAGGTCTTTAGAAATTCGCTGAAGATGATTCTTCTTGTTGTTGCTAGCGGTGGTAGACTTTTAACCTTGATTGTTATGTCGATGTTTCTTTGGTTATGTAGAACATTCTTGAAGGATGGACTGAAATTTCTTCTCATTGTCCCATGGATCTAGCAACATGCAAAGTTTGAGCTAATATCTTGTATGTGCTATGATTTGTCCATGGGCATATCCTCCATTGTCCCCTTCTTGGCTTCATTTTCATGCCTAGAAAAAGACCTTCTTCCTTAGGAATTTCTTTTAGCATTACCTATAGTCACCAAAGGATCAACATTAGTTTTGGTAAATTTTCCTTAATAATTAACCCTTTTTGGATCCATTAGTTTGCGTTTAAGCATAAGATGATTATGGCATACTATGCCCAAGGCTATGAGGTAACTAAAATCATTAAGTTGTTCACATCATTTTGGTCAATTACAATTAGTTATCATGATATTCAAAAATACGAGATTAGAAAAATTTTAAAGCGGACATCCCTAGCCCCCATGACTAATAAGCGTAACTCTGGTAAGCACATAAGTTTTTGAACAATTGAAACAAAAGGTCTAATTCAGAAGATGGCCAAGAAATATTAATGGATATTTTAACAAAAATAAAGGAAAAAGTAAAAAGGTAATTGAAAGGAATGAGAAGTAGTCCCGAAATTATGCACAAATTCAGAGAAAATGTCATTGATGTTCTAGAAGATGTGAAGGTTAGTTCAAAGCCATGATTAACAAAATTTATGCAAGTGGATCCTTCCCAAAGCAGGCTCTTGCCATAATGCCCTTGCATAACCACTTCTATAGATGTCTGTGAGCACCTAAGAAGTTAAATGTAGACCATGCCCTTGTATCAAACAACACACAACTGCCGTGGTTGGGATGTTGCACTATACTACACAAAACCAAAAGGCTCATAATCACATGTAGTAGTGAGGTGAATAATGGGATGAGAAGGGATTGTAGAGATTGAGATGTAAGGTACTTGACCATGTCCATAATAGATTCTTGTGAAAAGTATGATTAAAATGATCAACATACCTACCCATCCAAGTTTAGACCAACTCCATACCATGAACAGTGATCTCGCATTGATGTGTTCCTTCCTGTTGACCACCATGAGTCCATAACCACCACAAAGAACAATCATCACTCCAAAAAGAGAAGAAAAGAGAAGAAGAATGAAAAGGCCTTAGTTAGAGGGGTGCCTTCAGACATGGGTAACATGTCTTTCCAACCCCATAACCAATGCTTGTAGCCCACTATTATGTCTAAGGGGCATGCTTTGAATTCCCATTATTGTTGTTTTTTTTTTGGATTTTTAAATTTTTTTTTAATTTTTGGATGGGAATCACACCATGCAAAGACAAGGCTTCCTATTTATTGGTTGACAAAAAAGTGATAATACATTCCTCAAGGAGTCATAAACCACATGAAGGAAGTTAAGAAGAGAACCCAACAAGTTCCCTTGCAGTCACACCCTTTGCCATTCCCACTTGGTCATTTCCTCTTTCTTCAAAATATAATGATCATTGATTAATGTTAGGTTCATAAAATAAAAACCAAATTGTTTCCATGATAAATATCTTTTATTCAAAGAACTGGAGGGATGGATGAGGTGGTCTCACTACTTTACACAATTACTTACCCAGTCATCTTGATAACATAGCACAAAACCCAACACACAATGTTGATTTCTATATCATGACTTGGCAATATTATTAATAAAAACATAAAATACACTCATAAACATAAAGAGAATGACTCAAGAAAAGAGAAAAATATAAAGAAATGAAAAACATATGAAGAATTAGAAAATTTTGGAAGAAATGGAAAAATAAAAAAAAAATTGTAAACCAAAAAGATGGCAACCACCTATTAATTTTGAATGTTAGGATGGGGCACCTTCCTCACGAATAATCATTGGACTATGACAAGAAGTAATAAGTGGATAGGTAGGCTCCATATATTTGTGAAAACATGTTCCACTTTCATTTTCAAACCACTCGGTGTCTTTTGATTTAGTGGTGGCTACGTAGGTGAGTTGTTGTTCACACACTTGGTTTTTGAACATGTGGTGGGTCAAAGTATGAGTTGTGTGATCTTTGCAGATGTCTGACCCACAATTGCACCGTTGATCACGATTAGTTATGCATAGATTTATTTGTCTCTCCACAATGTTAGATTCATTACTTCTATTAGATGTTGGAGTAACAATGGATGTTGGCCCTTACATAGGATTAGAAGACATTGGTTGTGAAAGGGAAGGTGTTACACTAGATTAGCATTGTGTTGGTTTAGATGATGTGGTAGGTCCATGAGTGTTGTGATTTTGCTTGGGAGTTTTCCTAAAGAAGGGATGTTTCCAAGTTTGTAGTGGGAACCTACTGCTATCAACATGTCTATTCACATTTGTAGCACAAGTGGTACTCATTTGTTGATGTTGTGGTGCTAAACCTTCTTGCGTTGCTAGTGGTGGCATGTGATGAGGTGGGGTATGAGAATATTGAGGATATGATTGAGGGTAATAGATGCAAGGTGGTGATCCTTTAAGAGGTGTCATGGGTTGATGGTACTTGGGAGAGTGATAGTAGCGATTTGAAGTACAGGATGTAGAATATGTTGGAGAAACAGGTTGTTAAACATAATCTCTATAGGGTTTCGACTAGTAGTAAGGGTAGGGCTAGTTTGATGATGGCCTCCCCCACAATTGTGGGTTTTTCTATTGTGGTTGATGATAGTGTTGAGGCTGGTAATAAGTCCTCCTAGGATAGTACGATTGGTTTTTGGACTATTTATAATTACTGTGTGGAAAAGGAAATTTCCTAGGCATGTGCTTTTGTACAAATTTGGGACTGGGCAATGGCCCTTCGAGTAGTCATATATGCAAATTTCACATCTGTCATGTTCATCTATGGTTGAGTCGATAGCCTTGCTTTCCTCATCCATTTTTCTTGTTTACCGATAAGTGTTCCTAGTTGTTTCTTGGTTTTGCTTCCTTTGTTTATTGTGATCACCTAGTTTGTTTTGCATTACTTTATCTTTTATAATTTCTATGAAAGTTGTAACTTTTTCATATATCCACTTTGACATCCTATCAAACTTTGCTTCAAGTTCATTAATAGATTTCTATATCGACAAGGTTCATTACAGAATCACCTATCAAGAGCAGTCTCTTTCTCCTTACCATAGATATGGACCTACTTCTTTTGAAGGGTTGAGTCCCAATGATATTTATTGACATTATCCCATTCTCATATCTCTTCTTCTTCTTTGGCCACTCACTCAATTAGCTCTCAGATTTGATGGGTTTGTAGCTCGTATAATTGTCCTGGGGCATACATCCTAAGGGTCTCCCTTGTTTCATTACGAAGCCCATCTATGATGTGGAAAAGTTGCCTATCCTCAGAGAAACCATGACCTAGGCATCTATTCAGTAGGGAATAATATCTATCTAAGGCCATGTCCAAGGGTTCATGTTGTTTTTGCTTCCATCCTTGGATCTATCTCCTCAGGTTGGACACCCTCACATAGGTTTGGTATTTCTTGTTGAAAAGTTCCAACATTGTGGATCATCGTCAGATTGACTTTGGTTTCAATGATTTATACCACACTTTGACTCTATTAACTAGTGCCCTAGGAAAGAGCTTAAGCTTTTGCCACCCACTTTCAATGTTGTAAAAGGTACAGACATCTTGCAAGGCTTGTATATGATGTTGTGGATTCGAATCATAGCCTCTAGCAAATTTAGGAATACTGTTCATATCAAGCTTGGGTAGGTGACTTTCCTTGTTATGCTTATAGAATATCTTAACTGCCTTTGTGATTTGCATCAGGCTTCTAATGGCCAACAAGGGTTCATTATCATTGGACATGTGATGAAAATTTCAATTCATTTGATTTTGATGATTTTATCTATACTCATTTTGATGTCTTTGATTTTTCCCTTGGGTTCAATTTTTATCTTTATCTTGACCCCCTAGTGGAGCTCTATCTCTATACCTACATTCATCTTTGTCAAAACTAGACATTGAAGAGGAAGAGGAAGATGAGGAACTGGGAGAATCACCATGCCTTCTATAGTTCTCCCTTTAGTTCTTTGATTTATCTTGTCTAGGTTTAGAGGAGGTCTTAGGCCTTGAGGCCATCCTTGATCCAGGACTTCATCTCCTCTAGGATTTTCTGCACTAGTTGAATGTAGTCTTTGAGTGTATTAAGGGTCTAAATAAGCATAGGAAACCCCTTCTCAAGGTTGTTCACTCCAATTTTCTTCAATATAGATCCTATCATTTCTCCTATGAGAGCTTTCATCATGTGATGCAGTCTTGGTCCTATGTGAAAAATACATAATGTTACCTAATAACGTGTGTGACTTAAAATATTAGTGTTTTCTAAAAGATAGATTGTTAATACCTTTACAGTGATTGTGTAGAATATAACTAATTTAGATAACTAGCACCATCCTCGGCAACAGTGCCAATGATGAACAATGAGGTACCCCTATGCCCAATCATACGAATCACAAGCATTCACGCACAATCCCATCAAATTCCATGGATGGGACTAGTTTTTCATCTAGATCACTATGCCTTGATCACAATTCACTATCTTCCCACTTGCACTAGTGGTAGCTTTGTCATGTATGGTTTAGTCTAGAGCGAGGCATATGATTCTTGATGTTGTTCAGCCCTAAGCTACTCCTAATGGTAATAAAGAGATCAATTAATTAAGCTAATTAACAATCGAAAGTAAATTCTAGACTAGCCTATGGGTGATGAGTTTCCATTCCCAGCTTGCTGTACACATCCTGAACCCACGTATTCACTACTGGGATTACCAAGTGCTATGTTGTTGGGTGAACCAAGTAATAATGCTACTGAGGTTACCAAGCGAATACATGTTTACACTTGAAACTAGTCGCGTTCATTCCACCAGTTCATTAATGTGCATGAAAACGTAAATATTAACTAAGTACATGAAAATTACATTGCATGGAAAGTAAATCTAATCTAAGTTAAAGTGTTGCAATGAATAAGAATAAATATCAATCTTATTGTTGTTCATGGAATGTGTCCAGGTACATTGCCACTCAAATAAGACATCATACAACTAACTCAAATCCACACTGTAGGCACTCACTGATTCTTTTCTAAGACTATAGAATAAAACTGCAAGTGTTCAACTACTCTATTAACAAAACTCTACCCAAACCATGTGCTGAAGCATTATATTTATAGGTTGACACACATCTTATAATATCAGATATCCAACATGACATCTTGGCCTCTGATATCGGGTATTCGATATTAGAGCTGACAAAAATTAACTTTTTATTCAAAAAAATGCAATGGCATGCATCAAGGCATCTACATTGAGGCATCTACTTTGATGCATATGTGTTGACAGAGCTGCATCAACATAGTCAAAAAATGTGACAACATGCATCGAGGCATCTGACTCAACACAACTGCGTCAACGCAGCCAACTGATGCTTCATCAATTGGTTAGTTCATTTTTGTATTGTGTTCAATTTTTGTGTACTTAATCACAAATAAATAATTATTTTGTAAGGTGGCACTTAGAATTGTTAAAATGTTAGTCAGGCAGTAGTTTAGTTCCATAGTTTCCAATTTTGTAAACAACTTAGTTCCACTTTTGTTCACTGAAGGATAAGTTTTTAGTCAGTCATGAGGGTATGCTGAAGAATCAATAAATCTACTACATCAATGGGTAGAAAGTGACATAGCCCTATCAATGAATCCATTGATGCATCAATGCATATATGTAGATGTGGTTTAGTCTTTCTCCTATATAAATATGTGCATCATTGGCATTTAGTGCATCTTTGTTCATCCTTGTAGCGAAGTTTTGGTAGCTTTCTTTCATAGGACTTAGCTAAAATTCCCTCTGAGTGCCCACAACATGAATAGAATTGCTTAAGTGGATTTTTATTCAAATACATGATGTACTTGGACACTTTAGCATTTCAACAATAAAATCAAGAATAGTTCCCTTCATTGTGGCATGTCAAATAATTTACTTTATTTTTGTCAATTTGCCTTATGATGCCTTTTACTTTCTAACACTTACACAATTGATATTTTATTTTGTAATCACATAAGTAAGACAACTTTGAACATAAGTATTAACATTTGGTAATCCTAGTAATGCATACTTGATACTTCTAGCAATAGCCATTTAGTAACCCAGTAATACTAGTATAAGTTTAGGATACAAATGGAGAGTGGGAGCAAATGTCTTATGCTTAGGAGAGCTTAGATTACTCTTAGTTCTATGATTAATTAGAAATTAATATTAATATTTTAATCATTTCATAATCATAAACATTTTTATCACAAAAATTAAAAAACAAAAAACATCTTACACCTCAATCATGCTTAACCACACCCATTGAGCTACATATGTGGTGATAGAAAAATAACGATAAAAAATGTCACATCTAATTGTCCAAGATAATTTTAGCTCAATGTTCCATGAAATTCAACCAGATTACATGTACATACTTCTGATTTGTATAGTGAGGTGTAGGAAACATATGCTACTCATTAATCGATCTTGTCATGCCATCTTAACCATGGTAACTGATCTACTATAACTAATATACTTATTGATCATTGTGATATTTAATTCTTACAAGATCATAAGCCACTAAATGATATAAAGACTTATCATTGGTTTGTTCATGAGAAACTTCATTGTGCTCTAATCTATGTGCACAAACACCGAATCGCCAAGCACATAATGCTTAAACTTTTTAAGTACAGACACCACCATCATTATCTCTTTTCTCTATTAATGAATCGTAAATTGGTTGTGTCGACTAAGCCCTATCGACTAGGCCTCATCGATGCATGATTTGAAACATTGATGTGGCCCCATTGACATAGTGTCTATGGCATCCATTATCATAGTTTTAGTGGAGCTCTTGCAATTTTCTTGCGTGAAAGTTAGAATATTTTTCTAAGTGCTCATAATAGGAGTTAAGAGTGTATGAATCTTTATTCGAGAATTGTTGTACCTAAGCACAGCAATGTGTGTAGCAATAAAGATGAGCTTTTTGATAAACCTTGAAGCACTTCGAAATAGATTAATTGTTTACTTATGCATTTACTATTTTGTGCAATTTCCTTTAATGGTTCAAGTAATCAAATAGTTAATTAAGATAAATTAAGCTAGGTTAAATAATGATTAATTAAGCACATAAGTATGACCACTTTGAGCATATGCTTGGCGCTTGGTAATTCCAGTAACACTTAACGTTTGGTAACTGATGAGACACGACATGCATGTGCCGCGATATCGCATCTTTCCCTACGATATCGAGTACGCGATATCGCGGTCCGCCATCATATCTATAAATAAGAGGCGGCACTCCCTTCATTTCCCAATCCTAGCTAGAAGTAGCGAAGCTCTGGCAGTTTGAACACTCCAGAGTTAGAATTTTTCCCATGTGCCCGCAGTAGGAGTCCTAGAGTGAACGGCTCTTTATTCGAGCAACTTTGTAACCTGAACACAAGTTGTGTACGGCAATAAAGATGAACTTGATTGGATAAACCTTGCAGTACATGGTTTTATTTTATTGTTATTTATTTCTTTCCTAGTGTGCATGAGTACGACTTGATTACGAGCATCTACGGATGTGTACGGCTAATCAAGGAATC
>MNCI01002415.1:372500-383721 GCA_015680685.1 Gnetum montanum
GGTAAGTGGGAACGGATGCTGACGCTAGTTAATTTAGACTTAGATCCTTAGTTAGAGTTAGCTTAGTTTCTCTACCCTTTCCCTCATAGCTTAGGAGATAAACCTGAAAAATACCAAAAAAATCACATACCTCATACTTGCTTAACCATACACCGTGACACATAAAAGTAAGCCTAGGAAGACAATGAACGATTAACCCCAAGTGTTTCTTATGGCGTTAAGGCATTTAGTCTGCGGAGTTCGACCGAATCACGCGCTCGTATTCGTATGGTTGAGTGTAGGGGTACCTTGCCACTCATCAGTAACCCAATAGCGTTAAACATGTTCAGGATGTGTATGGTAAGTGGGAATGGATACTTATGTTAGGATTAGTTAGGAGTAGCTCATTAGATTAAATTAGCAATTTAATTATTTTATTTTATACATTATTCTCATCCTTAGGAAACTTAAAATGAAAACATAAAAAATGATAAAAACCATATGCCTCAGTTACAATTAACCATACCTTTGCATTTCATAAGTGTAATTGGGAAGACAACGATTGTAACAGTTAGTTTCACTTCCTAAAGACCAATGTACTTAGAAGGCTATAAGTCCATGGAATTTGACTAGATCATGCGTGAATGCTTAGTGATTCGTATGGTTGGGTGTGGGGGTACTCACTGCTCATCATTAGCGTCATTGCTAGGGACTTATAGTTTAATACATGCGCTATCTATGACTTAGTGAATATTGTTTAGGATCATTGGATTGAACCCTAAGGTCATAATCATTAAAAAAATAGATACATAATAATTAATCAAAACTATACTACAAACATACTAAGAAATTATTTTAAACAAAAATGTCTTCTTCTTCTCGTAGGCATGATGATTCTAAGTCAACAGTATCAAAAAAATGTAGAGTGGTGTACACTCATCCTGATGAGGTTGTACCAATTTTACTTACATCCTCCATCATGATGAACAAATGTAGTGGCAAGACATGGAGGGGAATGTTGTATTGCCACCTGACTAATCTATTCCCAAGATGCTACTCTAAATCCTTACAAGGTTGGGCATTGAGAAGCTTCACGGAGACGTCATTATGAAAGATTATGACTTCCAGGACTATTGTACCACTAAGACACAATGTAAATGAGATCGACAATAGGAAAATCACCTTGAAGATATGAAGGGGAAATAATTCACTAACCCCTTATTCTTGCTAGATCAAAAGAATAATAAGGAACCTCTTTATGAGGGTTTTCAACATGTAGACTCTCAACCTCTTGACTCTGGTGAAGGGGAGCTAAACCCAACTCCTAAATCAGTGATGAATAATCTAGGTTCTAGTAACAGTGAGCCCCATAGTCATGGGAGTTCTAAGAAATGGAGTCGAAGCAAGAACTTAGACAAGCATAATGATGATCACTCTAAGGGTTGTTGTCACGATAAATGAAGGGGAAGTGACAAACACCATGGTAGTAGCAATCCTCCTCCCTCTTCTCCCTCTTCACTTGGTTTATCTTTCTCCTACAAATTTAAGTAGAATCGCAAATGGCAGGACAACAATGATAATCATAGAGAGTACCATGAATGAAGGGATGGTAGAGGACATCATAGGCATCATCGAGATTATGAAGATGAACCTTTGCTGGCCACTCGAAATATGCTTAACATCACAAAGGCTATTAGAATTCCTACTAGGTATGTGAAAGATAGTCGAATCAAGAGGCTAGACATAAACAATATCCCCAGATTTGAGGGAGGATATAACTCAGATCCTCAAATGCATTTTCAAGCCTTTCATGATGCTTGTGCCTTATAAAATATTAAAAATGATTCACAAAAGCTCAAGCTATTCCCTAAAATACTTATCAAGAAAGTGAAAAGCTAGTACTAGTTTCTGGAACCAGAACCAATCCATCAATGGAATACAATCCTAGAACTATTTAATGATAAGTATCATATGTACTTTAGAGTGTCAAACCTATGAAGGAAAATCCAAGACTGGAAACAAGGAACACGTGAACCCTTGGATGCTGCCATGGGTAGATATTATTCATTATTACACCAATTCCATGGCCATGGTTACTCGCAGTGAGAACAACTTTACCATATCATAAATGATTTTTGCTCAAAAACACGAAGAATCCTTGGGGTCTATGCCCAAGGAAGATTGTCAAAATTAAGAGCTCATCAGATATAAAGGATGATCAAGTAGGTAGCAAAAAAGGAAGGAGAGTTGAGAAAATGAGAAAGAATATAACAAGGACCCTTCCATCAGAAAGAGGGAGATCTAATTTTGTGATAATGAGGAGGAGTTAGCTCTTGATGTAGTGGTGTAATTGAAGACCTTGCCAATCAAAAAATCTATGTCTAAAATTTTAGCCAAGGTATATGAAATGTGTGATTTGTTGGATGAAAAAATCCAAATTGCTCTAAAAATTGCAAAATAATCAAGAGAGCATAGTAGTAATCATGACTATAGAAGGTAGAAAGAAGCTGAACGTGCCTACCAAAGGGGTAAGGGTAAAGTTGCTACAATAGAAGAAGTTATTGAGACTGAATCAGATAATGATGGTGGATGTGAAATCTACCACTATGAACATTCTAAGAGATGTTGGCCTGTTATGTCATACTTATAGGAATCTGGGATGTATGCCCTAAATCCACAACTATTAAAAAGGAAAACACCTAGAAGATTACCTCATCCTCAAGGCAATCCTAGGTAGTTTCACTAGCGACAACCTTATTATTCAAGTGAAACTCCAGCACAACCATATGAGCAATATCAGCAGTGGCAACAACCACAAGCATGGGAAATGCCACAACCATGGCAGCACTACCTTTATAGGTAGCCAGATCCATATGGATACTATGTTCAGTAACCCTTGTCTCCACGTGAATTTTCCAGTCATATTTCTCCTTTCCAACATTACTACCACCCTCCGAAATATCACCGAACTCATTCTCCAACTCGCAGAGGGGATTCCATATTCCATCCATACTCTTCTCATGTGTCTGCACCTGTTCTTCCATGCTCAACATAACTACCGCTTACTCCATCCATATAGGATGAGCTTCCAGCCCAACTGCAATAATGTAATATTACAAGGGCCATTAATCTATAACTAGTTAATCAACTAAAAGGTTCAAAACCTACATCTCACAAATGGCCATTCTTTCGACTGAACAACCCTCCTAAGCCCTCACAAACTCATGTGGCTAGTCACCCTACTACTTCCTCATCCTCTGCAAGTCATCAAATCGAGAGTCCTTTAAACCAAATTCCTCCTAAGATCCACACTATTATGTTAACTCATGTCATATCTGATTGAATCCGGGTCGGCAACCTTCCCAGGAAATTAGCCAATTCTAGAAGTCCACTTATCTATTTGCATATTGCTAGGAATGAACCATGAAAAGCTCTTCTAGATTTGGGTTTTGGTGTTGATCTAATTTCTCATGAGATGTATATTGCTTGGAACCTACCACCTCTCAAGAAGAGCAATATTATATTAGAATTGGTAGAACAGTCCATCACTATTCCATTAGGACTAGTAGAAGATATTATGACCACTCTCTATGGGTGCCCTTATCCTATCGATTTCCTAGTAATCAAAGTTGAGAACTATAAGGGGGATTTTTCAATCATTATGGAAAGGGTATGCCTAAGTACTATTGATGCAAAAATGGGCATCTAAGATCTTTCCCTAAAAATTTTCAAGGAAAATGCATTCGGAAAGATTGAGAACAAACAAGTTCTATGTATCACGTACAACGATATAGGGTGTAACTAAGTGCAGAAACTCTAGTATGTCAAAAGAGCATCCACTTCTACATGTAAGTAGTGTGCAAATAAGGAAAATATTCAAAAGTTCATGTATGTGGCAACCACAAAATAGGAAGGCACCTAGTGACTAATAGCTGAGAGCCTAACATGCGCCTATGTTGAAGGCATGGATGAACTAGAGTAAGTTCATCACCAACTCTTTGATGATGCAAATGATGATAACTATTGGGAAGAGTTGGAAATCCCTAAAAATTTTAAACAAGAGCCCTTAGACTTGAAAACTCTACCTACCAATATGGAGTATGCATTTTTGAAAAATGACAAGCTGGTAATCATCAATGCCAATCTTGCTCCTGAACATAAACAAATTTTTGTTGAGGGTGATAAAGAAATGGACAATAACCTTTGCTTGGTCATATCCTAAAATCACAAGGATTGATATTAGGATATGTTAGCATTGTATCTACACTGATTTAGCCATGAAGCCAAAGTGGTAGTCGCAACAATGGTTGAACCCCAAATTAAAGTAGATCGTCAAAGAGGAAATCGAATAACTCCTCAACATGGGGTTTATCTATCCCATTGTAGAAAGTGAGTAGGTTAGCCCACTCATGATTGTGCCAAAGAAAGGTGGCAAGTGGTGGGTCTGCATTGACTTCTAGCTATTGAATATGGCAACATTCAAAGATCACTTTCCATTGCCATTTGTGGATCAACTGTTGGACACTATATCTAGGCATTGCTATTACATCTTTTTGGATGGTTACAGTGGCTATAACCAAATCTAGATTGCACTTTTGGATATTGAAATATGCCTTTTGATTTATGCAATGCTCCTGCAACATGCCAGTGCTTGGTCTTAAGCATTTTTCAGCAACAAATTGGTAGCGGGGTAGAAGTCTTTATGGATTACTTTTCCACCTATGGCGCCACATTTCAACAAGCCTTGGACTACCTTGAGTAAGTGCTTAAAAGGTGTGTGGGGACAAATCTTTAACTTAATTGATAGAAGAGCCATTTGATGGTCTAGGAGGGCATTATACTAGGGCACAGAATTTCTCACGTAGGGATTAATGTCGACCCTAAAAAGAGAAGGGTCATCCAAGGAATAACTAGCCAATTGGAAATTGTTAAAGATGTTCGATCATTCCTTGGACACACTAGCTGCTACCAACATTTTATAGAGAATTTCTCTAAGGTCGCAAAATCATTAGTTAAGCTTAAAAAGAAAAATGCTCCATTCATATGGATCAAGGAATGCAAAAATACATTCCAAAGCCTCAAGAAGAAGCTCATAGAGACTCCAATTCTACAAGCACCTAACTGATCTAGACCATTTCATATAATGATAGATACATCAAATTATGCCTTGGGAGCCATGCTTACATAGTTGGATGATAAGAAACATCCATATTTTGTGCACTACATAAGTTGAAGCATTGTGGGTGCATAGCTAAATTACACAACCGATAAAGAACTAATGGTGGTGGTGTATGCTCTAGAGAAGTTCAGGCACTATGTGCTTGAATACAAAGTGTTTATGAATACTAACCACATTGCCATTCACTTCCTAATGAATAAGCCAATGATGAGCCCCCATATCATATGATGGTTGGTGATCTTGCAAGAGTTCAATCTTACAATGGTAGATCGAAAAGGGACTAATAATGTTATCATTGATTACTTGTCTCAGTTACAATGGGATAATAAAGAGGAGGAGAGCCCACTCTCTCACCAATTTCCTGATGAAGTTCTCTTTATAGGTGTAATAAATGAATAAGTGCCTAATGAACCAAAATGATGCGATGGCATCTTCACTTATATTCTTACTCAAAAGGTGCCACAAGATCTGGATTATAGGAAGAAACAACAATTTCTTCACTAGGCCAAATGCTTCATGGAAATCAATGAAAATCTTTACACGATATGCACCAATGGCTTGGTTTGTTAATATGTACTTGATGCTGATCAACTGTGCATTCTCTAGGACCCTCATGAGGATACTTGTGGGGGCTACTATGCTGAGAGATGCACGACCATTAAGATCCTAATGGTAAGGTATTATTGGCCAACTATCTTCAAGGACACCCACAATTTATCTATTCTTGTGAATGTTGTCAATGAGATGGTGGGATGACTACACTAATGGAGGGACCTCAACAGTGGACTCAACCATTGGAACCCTTCAACATTTGGAGCATAAACTTCATGGGTTCCATCACATCCATGTTAAATGAAAGGCCATACATAATCGTTGTTGTTAATTACTACATAAAATGGGTAGAAGCAGTAGTCATCATTGACTGTACATCATTTATTGCTACATGGTTTGTACAGAAAAATGTGGTAAAGAGGGTTGGGATGCCATGTGCGTTGATTTCTCACAATGAAACCCATTTTATAGCCATTATATTTTGCAAGTTTATGCAATGCTTCAGGGTTGAACAGAAAGTAACAACACTCTACCACCCCCAAGCCAACGACCAAGCATAAGTTACTAATAGGGAGATCACAAAGATCCTGATGAGAACTGTTAGAAAATATAGGAGAGACTGGAGCACAAAACTAAACAATGCCCGTTGGGCATACTGCTCAACATCGAAACTTCCTATAGGCTACTCTCCCTATGAGTTGGTGTATGAAAAATTACCAACTCCACCTATCCAATCTAAGGTCCATACACTTTCAACAGCCTATAACTTAGACCTTTAGCTTAGCATAGCACAAAAAGAAAGATTCATCAACCTGCATGTGCTAGATGAAAATTGATGGGTAACCCTATCCTTGAATGAAATGCACAAGGCATTCAACAAAAAGCACCATGACCTTAGAATACAAAAAATAAAATTTCAACCTAGAGATAAGGTCCTCTACTAGAACCCTATACATGTACCTGAAAAGACAAAGTTTCAAACATTGTGAGAGGGGTCTTATATTATCTACGAAACCTTTTCTTCTGGGGCCATGTTAATCTAAAAACCTGAGACCCAAACAACCAGTAGCTAGTTAACATGTAACAAGTAAAACCTTTCCACGACTCTAAGCAAGCTAGTGTAATAAACGCCTCATCAGATGGACAACCATGCTCAATTTTTTGGATCTCCTTCTTACAACTTAGTCATGTGGGAGATGGCCATCCATGCTAACCATTATAATGGCTCCTTAGTTTTTCATTTTTTTTTCACATTTTTGCTTTACACTTTGTTATTTTCACAAATTTTTGTTTTACGCCTTCCTTATCTTACACCTTTTTGTTTTTACATTGTTAATTTTTACAATTTTTTTTACAACATCATTAGTATGCTTTATGTTTCTTGTTTTAATTTCTTGTATATTTTATTCTATTTTAGTATGATTTTCTCATGATTTTTGCTAATAAAGTGCCTTATTATCAATAGAACATAGTGATGTTATAGCTATTTGCTAATGGTGGTTTGTACTTGATGTTTTTAATTACTAATTTCTAGTTTCTATTTTTGAATTTTGATGACTGATAACTAAGATAAAGTTTCTTTTTCATGAAATGGGTACTGAGTCCACGTCATCCACCCATCCACAAACTTTATGGTTTTCCTTGTTTTGGAAACATGAGGTCCCTTTTCATTAGTAAGACCTTAACAAACCTGTGGCCTTGGCAGTTTCTAGACTTGGAAAGGATTCAAAGGTTTGAAAAGGGTTTGACTTCAAAGGGATTTAAAGCTCTCTATACCTTCTACCATCTTGAGTGCAAGTGTGTTTTTCATGGATCTCTTAACATTTCATGTCAACCAATAATATGAAGTTGAATAAGTCTTTGCATGGTGTGATTCCCATCCAAAAATCCATATATATATATATATATATATATATATATATATAAAAACAAACGATGGGAATTCAAAGCACACCCCTTAAACACAATAAACAAGTTACCCATGTCTAAAGGTCCTCTCTAATGAAGGCCCTTTCTAACTTCATGCTTCTCTTTTCTTCTCTAAAAGGAATGATGTTTGATCTATTTGAGCATTCTTGTGTCTCAAGGGGATGGATTGGTCTTAGAGTGATGATGCAAAGTTATTGAATGTGGTTGGATGCTTCCATAACTTACCTCACTGTTGATTGTCCATATTTTCCCCTAATGTCTTAATTTGATATGTTGAAACTCTTAAATAGATTCTTTGGGTTTGGTCCTTAACTTTTCATAACCATTCATCAACTATGAGACCCACGAACTACTTAGTTGAGGTTATGCAATGGCAAAAATGGCATGTGCCTCTATGGGGATGATCCACTTGCATATCTCATGGTTGAGTTAGTTAAGTTCTTTACCCTTAGATGTTGCTACAATCAAATCTTTCATGCACTCCATCGTGCATCCAACTGTGCATTCCTTAATGCATTTTTTTTCATAAAATCTCATTTTCTAATCATTTCTCAAATTTTTGAACTTCAAAATCTTCTTCTAATATTTTAATCATGTTCATGGCTTTTTGGGCTTCCATTTAACCCTCATTTCACATGAAAAATTCTTGTTTTTTATTACTTTGGACAAAGTCAATGGTGGTTAATAGCCATGTCGACTAGGCCCCGTTGACGCAGCACAAAAATTCTATAAATACTGCCCAACACTTAGGAAATTTTATCATTTGCTTCAAAATAGGAAAGGAGTTTTTGCAAATTGTTAGAGCCCATAAATTTCACACCGTTTGTCCAAATCACTCCATTCTTCGATCTTGTAGCTACTGAAGGTAAGCTCTTAGTTGTGGGGATCACAAACCTTAAGGTTTATGATGAAATGTTTTCAAAATTTTCCCCCAAAGGATTAATGAATAGAATAATATTAAACCATTAATTTTTTAGAGTTTAACCCTTCCAACAAACTTCGATAAACCTAAAATTACTTAGTAATATTAAAATAAGAATAAAATAATAATTGAAATGATCAAGTTGACCATGATCACATCTTAGCCAGGTGTAACTTTCCCAGAGAGATAAGGTATCCCAATTGTTTCAAGTTGCACATTAAATTCTAAGCCTTATTCATGTTGTGATTATAGATGACATCAAGATTGAAATGACCGTAGGAAGGAGGATCATACCAACAAAAGAAGAAACAACCTAGAGCTAGAAGAGAGTAGCAGGAACAAGCCTAGGAGCAAGTAGAAAAAACTCATGGAATGGGAGCTCCTCAGGAGAAGCCCGAAGTGGAATCTAGCTGAAAAATTCTCAAAGAAGAGGTTGTAACAAAACAATCTCATCTAGGAGAGGCACCAGGGCTCGTACCAAGACTTGAGGTCACATTAACACAAGCTTACCTTGATACAGTCAAGCCTCATGATGTACAATGCTCAATTCTCTAAGAACTAAACTTTGGACCATTCTTACTAAAAGTTAAGATGTTGTTGTAAAAATCTCTCATATGGCTAATCATCACTTCTAGTGGGGAGTGGTACATGGAAGAGACATATATTTTCTAAAAAAACAAAAAGGTAGAAGCCATTGTGAGAATCAAGGATGTTTAGGTGTCCTACTCGACGAAAGCTATTGTGTAGGCTTTTGGTCTACCTAATTTTGGAATCCATATGGCAAAGATCTCCACACAAGCATATCCAAAGGAAAAAAAGAAGTGGACCCAACAGTGTTATGGCATGGGTCATATGGAGTTTGGCGTGCTCACACTGGTGGAGTGCATATACTTCAAGATAGCAGCTTATCACTTCAATATGACAATGAATCCTAGCAAGGTGACTACTTTCTTTGCCAATGCATGTGCTACTTTAAGTGGAAAATTTCTTGTAAACCTTTCATAGCTAATCTATCTAGAGATAGAAAAGTGCTTTAAGGGAAATGAACATGGAAGGAAAACCTTGCTCTTTCTATGCCTTATCAAAAAACTTTGTAAACAGGTAGGGATAGTCTGCTATGCAAATGACATAATCAGGCATACACCCATTGCCTCCTAGTCTGACATGATGAAAGGAAAGACCCATGCCATGTCCAAAGAAGAAGAGTAGCAACTACCACCTCCACCACCCACTCAAGAAACAACATTGCAGGCCCACACTACCATTGAGTACCTACAAGAAATCTGAGAGCAACTGTTGCATGAGTAGGAACAAGTTGTGGGGATCCATTTGTGTACCATCCTGCAATGAGTCAACTTAATGAAGTGGCTTAAATAATCAGTCAGATGGAGGAAGCTGGGCCAATATTCTCAACCCAAATAATGCAGCTATTCATGAGGTCAAATCCTAGTGTCCAAGAGGTAACAGTGTCTTTTTTGCAACATCAGCAATTTCTAGAAATCTTTAGAAATCTCACTACCTTTTTTATGTGCTTGGAGGATGGCGAGGGGTCAACTATCTTGGTGATGTAGCATCAAGGATAGGAGACAATAATGGAAGTGGTTGTTGATCGAATCACCGAAGAACTTAATGCACTTGTTGTGTTTGTACTAGACATTTCTACACTTAGAGATGTGCAGACGTCCACAAGAATTGTTAGCAGTAGATTGTGTGCAACCTAAGTGATGAGACGTGATATGCACAAGTCGCAATATCGCGTACGCGATATCGCGGTCCGTCGTCAAATCTATAAATAAGAGGCAGCACTCCCCTTATTTCCCAATCCTGGCTAGAAGTAGCGAAGCTCTGGCAGTTTGAACACTCCAGAGTTAGATTAATTTCCCATGTGCCCGCAGTAGGAGTCCTAGAGTGAACGGCTCTTTTTTCGAGCAACTTTGTAACCTGAACACAATTTGTATACGGCAATAAAGATGAACTTGATTGGATAAACCTTGCAGTACATGGTTTTATTTATTGTTATTTATTGCTTTCCTAGATTGCGCACGAGTACGACTTGATTACAAGCATCTACAGATGTGTACGGCTAGTCAAGGAATCGGCTGCTCGTCGCAACGCGTGAGTACGATTTGATTACGAGCATTGTGACTGCTTGGTAACCCAGTAGTGTATTCCAGGATCTGCGCTTGGTAATCCCAGTGGTAGTTCAATGTGTACGGCTAGTCAAGGAATCGGCTACTCATCGCTAGGCTAGAACGTGTGATAAGTACGACTTGGTTACGAGCACCCACGGGTGTGTACGGCTAGCCAAGGAATCGGCTGCTTATCACACTTAGGCTAAATAGATTCCTCAGTACGACCACTTTGATCACGTGCGTTACGTGTGGTAATCCCAGTAACGATTAGCATTTGGTAGCCACAGTTGCATGGTTCAGGGTGTGTACGGTAAGTGGGAATGGATGCTAACGCTAGTTAATTTAGACTTAGGTCCTTAGATAGAGTTAGTTAGTTTCTAAACCCTTTCCCCTGATAGCATAGGAGATAAACTGGAAAAGACCAAAAAAATCATATACCTCGGACTTACTTAACCATACACCGTGACAACAACAAGTAAGTCTGGGAAGACAACGAATGATTAACCCCAAGTGTTCCATGGGGCGTTT
>MNCI01002415.1:403822-429104 GCA_015680685.1 Gnetum montanum
TTAGTTTCCTGGGAAGGTGGCCTACCTTGATCCAGTCAGTTACGGTATGTGTTAACATAACCGTATGCATTACACTCCCTTGGACTGAAGGGTGCTCCGAAGCGTTAGTAGTTAGAGGCCTATACATGTACTCGTCCGATTGTTGTTGCGAGAGTCTATCCGGGCTCCTAGTTCTGAAAAAGGGTCTCTTTTTTGTACAATTGTCGCCAGAACTAGTATCTGGTTGGTTATTTACACTCAGAATATTTACAGCTCTCGTGGCATGACGTTGCTGCGGTTGGGTAGGCAATTCCCCTTGCATTGTTGGAGCAGGAGGTGTTATGGGAACTACTTGAGGAAGCGGTGCAGGTGGAGTTAGAGGATGGACAGAATGTGAGATGTCTCCCGGAGGAGAAGGAGTCCTTCTGAAGTACTCCCGAGCATGGTAGTGACGTTGGGGGGTAGTGTGACCCATAGAGTCACCTAGAGAAACCGGTTGCTACACATAATAACCATAAGGGTCAAGCTGCCGATAAGGGTATTGTTGTGATGGCAGTGGCATCCCCCATGACTGTGGGTATTGCCACTGTTGATGTTGTCCAATGGGCTGTGGAGGCATTCCACTTGGATAATACATCAAGGGTTGGTGGAACTGCCTTGGGTTACCTTGTGGATAAGGTAACCTTCGGGGTGTTTGCCGTTGATTAAGTCTTGGATTTAATGCATACACCCCAAACTCCTGTAGATGTGAGATAATTGAACATCGCTTAGGATGGTCATAGTAGCAGACCTCACATCCACCATCATCATCTGAATTAGAATTTTCAGCCTCATCGGAGTTAGAAATTTTTCCCTTACCCTTGTTATGTGCAAGGTTAGAGTTTCTCCGCTTAGTTTTTCCTTTGTCACTACGTTGCTCATCCTTAGACTCTTCTACGATTTTCAAAACTATTTCTATTCGTGAGTCTAAAGAATCCCACATTTGGTCTACCTTAGCCAATACCTCCGTTGTTAACTTCTGCATCGGCACAGTCTTCCTGTTCACCAACTCTTCGAGTGATGACTCATCCTCCTCATCACAGAATTTCACTCCCTTCTTGCCAAGGGAGGGATCGCAGTTATATTCCTCCGCACTTTCTCTTTTACGTAGCTCACCCTCTTCTTGCGCTACTTGTTCCAACAAAACTTCAACTTCATGGGCTCTTAGTTGGGAAAGTCTCCCTTGGGCATAAGTCCCAAGAGTAAAAGTGTAATCAGGAATATACTCATCGGAATGAGTATAAGTTATCGAATACTATTTAGGACTTGGCTGATATGGGTTATGCGTATGATGCTGACTTTCTCCTGAATTATCCTTAGGTGAGTTGATTTCATGAGAAGAAGCCATTTCTATCGGTGTGCTAATTTTACCGTTATTTAATTTTTGTTCTTGATTAACTAATTAACCCTAAGGTTCGTTTAAGCTCACAACGATGTGAGTGATATCCCTTATGTTAAATTGGCGAAAAACACACCTAGTCCCCAACAACGGTGCCAATGATGAGTGGCGAGGTACCCCTACACTCAACCATACGAATACGAGCGTGCACGCGCGATCCGGTCGAACTCCGCAGACTAAATGCCTTAACACCACAAGAAACACTTGGGGTTAATCGTTCGTTGTCTTCCCAGGCTTGCTTGTAAGTGTCACGGTGTATGGTTAAGCAAGTCTGAGGTATGTGATTTTTTTGGTATTTTTCGGTTTATCTTCTATGCTATCAGAGGAAAGGGTTGAGAAACTAAGCTAACTCTAACTAATGTCCTAAGTCTAAATTAACTAGCGTCAGCATCCGTTCCCACTTACCGGACACACCCTAAACTATGCAACTGTGGCTTACCAAACGCTAATCGTTACTGGGATCACCACACGTAACGCAAGTGCTCGAAGTGGTCGTACTGAGGCACCTATTTAGCTTAAGTGTGATAAGCAGCCGATTCCTTAGCTAGCCGTACACACCCGTGGGTGCTCGTAACTAAGTCGTACTTATCACACGTTCTAGCCTAGCAATGAGTAGCCGATTCCTCAACTAGCCGTACACATCGGCTACTACTGGGATTACCAAGCGCAGAACCCTGGAATACGCTACTAGGTTACCAAGCATCCAATGCTCGTAATTGAGTCGTACTCATGCATTGCGTCAAGCAGCCGATTCCGAGACTAGCCGTACACGTCCGTAGACGCTTGTAATCAAGTCGTACTTGAACGCACTAGGAAAGCAGTAAATAAAAGCAATAAATAAAATCCATGTGCTGCAAGGTTTATCCAATCAAGTTTGTCTTTATTGTCGTACACAACTTGGATTCAGGTTACAAGTTGCTCGAATAAAGAGTCGTTCACCCTAGGACTCCTACTGCGGGCACATGGGAAAAATTTTAACTCTGGAGTGATCAATCTGCCAGAGCTTCGCTACTTCTAGCCAGGATTGGGAAATGAGGGGAGTGCCGCCTCTTATTTATAGATATGGCGGCGGACCGCGATATCGTAGGGAAAGACGCGATATCGCGGCCTATGCAGAACGCGTCTCATCACCGGGGATGGTGCTAGTTATCCAGATTAGTTATATCATACAAGATTGTTGTAACAGGGTATTAACAATATATCTTTCAGGCAAAGAAATTAAATTTAGTTAAGTCACACACAATTCACAACAATGTCTCTTTCACAAGACAACAATAATGCAACATCTAGCGAGGCAATTCATTGGAGAACCAACGAAGAAGTTTGGAGTACTCAATTTTATGCAAGAGTTTCATATGTTCATAAACACCCCAACGATACTCAAGGACTTTTTTCATCCAACTCAAACACCTCTAGTGAAGACAGGACATCCCCAAGAATGGATGACTATTTCTTAAGGGATTGGGATAGAAATAAAAATCAAACCCATGGGCAAAGTCAGGAACGCCAATATGAACAAAGACAACATCGTCCCAACTCACAAACTTATAACCTACTTAGTGACGATGAATCCCTATTGACCACTAAGGGCCTAATGCATATACAAGAGGCTGTTCAAATATCCCACAGGCATTATAAGGAAAGCTATCTACCCAGGCTTGATTTAAACAACTTTCCCAAGTTTTTAGGAGGCTATGATTTAGATTCGCAACATCATTTACAAGCCTTCCATGATGCCTGTATATGGAACAATATTGATAATGGATGGAAAAAACTTAAGCTCTTTCCCACGACACTCGTTGTCCAAGCAAAAGTATGGTATAGGTCTTTAAAACCAAAATTAATTCAACGTTGGCCAACAATGGTAGAACTCTTCAACGAAAGATATCAAACCTATGCAAGAGTGTCAGCCTTGAGGAGACAAATCCAAGAATGGAAACAAGCACAACATGAACCCTTGGACATGGCCTTAGAAAGATATTGTGCACTGTTAAACAACTGCCCAGGCCATGGGTTCTTTGAGGAGAGGCTAATGTACCATATCATAGATGGGCTCCATAATGAAACAAGGGAAACCTTAGGGATGTATGCCCCAGGTCAACTATATGAATTACGAACCCATCAATTCCAAGAACTTATTAAGTGGCTAGCAAAAGAAGAAGGAGAAATGGTTAAATGGGAGAATGTTGAAAAATCTCAATGGGACTAAAATCTCAACCTAACTGATGAGTGGCTAGGTATCCCTATGCCCAACCATACGAATCACGGGCGTTCACACACGACTCGGTCGAATTCCATAGACTATAAGCACTTAACATACACCAGATCTTTAACTGGCGAAACCCTTTGTTAGAACAGTCGTTGTCCTCTCAACCTCACTTGTGATGTCCTAACTGCGATGGTTAAGTGAGATTGAGGCAACTGATTTTTATGGCTTTTTACTTTATCTTTTGGCATCTAATTAAAGTATGGAAAGTAAGGAATGAAATATTATATAATCTATAATTATCCTAATCTATATCTTTAACTATTCCTAGCATAAATATCTGATCCCATCTTCCGTGCACGTCCTAAGCATCCCCTACCACTACTGGGCTACATACATTAAGTGTCGCTAGGTTGCCAAGTGTTGGGTTTCACATTCGAGATGGTCGTACTTATAGTTTCTACGAACTATAAGAGAGCAAGAGCGATTAAACTAATAATAACATAAATTCAATGAATGATTAAAACATATAAATATTAAACTATAAATGCATAGAAATGGCTAAGTCCAATTGCTGCAAGGAATGCTTGAAAAGCTCATCTTTATTGCCGTTCACACCAATGCGCTTAGGTACATTAGCACTCGAATAAAGAGCTGGACATATTTCTTACACCTACTGCGGGCACTTGGAAAATATTCTAACTCTCGTGGAAACAAACTACAAGAGCTTCACTACAACTAACAAAAAGGTAAATAAGTGTGGTGGGAGCCCACTTATTTATAGGCTGAAAAAGATGCTACGTAAACGGGGCCACGTCGATGCATGGAAGGATGCGTCGACGGGGTCATGTATACAGGGTCCCATATACGCGGCATAGTAGACATAGCAACCATCAAACACTTCATCATTAACAAAGTCCATAATCAGGAAGAGGAAAAATCAACTCACCTTAAGGAGGTGGAACCATCTTTGCCAATATTACAATCACTAGACGAAATTGAGGCAAAGATCAATAAGATGATGAAGTGGATACATGAAAAATGTGGTGAATATGCCAATATTATTGGAGGTAGAGCCATGATGAACTAAGAAATAGGACAAAATACCACTAGACAATTGGAAAGAAGGATAGAAGAGAATAAGAACTTAACTGCCAATCATTCGTATCAATGTAACATTTTCCTATAAGATCACCCCAAAGGTCAATGCCCAATCTTGTCACATTTACATGAACATTGGGAAAGAATGTCACATCCAGAGCTCGTACAAAAATATTGTGTTCAATCACAGTGGCAAAAATCCCAATTGTGGGAGAAGCCACCCCCAAACTGCTTACCCTTCCTATCATCCGAACCCAAGTGCTTATCAAGTCCAACATCATGTTTCCCCAACCAAGTCAACATCTTGTTTCCCCAACCAAGTCAACATCCTCTATCTCACCACATTATTATCATTCTCCTCAATACCATCAACCCATATCCTCGCCAACAGGACCACCACCTTGGGTACCTTACACTTCTCCTCAATTTCAACATTCTCATCCTTCACCTCCTTCTACATTGCCACCGACTGTACTTGAGGGATTTGCACCACAGCATCAACCCATGAACGTTACTTGTGCTTCTACTGTCAACAGCAGTGGAAACCCTCCACAATGTCAAAGGCATCCCTTTTTTAGACATGACTGTAGAAAGGGGCATCACAGTTCCGAGACCATTGCATTTTCCAACTCAGCACAAATCCAACACTATGGTGCATCTTTTTCCTCGAACCTAATGCCTCGTGTTACCTTATCAGGGCCATCGATCAAAACTCCAACAACTATGGAGGCCAATGAATATAGCCATGTAGGGATACATACCAATCCTTCCATACCATCTTATGGTCACAGGTGTCATAGTGGGTCAACTCCTTATCAATTAACCTCATCTTCTAACTTGCCCCACTATGTCAACTTTAATATAGTGTGCGCACCCCAATTTGGGTACATTCCAACCACGACATCAAAAGACACCTAGTGGTTTGGATATGACCAAGTTCCAATATTTCCGAAATGCATGGATCCAACCCTTTCATTTATTAATTCTTGTTATGATCAAAAGTTTAGTTATGGGGGATATCCTCCATTCTAACAAACAGAATTAATAAATGTTTTTCCTTTTCTTTAATTTTATAATTTTTTGTTTTCCAATTTTTCATCTTTCAATTTGTTGTTTTATCTTTTTATTTATTATTTTGTATTGTTATCTTTTTATGAGTAATCTCATCTATGAATAAAACACTCATGTGGCTCGTTGGTTGAGGTGTTGTTCTATGCTATCAAGTCTCAGGTGACTAATTACTTGGATAGCGAGCCCATCACATCCACCCAACCATTCTATTAATAAGAGGTATCACTTTGGGTATGATGATCTTCTTGACAACATTAAAAATTAAAGTAATTTTGTGCTCATTATACCCAGAGCGAAGAAGTAATTTTGTGCTCATTATACCCAGAGCGAAGAAGGATGGACCAAGAGGGAATGGCCAGGGTGTGACATTAAGGGGACTTGTGGATTCTCTTTGGTGACATATGTAGGAGTTACCATGCAACCTGGGTGTACTAAGATCCTTGTAGATCTAACGAAAAATGGAAGTAAGAGTAATAAAGGCACTCAAAAAAAACCAAAACAATACAAAAAGAAATCCAATACTATTCTAGGGATTCCCACTGGAAAGACATGCATCTATGCCTGAAGGTAGGCAACTTCTCTAGATTACGGATCAAAAAAGAGAGAGAGAAAAAAAAGTGTGCCAAAGTGGCCAAGAAAAAAGTGACAAAAAGATCAAGATAAGTGTGCCACAAATTTCCAATCACTCCTCTCTTGAAAAAAATGCCAAGTGATCGTACGCCTCGCTGTCACGACGCTCTTATGGTTGTCCATCATTAGATGAAAAAATGCGATGTCACTAATCACAAGAATGGACTTGGTCTTGATTTTGGAGCGATGAGCTAATGATGCATTAATCATGTCCTACACTCAGAATTCATTGTGCCCTGGGTCAATTACCTCATGTCCCAATCTCTACAATTCCTTCTACAATTTGCCTCATCTTGTTGTCCATGTATTTGTGACTTGTGTCATGGTGGTATCTACATGTGTGTGTTTTGTGGAACTAGTGTGGATTACATTTAACCCTTCTAGTGCCTACGGACATTTTTAAGGTGTGGTTACGCAAGGGAATTATAGTTTGGAACCTACTTTGGGGAGGACCCACTTGCGTGAATTTTGTAATTTGTACTTGTTGCACACCACCACATCATTTTATACCCTCCGAGTACTTCATTGCCAAATTTATTCTTTCCTTTGTCATCATTTTATCAAACGTTCCTCAAAACCATTACGTGTCCTTTGATGTGTCACGTAAACAAACCAGATCCGACATTAAACTTTTAGGGCAACTTCCTTGAAAAAATTTCTAACTCTAAAATCACACTAAGCAAAGAATTCAACATTTACTAAAGGTAATAAATAAGGTATGAAATAATTGAACTTCTTTCAATAACCTTACTAACAATTGATCTTTGTGTGATTATAGATGGCCCCTAAAAGAGGACAATAAGGAGGACCTTCTCAAGGTGCAACTAAACGCCCAGGGGGAGGCAAAAGCCAAGGACCTCATGCAAGACATGCGGAGCAGGAGGCACAATCTAGCCAAGCAAAAGGTGGAGAGGTTAGGGCCCGAGCCTATGAAGAGGAACAACAACTATTTGCAGCATGGCATGTCAAGGCCAATCAAGTGTTTCTGTAGTTGCTATGTCCATGGGAAGTGTTGACTCCATCAAACATTGGAACATCAGCATGGATGGCTAATAATCCTCGAATAGAAGAGAAGAAACGTTAGGCACTTCTTCAACGGTATCAATCTCAAAAGCCTAAAGCACAGGATAAAAGAAAGGAACCATGGAGAAGCCACTACCATTAGGAACCACATGAGTTCCAATAAATTTTGTAATTCTGTGTATGTGTCCCAATTTTGTTGTGTTCAACTCTCCACTGCGGCATGAATAAATTTCTAGTTAGTCAATAATCCCATACCTATCCACTGTGTAATCAATTGAACTTGTTCCTCACTTTCTTTAACTTGAGTATGAGTTGTTATTTAGTCGTGGGGGTATGATGAATCATGGTTTGCCAGGTGCTGATATTAGACCCTTGTTATCGAACCCCTGATATCGGTACAAGATTTCAGATCTAATGAGTCCCGATATTGGACCCCCGATATCAGACCCTCGATATCGGGTATGCGATATCATGGCCTCACTAGTGATATCAGATACGCGGTATCATGGTTCCCGTGTGAGCCTATAAATACACAATGGGGCAAACAGGAAATTCATAGGAAAAATAGTGTTAGAGTAGGATCTTTTTGTCAGTTTTAATTCCTCTCAACCCTTTCCTCAGTGCATGCCCGTAGTGTGATGATTGTAATTGTACAGAGCCTTTATTCGAGTGTGACGTACTTGGACACGCACATGACCTGCAATAAAGATCGAGAGTACTTCATCATTGCAACATTCACTTAGTTTAACTGTTATTGATTGCTTTCTTACTTAATATCTCTTTACCTTCCTCTCCTACCCCTGTTATTAAATGCATACTGAGTACAACTTAATCACGAGCATTTAAGTGTGACTAGTTGGTATCCCAGTAGCATACCTAGGACATGCGCTTGGTAATCTCAGTAGTAGTACACGAGGTCCAAGATGTGTACGAATGATTAAGGGACGGATGCTCATTGCACTTAGGCTAGCTTAGACTCTCTTCACCCTTTCCCTCTTAGTTAAAACAAAGTTACTTTCCATTGCCTCTAGGAGTAGCACTAGTCTAGGACCACATCATATACCTCACTCTGGACTAAACCATACGTGACAAAGCAAATACTAGTCTAGGTGGGAAGACAGTGAACTACGATCAACGAGTAACTATCTAGATACCACAACTAGCTTGTCTACGGAGTTCGACCGGATTGTGCATGAACGCTCATATTCGTATGGTTGAGTGTAGGGGTACCTTGTCACTCATCAATGATATAACTTCCTAAACTATCAACACGATCCCTGACAACCATGCCAATTAATGAGTGGCCAATATGCCCAATGGTCCACCATACAATCTACAAGCGTCATGGTAGATCATGTTGTAATCTATGGATGGTACTAACGTTATTTGTAAGTTATTTGATAATTACAAAGCATTGTCATCCCACTTCGACTAGTAGTGGTTGTGTTGCATATGGTTTAGCCCAAAGTAAGGTGAATGATTATGATGTTATCTAGCTATGTGATTAAACTAGTTAATAATAAAAGAAATTATTTATTTAATATATTAATAATAAAAATAAATCCAAAGCTAGACTATGAGTAATGAGTGTCCAAACATAGCTTGTCATACACATCCTAAACTTACGCATCCACTATTGGGATTACCAAGCATTGTACTAGTTGGTAAACTAAGCAATAACGTTAGTAAGATTACCAAGTGACTATGTGTTTACACTTGAAGTTAATTAAGTTAATTTCATTATGATTAATATAAGTGAAAAAAAATATTAATCTCATGTACATCAAAAAGTAAATGACATGGAAAATAAATTGCAATTAAAATAAATCTACACTAAGTTAAGAGTGCAATAATGGAAGAAAATCTTTATTGTCGCTTATGCAATTTATTTAGATACATTTAACTTAAATAAAGATGTCATATAATTGACTCAAACCATACAGTGAACATTCACTAACTACTACTAGAATTAAGAAAACAAAATGACACTCTTCATATTTACTACATTAATAGATGCCATTAATTCAATACATAAGGGGTATTTATCGCTAAAATAACCTAATTGCAATATTGCAAATATGGCAGGAAAACCTACAATATCACATGTGCGACCTATTTTGTTGATGTTCATCATTCATGTAGTTAATTAAACTCCACTATTTTGTAGCATATCATGTAATTGATGCTAACAAGGTAATAATGATTCATCATAAAATTTATATAAACATTTTTTCTTAAGTTTCAAACGATCTCAAATTAGTAATAGGGCTTATGTATTTGAAAGTCAAGTTTAAATTTTTTTTTATTACATTCATAATAGGCATACTTTCATCTAATAAACAAGGTTTCATTTCTAAAAAGTTTCTTTAAACATTTTATTCTAAACACCTACTACATTATGTGCTTTGAAACTCATATACCTTACTAGCCAACAAATTTATAGCTTGAATTATTAATGCATTGATTTAATAATTTTATAAATTACAAAATTTAAAACTAGAACTATATGCATTATGAAAGATGCACAAACACACTTGAAGTTGTGGTTGTCTTAGTTTTGGCATTAGCTTTTAGCCATTAAGATTATATATAAATTATTTTTGTACTCTCTCTGCTTCTCTTTCAATCCCATTAGCAAGAACCTTTAATTTGGCACCATATAAATTTTTATAAAAAATTTTGTTTAACATATTATAATAATTTTTTTAAGTAAAGAATCTTGTAAATTTAGCAAGCATTATAGCATGGCAAATTTATTGACATGACAATTTGCAGGCAANNTACAACAAATGACATTGTACTTATCTTTTAAGTAAATGTTTCTATAATTTTTCATGAGCAATGTAAAATGAGGTGAAGAAAGTCATGGGGAATCAAAGCAAGTTGCATATTGCTAATGGAGTTACAACTGTGCTGAAATTATTAATAAAAGAACAAATATCAGGAATGCATAGGCTGTAAGCAAACTATTACAATACAATTTAAATGAATATTTAAATTCTATATAAAAGATATAAAAACAACCTCATAAACTTCATTCTTTAAAGCCACAAGTTCAATTCAATCCTACCAAACAGACTATACTTACAAACATGAGAAAGACTATGGCTACTTCTTTAAATCTATAAAACCCTTTTGCATGTAAGATTACTTTGTTTATTTCCGTTCAAAAAGTTCCCTTATCATCGATTTGTTTTAAAAATGGAACAAAAAAGGTTGATGAAAATCATTTTAACATAAAATTAAATAAAAATAAGAATTCTAAGACCTAGATAGCACTGGTAAATGTTTATCTAAGAAAACAAAACAAAACTCTTATACACAAATGTCATGATAGCATTGAAGGTGTTCCTAATTATTAGGTCTTTTTAAACATGTCGCAGTGACATCATCCTAGCCTTGTCCCAAACAAAATAGGATAATAATAAAAATGCAAAAGTATGATCACAAATTGCTTAGCATCGTAAAGATGATCAAAGCTTCACCATCATCAATGTATATAATAAAGATGTAAAATGCAAATGCTTCAGAAATAATTAAAATGAAAACGGAACAGATTTTCATCTAGATTCTAGCCTTTTCAAATCATCAGCAAAGACATTTGATTAGGCTTTTGTCTGCTTTTTGGTATTCACACCACTAGCATAGCATCTGATTGAACTTTTGCATGCTTAAAAAATTCTTTTGCCTGATGTGGTACATCAGCCTCCAAAATAGCCTCTAAGAATGCATCTGAACTCGTTAACTCAGCAACATTTCTCTGCAATTTTTGATCTCCACAACCCACAAACAATAATATGCAACTGGTTCTCAATCATCTCGTTGATCAGCAGATCATACGTTTGCGTTTTGGTAATAGCCCTGCACACTTTGCAGATACTGGCAAAACAGTAATATGATCAGGTCCTAGTGAACTAGGAAAGCTGTTCTGCTTCTGCAAGACCTGAAAACTAGAACAGCTTTCCTAGTTTTCATTAATGCTTGTGCTATGCGTGAATATGCCTCAGCTTTACAATGCAATGTTCTATAAACAGTCTGATTTCATAGCCTAAAAAAGCTACTCTATGTCAGTCTATCTGACAAAGATTTGCATTAAATGCAATGCTACTGAGAATATGCTTGAAATTAATGTTTGCATGACATCTTTATTAAACCATACCCTGGGAATACTTTCCACTATGTTATTATAGCCATCAGCATGTGTTGGCCCTATAAATCAATCAACAAAGATACACTTAAATGTATCAATGCGTCAAAAAGCAAGGCCAAGACAACTTAAGGGTCAACACTTGCATGAGAGTGTGCCTGATAGTATATGTTCATAAGATCAGGGGATGGTAAAATATGAACACTAATTATCACAGGTTTTAACCAAAATATATGTTCATGAGATCAGAAGCATGGTAAACTATGAACATTAATTATCACGATTTTTACCAAAACTTCTTCCTTTTTAGAGACAACTGTTCAGTTTAAGATAGTCAGATGAGAAGAAAAGTACAATATGTTAAGCCATGAGAAATTTGTATCCCCTATTATAATATTTTACAAATTGTAACAACTGCTAATGACAATGTCAGTTTTGCATACTTCACTTATTATATTTTTAAAATGGTCCATAAATGAAAGCCAATGAAAACAACTGCAATGAATTTTTTTTTTCCAATTTCTAAATATAAAACCATTACATGGATGCATGCTACAATATATTAAGCCAAATGCTTAGCACTTAATTTGATTGTATCTTAATTGGTTCAATTTAAAAATGAACTGTGCTTTTTACGCACCTTCCATATTATTGCCACCATTTGAAGGCATTGACTCGGCATTCTCCATTATATTATGAACCAAAGGCAAAGGATTCATAAATGATATGTTTTTGATCTCATGCCATAGTATCCTGTAGCTCCTTGTGCACCTGAAAAGTTCAAACATAATGTCTCAAATGCACATTTTCACCCAGTACCTGCCTGATTCATGCTGCACACGTAACTTTGTTTTCTCGACTATACATTAAACAATTTCAAATTTATACTCCACCAAATATTCTAAGAATTGTGTGGCTTTTCAATTATCCTTTGCCTTGGTGCAATCATTATATACAAAACTTTGCCCCATAATTTATTGATGCAATTTAACTTATTATCATAATTTGAGCATAACTGCAATAGTTGGGTTTGAATCAGCATGAAAAGTTCTTGATAAAATACATAGGATAGCAGGAAAAATCCGTAAGTAGTTTACAGAGGGCAGGGAATTTGATTATTTAGTGTAACATAACTAATATCTGTGACCCACAATTCACCAATTTGCAGAAGCTCAAAAGAAATCTTTTTAGCTCAAATTCATAAATTAGAAAAGCAGAGAAAATTGGGACATTTTAGTCTCCATCCATTGTCTATCATGTAATAAAGCAATTAATATTTGTCAAAGAAAGCAATCTCTGAATCTAATAACACAACACAAACTTTAAATAATTTTACAATTTTTTTCCCTGGTAGATGAATTTGATTTCAAACTTGAGAATGTAACTGAAGCAAAATTTGCTGATTACAGGCATATCAGAACTCAGGATCATTTTTCAAATAACTGATAGAATGATTCTAAACCACCAATCCATCCCCAATGTCACAACATGTAACAGGGACTGTTTCCAGTTTTCCAATTGCAAGAAATGAATCGGTGGACATTTCAGTAGCTGTTTCAGAAATAATGAAAATCGGGGATAGAAGATTAGGCATATCTCACTTGAAAGTCTTGGCAACTGCTTACATGGGATCTAATTTTATGTTTTAAATTTGATTCAATCATACAACTGGCATGCCCAACAAATTCCTCAGGTTTTCTTTTTTCTTTTTTCTCTTTATAGTGTAATGCTAAATTAAATCTCGGTTTCTTAAGAAGAGATTAATCTATGCAAATATTCCTGTGATGAATCAGCAAAACATTATAAATATGATCAATAATTTATTACATACAAAGCTAAAATAAACATGATGAAAGACTCATTACATATGCAATAAATGATATATTTATGAAAAGAAAACAAAAAACAAAAGAGAATGTGAGCATGAATGAAGAGGAAATGCAAGAAAATCAAGTGGATTTAAGAACCCAAAAAATCAAAAAAAAAATGGTTGCTTTAAATAAGCAAAGAAAGAGCACACATACATGAGAAATCAGATGTGCGCCGTAACTGGACAAAGAAGTTGCAAAATACAATAAAATATAGGTGCAGCTGCTTTCCCTTGTTTGCTTTTCATTATCATTCCTTTGGCAAGTTAAGGGAAACACTGAATACTTGCCGTATTAAAATATTTGCAAAGCATAGCTAGGCCGGGTGATAAAGAAAATGGTTAAAGAAAAGAAGCTAGCATACAATAAAGTGAATCCATAGGTACTACAGGAACAATCTGCATCAGCCAAATCCGATAGAGAACACCCATAGTCAGAATCAAAGAGTAGCCCATGATTTCAGCAACAGAAAATTCCCCTCCTACAAGCCAAGTAAAAGAACACCCATATTCAAAATCAAAGAGTAGCCCATGGTTTCAGCAACAGAAAATTCTCCTCCTACAAGCCAAGCCAAGTAAAAGAGTGCTTGGATTAATTAAGTGAAATGTTAAATGGATTTCATAGAGAATGACCCATAAAAGAATCAATGAAGCCACAGAACCTTTGGAAGAAGAAAGAATCAGTTCCTGATTAGGAAGGTATTAGCAACAACAAAATATCAAGGGTACATAAACTGCAATTGAGAAAATTCAAGGGCAAATAGCACAATTTGGCACTAAAAATAAATACTGTGTCAAGTTTTCAAGGTTTTCAATAAGATGATTTGGATATAAGGAATACAAAAGTCAATAAATAACAATTTTTAATTTTTAATATCAAAGCAGACCCATGATAGATATAATACAAAAGTTTGATAATTAACAACATACTTGATTAGCCTGAGATTGATTAAATATATCTTCAATCTGCCCTCAAGCACTTTGAACATAGCCAACTACTCAACTTACTAATCTACCAAAAGCTTTAGCAATTTTTGGAACATCTTTTGGTCCTGAAATAAATTGAAAATGTTTATTAGTGATAATCCAAAATAAAAAGTGAGAAATATTGCACAATGTATATATTGCATTTTGTTTTTTCATGACAATTTGAATCATACTAGTTCCTAATCACTTGAGGTTAATTTCCCAAACATGAATTCTTATCCTTACCAACTGCAATTGTTGCTCCTAGGAGAAGAAATATTTCGCCATATGAGAACATCTTTTAGGTATCCCTGCCCCCAATATTATTTAACTAAAAATTCTCCTGCACAAAATAGCCTGAGACCATAAAATTAAGGCAAAAAAACAAAAAAACTACATGATAAGAGTGACCAGAAAAAAAAAGCCTACAAGGCAAGTTAAAAGCTCATACTAGCAACACATCTTCTGTCAAAACAATTTTCAGCTAGATTTTAATGGCACATTGGGATTCAAAAGCATGACATTCTGTGTGTAACTTAGAATACTATAACTTTTTGAAATAAACATATTTACCTCAGCTTCGAAATCAGTAAACTATCCACACTAAATAAAATTTATTCCTCGAACTACTAAACCTTTGGATACTATTTTCTGAGCAGTTCTATGAGCCTATTGAATCAGCAATACCATGTTTCCACCTTTCGGAAGAGAAAAAGCACATATTTTGGGATTGTTCACAACATCACCCAGCACTTACCTGCTTGACCCCGCGGCTCATGTAAATCCCTATTTTACATTGGAACAAAACCCAAGAACTTTCTTACAAATTCTGAAGAGCAAAAACACCAAATTCTATGATATAATCTGTATTTATCGTGCTAAACGAGATTGCCCCGTATTCTTCCTCACATACGTTCTGTTCAGATCGCCCTCTTCCCGGCAAATGTTTTGAAACCCGCGGACTGATTTGCTGCTTGTAATATCCTATTTTATATAAAAGTATAACCTTGATAATGGGGGGGTTGTTAAGGTGAGGTACAAGCGGGGGAGAAGAAAAATAATAACCAAAACCTTAACAGAGCCCAATGTTGCAAGATCACCCCAGTCACCTGCAGCAAGACAAAAGGTTATCCCACCCCAGGACGACACCTGAAAAAAAAGACCAAAACAACTAATTCAAAATTTAGAAAAAGGTAATATTATTGATAAAGCCTAGTTATCGACATTGAAGTTGAACATTACTAGCAATAAAGCATTTCATACCATAGTCAAATTAATTGTAGTTTGTGTTGTGATACAAGTATCTAACCCACATTTCCAAATAAAGAAGATAATCTCGAATAAGAGGATTTTCCAGGCTTTTTGAAGGTGACGCTTAACACAATCATCTTGAAAGATACAGTGAGGAAAACCAATAGAATGGTTAGGAAGAAATATTGGAAGTTTATGTATACTGACGTAAGTACTGGCACTTGCACATGGCGCTTCAACAATTTAGCGAAAGACAATTTCCCAATAAAACACATGATCATTTCACTTGGATTAGATGTATGGCTTGCGCATAGGAAGTCACATGCTTTAATCATTTGAGTAATGCTTTATTGAACATCACTAAGATATTGGAACCCAACAGTTATAGGTAGCAAAATAGATTAGAAGAAATGCAAAGAAATATAATGATGCCTGTAATATGACTTGAACTAGTAACTGCTATGATCTAACCACTTAAGCTACTTATGATATTAGTTACATAATCAAGTTTATATATTATTATATGAAATAAATTTATTATAGAAACATTAATTATGCTACGTCACAATATTAGAAGAAAATCATTTTTTCCCGTTGCTTATGGTTTGTAAGTGACATGTTTAATTTCAAGTTTAGGGTATTAAAACTTGAAATAATTGAAACATAAGTACACCCCAAGATACATAGAAGTTTATAACTTAATGCTACCAAAAAGAATTAAGCCTATGACCTAGGGTTACTAAACTAAGACCCATACCACTAAGCTAATAGCTTATTGTTAATTCAATATCAAGTTTGGGAAGCATTGCTTACTTGGCAAGTGGTATATGGTTTGGAACCTAAACTAATTGAAACATAGGTACACTCAAGATTTATAGAATTTTATAACTAAGTGCTACCTAGTAGAATCAAACCTGTGACCTAGCATTACTAGGCGAAGGGGTACCTTAATTTGACACGCTATTGCAATTTGCTTAAAGTTAATAGAAGCATCATGTTGGGAACACCACATTATTGATGAAATCCTCCAATGCCATGACTTAATTTGTTGGTATCGTATGGATTGCCTACTACAAATTCATGTTTTCTTATAGAAAATATTAATTGCCAACCAAACTTTCTCTTAGCTTTCCAATGCTACAAATAAGTGCAACAAGGTTGGAATTTGACACCTTTTTTAGGTGTTTTTGCATGAGTTTGGTGTAAAATAAGCTAATTTTTTAACATGAGACATCATCAAAACACTAAAAAAAAATTAAAAATGTGTTAATATGACACTTTGATATTTCAAAAGGCATCATTTAATTTCAAAATATCAAAATAAATAGATGTTAAAATATTAAAATAAGTGGATCTTTAAGTATGTTTTACAATTTTTATTCTTATATGATAAAATAAGTTAATAACAATATATTTAATGTTGATGTTTATTTTAAAGTCTAATGGTATATTATATTTATACTAACAAACTTGTATTTTCTATTTTAACTTATAATAATAAATAATTTTAAATTATCAAAATACCAATGACACAAGTAAATGTATTCTAGCATCTTTTTAAAGTTGAGTGAGTCTAGCTAATACTTAGTGAAGTTTTGAAATTTTAACCTTACACGCATACACATCTACATCACCCACCTACTTGCTTCCATGGTCGAGGTTGTAAAAGTCAAATGCCGACGATTTCGGTCGGTACACCACTCTAGTCATGCAACATCAAAAAGTGTATCTAGTAGACAATAGTGACGTTGCCTCAAAAAGTGTGTTTACCATACAATACTAAGTTATAAAGATCAATTCTAGCAGATAAGATTGAGTTATAAAATTCTAATTTGACTATATATCTTGGAGAGGTAAATATTGTTAGAAAAATATTTTGAGTTCCAACAACCTCCTAATATAGTTTCAATTCCCACACCCCACATTTTTACTAAAGTCATTCTCCACTTATCTAGCTTAACTAAATTTGGAACAAAGAAGGGATAAGGAAACTACATCAAAACCTTATTAAAGGTTGCATGGAGGAACTAAGGGAAATTAAACCTTGAAAATAATGTTAATAATAAGAAAAATCTTGTACATCACATGCATTAAGTAGATGTGATCCAAAAGAATGAGTGTAAGCACACCCCAAAACATATAGCCAACATTATATCTTAGAAGAATTATAGATAAATATAACAATGCCTCAAGTAACTTTTTAAAACTGAAATTATAATTTTTTACTTACATCCACTAAGACCTCTTGGATTTATTTGACTAGTTTTAGAATTCATTTTAAATTTTTTTTCTAATTTATAAATTCAATGTTGCCCAATAAAATCAAACCTATAACGTGGGTTACCAAGGCAAAACTTTTGCCACTTTTTAGTTTTTGGGAAGTCCATTTGGTTGTACATCCTTCAAACTAATTTTTAAAAATCAACAGTTATGCCGAAGTCTTTTCAAGTTTTCATCTTTAATTACAACCAATATTCAAAAACCTCTCCTCTATGGTACTAAATGGATTAGGCTTTCTCCTTGTTCAAAAGCACCTTCAGGGGCTTGCACTTTTTACTAAAAACTTTTAGGTAAAGAGAAGAATGCTCTTTGAAAAGAAAAGTAAATGCAACAGCCAAAAATAAGAAACAAATTGCAAGAGAAGTCAAAAGTTTTTCCAATATAGAAGAAATTAACATCGCAAGAGGCAAATTAACACTTGAACCTTCATTGAAAGTTTTCTTCGTTGTAACTAAAAAGCAATATCTTTATGAATTTGATGGAAAAGAACTATACAAAGAAGATACCAAAAACTTTTTACAAGGATTCCCAATTTCTACATATTTTTATGGTGAGAAGTAATTGAAATTAAGCTATGGTGAGAAGTAATTGAAATTAAGCTATCGTAAATTGTCTACTATGATTCCCAATTTCGACATTTTTTTATGGTGGCAAAAATTGGAGTTGATTAATCCAGATTCAATCTCTTCTTACCACTTTTAAAATTATGATAACTTTTTTGGCCCAACCATCACTCCGGCCAAGCAGTGGTGGGACTATTATAATCAATTAATTATATATTTCAAGAACAAATTTGCAAATACTAATGTGATATCATACTGGTGATGTAACAAATAACTAAAGTTTAGCTTACTGTTCAGTGTTAGGCCCTCTCCCTTGGGCAGTGAAATTCACATGTATATTTATTTATTAATTACCATCCATTTCTATCTTTTAATTACCGGCAAGGATGTCCACCCTAGATAAACTGCTCTGAAAAAATTTACTTTGTTTTATAATTTCTGTGTTTTTATTTATTTTGCTTTTGACCTAGATTTAATGTAAATTTTTATCTGATTTTTATGATTATTTTGATTTTGACCTAGATTTAATGTAAATTTTTATCTGATTTTTATGATTAGATAGATTTTGTTTGATGCAGAGGTGGGAAGCTTTCTAATCAAATCTTCTTACCTTTACAACTTTATTTCAATGTATGTTTCTTCAGTTGATTTCCCCGCCACTCTTTACAATTCCACTGACCAGTACTGAAGTATAAATTTTCCAAAAAAAAAATCTGTAAAATAAATTTAAGGAATTCTGAATCTGATCTGAAAAATCCAAAGGCTTAATAAAGATAATTAAAAATTTCAGTTTCAAGTTTACACTTTTAAAACCGTAATTTCATTTAATTGAAGTAACTCCATCGTTACTGTAAATGGGTCTCAGCATAAGCCACCCCATTTCACGGAAGAGGTCAGACTTGAAAAATATCAGATACGGCAAAAATAAACAGCAAACCCTCTCCGACTAGATGGGATGGGTAAAATCAGAAAATCAATAACATCAAATCGGAAAACACGTTAACATAAACATAGCAAGCAAGAACAAACTTATGCATACCGAGAATCTCAATTTTGCTGCAATCGGGACACAATTAATTGGCTTGCATTGCCCATGAGTTGAGTTGACAAAGATGCCAGAAAGTTATCCACATTTTCATTACAAAATTGTTACTGAAACTGTAACCTTGGTTATGGATAATATATACTATAATTTAACGTTACAGCATCAGCCATTTCATATGATTGGTACTTCGCTTAAAGAAATTGATTGGCAGCCCATCCAAAATATGCATCGGCCATTGCAGCAATTCAAAACAGTTATATTATTGGTATACAAAGATCCGAAAAACACGAATCAAAATTTCAATTACTATGATCAATATCCCCAAGATCACCGTGTTCGAAAGATCTTAGCATAGCATACAAGGAATGCAGTTTGTTATATGCCTTGCCTTTGAATTTATCAGAGGAATAGCTACCGATAGAATAAATGGGAGGAAGTTTGCAAGATCAAGACTCCATATAACTGAAAATCCTCTGCATCATCAAATTTCGTATAATCCAAAGGTTTCATATATCGCCCATGCCAACCACCTCCAAGTCGTCATTATACATCTGTTCTGCGATATGGCATGTAGCGGTGATCTTTTGCAGCATTTTAATGCCTTTTCTTTGCAATGAAACTTTCAAGTTTGCCAGACTCCTGGAGAGAAAATATGATGGAAGTTTAATCTATTCTGAAAAATTTCAGTATCAATGACAACCGTCACGTACAATTGAAACAAGGTTACTTTTACCACACCTTGAGTGACTCGAATTTCTGGGCAAGTTCCTTTTTCTTAATCGCCGCTGCAAAACACATGTATGTCAAAGAATGAAATAGACATATTACCCTAAACATGTTTACCAAAAGGGGAAAAATCAATATAATCAGTGAGATTTTGCACTAACATTTCTTTCGGTAAAATGGCCTTCTCCCCTGTTTAATATCCTGCTTCTCCTCCTCCTTATATGCACGTACCTTTTCAGAGCGTTTTTTACTTTCCTGAGCTCTCTTTAATTGATTATCCTGAAGAATTTCACAATTAAGTAAAAAGGCAACACAACATTGTGAAAAATCTAGGTGAATTTCTTATCTAAATGCATTTCCAATCTAGCTTTAAAGTAATTATATATTCTGCAAACAACAAAATGCAGAAATCAATTGCAGACTGGAAAATGACCTCCAGCGGTTGAATGGGTTGAGAAATCAACAGGTCCGAGGAAACAAAAGCCAAAACACCAGATTGGCTGGTTCAATCCTGTAATGGTCTGTGACAATTACAGGCCAATGCTATAATTACTTATTACTCAAGTTATAACTGCTTGTCAGTGGTTGCATCTCCAGCAAATCTTGTTGCTGAAATGGAAAATTGGAGAGAGGCTCTAGAATCACGGGACTTACAAATAAGAAGCAAAACATAATACATGAAATGTAATTTCAATGAAAATGTAAACCTTGATAAAAATAGAAGCAACAATTCAAGAAAAAAAAACTCTTGCAATTTAAATAGCTCCATTACCTAGGATCAATGCTCCAAACAGATGGTGAGACCGATAAAATGTAAGAAATAGTATTAAGTATTATAGTCAAAATGAAGACAAGCCAGTGGCGGTGGATTGAAAGTATCCCAATAAGGCAAAGGAAAATTATTCAGAACAGTGTTCATTCCCCTATGGAAAATTTCAAGTAAAAATGTGAAAAGGTTTTGTAACTTACTCCTTAATGATGGTAAAAGATTTCAAATAAAGGTGTTAAACGCAAATGGTAAAACAGAACTCATGTAACTTACTCCTTAGTGATGGTAGAAGGCTAACAAGATGATGACCATAAACATCTAAAAGGTCATGTTTCCTATCAAACTAATTTTCTACACTTCAATCAGTTTATAGGCCTTTTTCTCTCCTTTTACTTTTTTTTCTAATTTTGTTTATTTCTGCAAGTATTTTTTTCTCATAAACATACCACTTTTCAACATCTTTGAGCATCATACAGTACCAATATCCCGTGTAAAGGAAATATATGTTCATGAATATGTATAAATGCTCATTTCCTCTAGTGAAATAGTGAAAGATGAGATATTCAACTCACAATCCAAGAGAGATGTCTCTCTATCTCTCTCGCTAATTGATCATCTTTATTAGATTTAAGCATTTTCTGAAGTTTCTGCATACAAAAAACAGAAAAATCACTTCTCATTATGGCCAGAAACAAACATTTTAAACAATATGCAAAAAATTGTCTTTTAAAAAGGCAAATCATACTACAACTGCATACCTGTTGCTGTCTAGGAAGCTCGTCCTCAAAGATAAAACTATATAGTTTTCTGAACCTGCAAATTATATAACATTAAAGCAACCATACTGAAAAAGACATAGTAAATGTTTAAGAAGAAAGTAACGAGAAAGCATTTTAGCCAAGAATCACAAATTCAGTGTTAATTTTAAAAGTTAAAAAAAATGAAGAAAACATTTAATTTTTAATTCATGAAACAGCCCAATATATTGTGTGAAACTTGAGTAGCTGAAGATTTTTATTTGTATTTGTATTTTTTGGTTAATTTAATACACAATGTTTGTGTGAAACTTGAGTAGCTGAAGATTTTTATTTTTATTTGTATTTTTTGGTTAATTTAATACACAATGTAACTCAAAATGGTTGTTCATGTAGGAACTATGCTGATGTATTTTTTTCACAAGTGTTTCCAACATTATGGAATTAAAAATAGTGAATTTGCCATTGAGTAAAGATTGCATCAATCAAATCTAACATAGATCTGGTAGATTGCGCCAAACTAAGTAAATCTAGTTTAGCTCTAGTTACTTTTTAATTTTGAGCCATTCCATGTCATGCACCTTGTTAATCGATTGGCAATGTTTCTTACTTATATAAGGTGCTTGGTTGGTTGTTTATTTGAAACTATTTTAATGTAACCATATCAAATGTAATGATTATGGGCTATTATATTTGGTATGAGATAGCATCTAGTTCAAATTAGTATAGTATCCCGGTGAGTTAGCATCTCGTTGATTCTATTACAAAAGGCACTAGAGCTTATGGGTCTACCCAAGCTGGATCTACTCATATGATGTCCCTCTAAATCCCGAAGGTGGTAGGGAGGATTCACATATGTATTTGGGTCACAGTTCATAGTAAAGACCTGCAACAGAGAAGATGTTGTTTTTGATTCAGTACTGAAAAGCTCACCTGGACTAATCGTAATCTCCACATAGTGACTCAAATCTTGGATCTCAAACAACCTGAAGAAAGAACAACAGAAAATTGACAATGTGCTTTGTAACAAATTCTATTATTTCATAATATTCATCAAATCTAAATTCTTTTCTTAATAAAATATTATTTTTATATCATCGTCCTCGCATTGTCCCAACAATATGGGGCCAGCAAAGTATTGTTTTTACTTGTTCCCAAAAACATGATAAAGTCAAACTAAAATTCAAAAACTTGTAAATTATAAATTGTCTTTCAAGCAAAATGAACACTAACTAATACTTTTGTAAACCAAAAATCAATAATGTAATATACAGTTTTTATTAATTTCATAAAATTGACAAATAATATTTCAAAATAAGAACTGAAATTTCTCTATTGCATCTATTAGAAGCACATTGCAAAGAAAAGAACAAAGCAGTAACAAAAATTGAAACTCAAGACATTAATGTGAAAACTTGTAGTTGCAGCTAATCACATAATTGTTATATGTCTACTCAATGGAATATCTACATAGACAAGGAGATGCTTCTTAGATACTCTTCCCAAGTTGCTTCCCAGCCTAGATAGTAATATTAAATACAAAGCTTGCAAGCTTCAAGATTGTCTATAACTACTTCCATACTTGCTTATGCTAATGAAATGCTGCTCTCAGAAAGTAGACAATAATTGGAAGCTTACAAACTCTAGATTTAATGAACTTCAGTTCAACAAGCATGGCGACAAACACTAAATGTGTCTGAAAATAAGCATGACACCCAATTGCAATAATGATATTGCATTACTTTAGGAATGCTTCAGTAAGGACCATATCATAACATGTACCTGTTTATGAGCTTGAACAACTTCTCTATATCTTCCAACAGGCTTCTTGCTACTCATTTCCATTGGCCTACAAATTTTGATGACAGATCAGGGAACCTGATAGTAACAAAATTCAACAAATACTTCAATGCAAATATAACCAACTAGTTTTTGTTAGCCCAAGCTAGTTTACCACGTTCATTGAAAATTGAGAATGTTTTTTCTCATCCATCAGAACGCATTTTCTGGAGTTTTTTAAATGGAATATCTACAAGTTGCTTTTCTAGCTCCTAGAACGAGTTGGGGGGAGAATGCAGTTCAGAATCATGACATAATTCTGACAAAGCAAAAACGAAAACTATTAACTAATAAAATTAAAAGTTACTTACCGTTTCTTTGATATCCTCATCTTCACTTTATGTGCATCACTCTCTTTTGGAAATGGATCACCAACTTTCTGCTCTATCACAACATCTCCACTCTCATTCTTGGAAGAATTTTGAGGAGCTTGAGCAAATTTTTTCTTTGCCGAACCATTTTTGTGCCCTTTAGCCTTATACATGGCCTCGGTATCCTAACCACCTAAAACTTGAAAATAGGCATTTATTGAAAGAAATCAAAAAATCTAGATTGATTTTGGCAACTGGCTAGAAACAATAAAGTACGAGCCCAAAAAAAATTATTGATGATCTTTGATGAACAAAAGAGCATAGCATCAACAGTAAAAACAAGTTTGTTCACAAAAAAAAACCCAATTCAGTAAACAAAGTTTGCGTAGAGAACATAAAATGATTTTCTGTTTTGAGTGTTTTTTGATAACTGCAAAAGTGCAAATCAAATAGCATTTGATGTGATATCGATTTTTATGCACTAGCATCATATATGGCATGCATCGTTTTAAGTATGATGTAATTCATGTATTAGAAACTAAAACTATCACTAAAACAACGATATGCTAACTTTCCAAAATTAAAAAGAAAATAGAAACACCCTGAAAATCTTTTAAATTCCATTCAACAATCTTGAACAACAACATGCAAACCTTCATATCCAATTTTCCCAAACTAGTTTCATCATGCAGTTAAAAAGCAACATAAATCTTTTAAAGTGACAAAAGGGAGACCGTCCAAAAGCCCTAGCTTGCATGTTAGACTTTGAATAAACATATTGATTCTCCTAAATTCAAAACTTGCAGTAGAATCCAACCTTTTGCTAATAATAAGTTTATTCCAGTACCCAAAATTCTTCAAAGAAAGTTAATAGCTAGCCGAATTGTACCCCACTACCCTGTCCTATTCGTTGTTGACAAAAAATTTCATTCAAAAAAAGAGTTCAAGTTTGCTAATTGTTTGATTGTGTTAGACCTTATAATTAAAAAACACAAGCTTCTAGTTCAAAAATTACAAGTGATATGCTACTTATGCAATATTCTTTCTCGGTCCGCATAGCCTTAGTACTGTGCTATTAACTTTAATATTGTTGTTGCTTGCATAGGGGTTTGACAAACGACAACAAATCATGTTTTCATCAATTAGGTTGTGTAAGCTTGGTGGTAAAATCTTGATTTATAACATCAAAGTTATAAGTTTGATTCTAATTTAACTTTGACTCTAATTTAACCGTATATCTTGGGGGGTTAAAAAACTTTCACAAATTTCAGGTTTTCATTTTAACCTAGGCATTGTTTAAAAGGCCTTTGATATG
>MNCI01002416.1:0-14073 GCA_015680685.1 Gnetum montanum
CTACTCATACTTTGAGTCATATTCCATGTTTTGAAAATATGCTAGCCAATGCATTGGCAACCTTTGTCATCCATGATAATCTTTCAACTATGTGAGATCAAATCATTTAATCAATTTTCTTGAGACCTATCACATAATCTCCTAATTTATTGGTAAGTACTATCAATATAGAAGATGAAAATGAGGAATATGGTCATCATCATCACTATCTTACAACTAGCAAAACTTCTAGTCATCTGCTCAAAAGAAAGTTTTACATAAATGTAGCTAATAATTTTTATTAGTATATCCTAATATCCTTTATTAGGTTTCTTCTATTAGTATTCTTCTACATTATCTTAGTCTTGTGTAGTCTAAGATAGTCCTTGATTAGGTACACACGAGTTTTTGGTGGATACATAGGTTCACACTTCCTAGTTTTTGGACTATTGATGATCAACCTTAGCTAAAGATGATTATCAAATAGTTAAAATATGTGATACTTGTCAAAGACATGACTCTTTTATTTAGATTCCTTCATAGCATCTTAACATGTCTTAGATCATGTGGCCCTTTTAAAAATGAGGTTTAGATCTTATTAGTGCTATTAGCCCTCATTCATCTACTATGCAATAATACATACTAATTAATATGGAATATTTTACTAAGTAGATATAGACTATTTCTTTGTGTTTCACTAAACCCCACTTCATCTTTTATTTCATCCCTAACCATATAATAACCCTCTTTGATGTACTTCTTCAAATTGTAACTAACAACAAACCACAATTCAAAAGTAGGAAGGTAGCTGAATCTCTTCCATGTATCACATCACTCAATTCTTTTCATCAGCATACTACCATTAGTCTAACCATTAGGCTGAGTCTACCAATAAAGCTCTCATCCACGTTCTCCATACTATGGTTAATAAAACTCAACACAGTTTGCACATACAACTATATTATGCAAATTGGGTCTATCATACTAACTTTTATATATGAACTACTAGTACTTCTTGCTTTATAAACTATAGTTTTGAGGAAATATTAATAGTTGAGCTTCATATTCTACCTCTCCATGTTTCTCTACATGATTGGTATGTAGATCAAGACAACAACATCATGTCATGTGTTGAGTGGAATATTCTCAACGAACTTCAGCAAGCTACTCTTCATTAGTTGCATGAAAATAAAAAATATATTTAGCACTATAATTACAGATAAATTAAAGTTATAGAGATTAATGAAGGTGATCTAGTGCTCTCTTATTTTCTAAAATCCAAAGATATGAAGTTCTCTCCCAATAGGAAATGCTCTTTCCTAGTGGTTTAGTCTCCACAAAATGGTGTCTACATTTTGTCTAATCTGGAAAGACATTACTATATAGATCCTATTATCATAAGATATCTAGAGTCCTAGTATAGTATCCATGCTACAGAATTGAACCTATTGGATATTTGAAACCAAATGAGTGTTCTCTTAAGAGAAATTTTCTATTTACTACAATGGAATATGTACTACATCATGATAATAGGCTTGCTATAAATCATGTTTTTCTTGCACTATTTTGCATTTTTACATCTCCTCTCTCTATCATATTTTTCTATTTCATTAGCTATTTTCTTCATAATTCCCTATACTATCTATTCTATTTTACATTGTGTTCTTAGCATAATTAGTGAGGTGTTTGAGTGAATCAATATCTCATTGCTTCATGTGAGGGTATGATTAAGTGTATTATTGACTGGAATAGGAAGGGGCTTGTTCAAAAATATCTATATGGCATCCTTTTTGGACATATAGTATGTAGGATTTAACTATGCTTCATTTTTATGGAATAACACCATCCTCATGATAGCTGTATGGTTGATATCCTCTTTTCTCCATACTTTTTTATTTTTTGCTTTCACAAAATATAACTTTTATTGTCTTTATTATATTTCTTTCTTCTTCCACTCATCTCCTCTTCTCATCTATTTCTATTCCTCTCTATATTTAGCATTAGTAATGATGAACGAGTATCCTTTTTCTAATGTAGTGAGGAATTATTAAGTGTAGAGTGTTGTAAGAAGTGTGAAATTTGAATATGAGTGAGGTAAGGAAGAGATCAGATTTAGGGATTTATTCATGTCCAATTTATATGATATAAAACCAAAATTTTGGTGTATTGATAATGTTCCTAACCTAATTCTCCTATTCTTTATTGCTCTCTTTTCTATTTTTCTCTATCCCTCTTTATTTCTCTACCTCTTTCTCTTTTTTATGCTTTACATTAGGAAGGTCAAATGAGTGTCTTTGATTTATTCTAGTGATGGTGTAATTAAGATAATTTAGTGGATTTGGAAGTGCTTTATCCACATTTCCATTTATGCTTCTTGGAATCTATCCATACCCAACTTCTATGGTGTAGTACTTCACCTTATGTGTCTTACTGATGTTTTAAATTTTCTCCCATATTATCATGCTTCGTTTATTCCTCCATTAGCTACCTACTAGCTCATGTCTTAAAAACCATTAAGAAATCTCATGTTGTAACTTTTAATGTTTACCATTAAACTTGAGGCTCAAATTTTAATGTAAAATGTGAAAATTGTAATCCATGACATGCAATTTCACATACTTGAACTTTTGGATCCAAGAAATACCTCATAAGTTGTTATGGCCTTACCTCATAAGTGAAAAAGGACTTAACACGTCTATATTTGAGCTTGGAGGGGTTAAAAAGGCCTTTTGGACTACCAAAAGTGGCATTTTCATCAATTTTGTGGGGGGTATAATCTTTGCTACGTTGGAGGCACCTATGCCAAGCATTGGGGGGTTTAACTTCAAATTTTCTTAATCATGGCCAACATAGCTATTGTAAGGTTAGAATTGTCACATCTAGGCCAACATTGAAGTGGCTAGAACTTCATACTTCTACAATTCCAGCTTTGTATGAATTTCTACAAGTGCACAATGGGTCCTTGTTTAACCTTCATTAATTGGTTAGGGGTTGTGTTAGGTTTTAAGTTGTACTTGAAATGGTTAACGAATTATGAAATTAGATCTTCCAATATGGCTATGGATCCTCTTGGAAATGCATGATACTATTTCAAATTCTTCCTCATAAGTGACATATATAAAATTCACATTATGATATGCAGGCACACTTGCAACAATAGACACTCAGAGTGGAAGGTTATAATGTGGACATTCGGGTTACCCTCATTGTTGTATTTGATGAATTGGTGAATGAGGATACCCAAGGGAAGAGATATTGGAAGAATAGCAAGACTAATTGAATCATCTTGGTAGAAATTCATTATCTTTAATTTTTGGGTTGTGGAAGCCTTGAGTTTCTATAACTCTTCCATCAAGTCCTAGATCATGTGGAACACTTAATCTAGTCCTTGGGACATTTTCATAGGCTGTGGTATTTGTACAAATGGTTGTGGTGTTGGTTGAAAGGCTTGTGGCCTTGCAATGGGTTGTAGTATAGAAGGGAGAGACTATGTCATAGTGGTCATGGATTGGCTAAGCAAAGAAAATGATGTTTTTGTTGGCACTTAAGGCATAAAGGAGAAAAATGATGTATGTGTTCCTTAGGTAGTTTTTGATTCCATTGTAGGGTCCATTAGTAGAGAGAAAGGATGCATATTGGTGAAGACCACTAGTGATGGCGGTATTAAATGAGGCTTCATGGCAAAGGACATGGAAGGGCAAAGGGAAGTTATTTGAAACACGAACTATGTTTGATGAGCGACTATGATGGGATTTGGCCTAAACATCATTGGATATACTAGATATGATGGTTGGAATATCTATCCAATGGAAGAGGAAAGCAATTTTGAAGCAAGTGCAATGATCTAGGGAGTTGACTATCATTAAAGGCTCCCTATAAAGTTATCAGGTTCATGCTCTACCTCAAATTCATCATGCTCTTCATGTTGGCTTTTCGAGCTCGATTTCACATCTTGATCATCCATCTCAATTAATTGGGAAATAATGGAATTACCTTGATGGAATTTCTTGTAGACACAAGACATCAACATTTAAATCTTATAACTTTGCTAAGATGCATCTGTATCAATACTTAGACCAATCCAATGCCCATGGTGAACATAGTGAATGTTGTTTTTCAGTAGCTAGGACTTTCATTCTTCATTGTGGATTCTCTTTTGAGATATGTTTCCTCATGGGTATAAAATACCTTGTCAAAATAAGATTATGATTTGAAATTTTATTGCTGATACATGATTTGATTATAAGCTAAATTGGTATACATCTTCTTGATCATTCAAGTTCATCAACTGATTCTCTAACTACTTTTACATTGGTAAGAACTAACTAAATTACCTAGACTCTTAATAACCTTTCTACCCCCTTTAAAATACTAACTCTAGCAATGTGACTAATGATATATAGAGGTTAGTGAGTCAAGACTATATATCTACATATAGTAATTATCTAATCCTAATACCCAAGATGGCCCAAGAGGTTAAATTATTAGTTCCAATAATAAAATTATTAGAATTAATTAGTTATATGATTTATGACCTCTTAAGGCATGGTTTAAGATATCATCAAATTATCAAATACTTGGATGATAAACTTAACCTTACCATTGAGTTCAAAAGCTAAAAATATTATAAATGACTATTCATATGTTAGAAACAAACATCGTATGCCTAAGTTATGCTAACATGAGTCTTTTAGGGTCTTGAGATACCATGTTGGGCAAGGAGTTAAAAATAATTTTTGAAGCTCTATTGGGTAGATCTAGATTCATCATTATATTTGAGAGATTTACATTTGTAGGAAATGACTCTTTGTTCACTGAAAAAGGCTTTCAAAATCAAAATTTATGGCTTTTAGATTCCAAAACATAAGGCAAGGAAAATGAGACTTTCCAAGAGATCATCCATCCTAGCACTGCTTTAAAAGAAGTGTACTTAATTACATAATTATTAATCCAACTATTTTTAACTTGTTAATTTAAATTAATTATCATATTTGACCACTTTTTTAATATTTAAAATTTTCTTGCCTAAACATAAGTTTCAAATTTTCTAGTATTTGGTGATTTTAAAAATTTTCATCAATTGTTGGAAAATTGTCCATAACTACTGGAAACATTTGATGGCCAAGATTGCTGAAGGAGGAAAGTTTTTCTAGATTTAGTGGTATTTGTAGCATGCCAAAGGAAGAAAGTTTTTGTGGCACTGACAATATCCATGGCATGTTGGAGGAGGCAAGTTTTTCTGGCATTGACACTATTTATGACATGCTAGAGGAGGTAGGCTTTTTTGGCATCATTAGCATCCATGGCATGCGAGAGGAGGTAGGGTCTTTTGGCACTAGTAGTGCCTGCATCATGCAAGAAAAGGTAGGTTTTTAAGCCACTGAGAACTATTAAGGAGAGGAGGTTTTTTCAATTCCTATGGTTTCTTGGTAATGGTGGTGTCAATGAACACCATGGATTGTCAAAAATTATGGTGGATTTTTCAGTCATGTGAAGGAAAAGGTAGTAGCAATGATGACAGTAGTGGTAGAAATGTAGGCATACGTGAAAACACCATGTGCAACAAGGAAGTAGGACAACAAGAAACATGGTAAATGGCAGGGACTAGGATTTGTAGGGATACATAAGAATAGGATGTACTGGGCAAGGAATGCATAGTAGTAAGGCAAGAAAATTATAGTAATGGAAGGGAGTGGGATGGTAGCAAGAGAACACAAAAGATAGTGGCAAGATGTTGTGATACATAGTAGTGAAAAGGCATAGTAGACAGTGGTAGGTAAGGATTTTTGCAAAGGTAGTGGAAAGCAACATGTAGTAGTCAATGTCGAGGATACCACATGGTGGGAACTAAATAGTACATAGTGAGGCAATAGAGGGTTGGATGGCATGGTGGGACATGAAGGCATAGTGTGGTGGGATGGGATAGAGAAAGGTAAGATAAAGTGTGGCATGTGTCTACGTAGCCCAATCAAGCTGCATGATCCTTTAAGGGGCTACATAGCCCTATATGGGGCTATGTGAAAACTATGTAGGGTTGTATGGGCCCTTGTAGGGCCTCATGGCCCTCTGTAAATATTTTTTAAATTATCATTATTATTTATTTTTTAAAAAATTAATTTTAAATTTTAGGGAACTTGACCTAGTGGCTAGACTAACAAGCATCAAGATGTGGATCTAATAACCTTGAGGTCACAGGTTCAATCCTAAGTTCTATTAATTTTTTAACTTTTTATTATTATTTTATTCTAACATGCATAAGGAGAAAATTTGATCTATAATATCTCCCAAATCATGAGTTCAATTAGGATGAAATTTGTATTGTTGGAATCATCTTGACAAGTATTACACATTGGACATGATCTTAGGATTTAAAAGCATCTAAATACCATAACTTATTAAACTGACATTGCTAGGTTGACGTATGGGTAACATGTAAACTTCTTAGATGACTTGGGATTTGTAGAGACCAAAAATGTTGGCGGCTGGAAAACACTGAGGGGTCGGTGGGCACGATAGTTTCAACCCCATACCTGCAGGAGGGCCATGCTAGGTGTGTGCAAATACAGGGCACCCTGAATGGTTTGGTCGATTAGACAGGGACTTAGGTCGGCATCAATATAGCCTTTTGCAACGTGTACCTTTGAGACAGAATGGAAATGTGAAATAATTCTTGAAAGTAAATAAAGCAAAAAATGTGACAACAATGCGAAATAATGCTTGAAAGTGGATAAAGCAAAAAAATTAATGTAAACGGGATAGCAGGAAAGAAATAAAGTAAAGTATAGTTAGAAACATGCACTGCTCCGAAGCTACAGACTTGCTCTGTCAAGATGGATACAGTCGGTTGCATAATGTGATGAAGTGCAGAGATCCCAAGAGTAACCAGGACTTATAGAGCAAAACATACTATGCACTTGGGCGCGGACTTAGGTGTTGATAATGCAGGAATTCTACCAAGGTGGTAGAAGAAGGATGGAAGAAAGTGTCAGCTGAAAATGCTAACTGTTTGCAGTGTCAAACAGAGAGCTCACAATGCTTGATGTTACAATGCCATAGAGGAGATAAGTTTTTAGAATTCAAAAAGTTCTCATCCCTTAAATTTTGTTCTTTTAAAAAAAATGTGAACTCTCCTTTTTTGAATGCTATTTTTGGGGTATTTATAGGACTAGAGGGCACACATTGACTTGCCGATGCCACTCATGCCATGTATGACCATTAGACCTACAAGACTGTTGTAATGCGAACTTGTCATGCAATAACTGCGAGCCTGCCATGCCGTAATTGCACCGTCATCATCTGGAGACGTGCGCCAATGGTCCAATTAGGTGAAGTTCATTGATTTCGCACAACTACCCGCATGCCTTGCTATGCTTTATAGCATAACATGCTTGGCGTAGCATAGCACCTTGTCGTGCGTTCTGCTACATGTTGTATGTTTGCTACACTATGCTACACTATGCTACACTATGCTATGCTACGTAGCATAGCGTAGAAAATGGCCTTAGTCGTGAAAGTTTTACTGATTTGCAAACTTTGTCCCCTGTGATGCAAGTCTTGCGAACTCCGTTGATTCTACCCTTCGAGCTATCTTCTATCTCTTTCACAAGATTTCTATGCCTCGTTGCACCATGTAACTCAGCATAGCGTAGTAGAAGACATGGTCTACCACTTCCTGATGGAAATGGACATCGTTGCAAAACTCAAAATTGGGTGAGGGGAGTGGTATTGAAGCCATTTCGATGCTACACTACGTGGCGTAGCGTAGCGTAGCACTTCATTTTTCCGTCGTCTTTTGAAGCTTGCTATGCTACGAGGCGTAGTGTAGCATAGCAGACTTCATGACTTAGAGAACTTGCCGAACTATTTTTTGTGCATCCAAAGTGCTGCTACCAATTTCGCACACTATTTTTGAGTAGGTTGTCGGCTGGTTAGGCTACTTTGGTGGACAAGTAGGATGACATAGGACTTGTCCATGCTCAAAGTAGAAAATTTTCTGAACTGGCTAGCCTGAACTCAGAACGTTCTCCTCCTGATGAACTACCGTAGTGCTACGCAGATTGCAAGAGCCTGGTGAAGCAAGGATGATCCCACATTTTTTAGGGTGTTTCATTGACCCCTCTTTGTCGATGTTTGGAGAACAGGCTCGATGGACATCGGCAAAGAATACGAAACACCGTAGCAGGCGGAATGCTAAAGTTGTGACTAGATGAGCGTTGAGACGTTGCTTAGCTGCACTTGAGAGTGTTGCATTTTTTTTGCAAAGATTAAGGTAGAGAGAAAAGATGATGTTTAGCAGAGTCCCTCGTCAGAATGCTCTAAGGGACTCATTTGCATTTTCATCTTTGGCTGGCACTGTTCTTCAATCTCCTGTGGGTAGGTGCCCCCTTCATAGGATGAGTTGTGTTACATCCATGAAAGGTTTTGACTTGCCTACAGACACCTTCCATATGGCGAGTTGTGTTATGCACATGTTGGAATCTGCACTCTAAAGTAGCTGAGCTAGTTGAGGCACTCACTTGACAACGTTGTAGCATTTGCTGCTGTAGTAAGATGTGTGTACGAGGACAAGGTCTTGTTGGCTGCTGGCATTATTGTTACTCTTGGGAACCGTTTCTGGTGTGAGATGCCCAAAGAAGAAAGGCTAGCAGCGGCCTTGGTAGTATCGGCATGGAGGATCTGGCCTTGAAGGAGTTAGGCGCTGTTGCAAGTGTAGATGATCTGGAATCCCTACCAGGGGCCTGCATTCCTAGTTCAGTTGTGAGATCAGTTGCCACATAGCTAACATTGTGCAAGCCTAGGCATTGGTAGGAAGCTGGAAAAACAATATTGTGGCTGGGCCACAATACTACTAGAACTCCAGAAGCGAGAGCTTACCCAAGAACTACCGTCAAGGCGATGGGCCATGGCGACAGTAGGTTCGGAGGGTTAGTGTGATGCCATATGGCATCTTCGGAGGGTTAGCATGATGCCAAGGGTGGCGGCGCAACATATGTTCTAAATCACGTTCTCAGTGTGTCATGAACGGCATTCCAGAGCTACGACGTCCCACCCATACGTTAGCATCACACCCACTCCTTTGATGTGTGTCTGGTGCTGGTGCATGCTGGGGATGTGATGCGAACCTAGTTTAAGGTCTTGGTAGACCATGTGCTAGTTTAAGGTCCCAATGGACCGCCATGCTGGTTTAAGGTCCTAGCATACTGTACATGCTATTTTATCATCGTAGTGGATGTGCAACGACAGTTTATAGTCATAGTGGACTAACAGTGCCAATTTTACGTCATAGTGGACGGTTGCCACCAGTTTAACGTCATGGCGGATGTTGCTCGATGTTGCTAGTTTATCATCATTGTAGATGTTGCTCAGTGCTATTGCTAGTTTATCGTCGTAGTGGACGATGTTTGGTGCTATTGCTAATTTATCGTCGTAGAAGACAGTGCTTGTTGTTGCCGTTGTGCTTTAGACGTAGTATGGCTTGAGGTATGAGTGGTTCACCAGGTTGGCGAACTTGTTGTCATCCATATCCGCTAATTTGAAGGCTCCATTTTTGAAAGCTTTAGTGACCACATAAGGACCTTCCCAATTGGATGAGAATTTTCTCACATGCTCACAGATGGCCTTGAGGACGAGGTCTCCCTTCTGCACTGGTCATCGATGCAGGTTTGCATGGTGCTTCTACTGCTATTTTCTTTGGTAGTGCTTGATTTGTCTCAGCATTTGCATGCATTCATCCTCCACTGAGTCGAGGTCGATGGTTCGTGATTCGTTGCTCTGGGCTTCGCTGACGATGTCGGACAGGATTAGCCAAAGTGAGGGTACCTGCAACTTAAGAGGCAATATAGCTTCAAATCCGTAAACAAGACTATAAGGGGTCTTACTTGTCGCAATTCTGCAAGTCGTTTGGTAGGCCTAGAGGACATAGAGGATCTGCTCATGCCACCACCCCTTGTTGTTGTTAAGCATCTGCTTCAGCAAGCTAATGATGGACTTATTTGTAGCTTCCACCTGCTCGTTCACCTGCGATAATAAGGGGAAGAAAATGATTGTTTAATGCCTAGGTTGCTACAGAAGGTTCAAGTTTCCATACTGCTGAATTGTGGCCCATTGTCGATCATAATAGTCATTGAAAGCCCAAACCTAGTTACGATGTTATCAAGGATGAAACGACAGATTTGCTAAGACGTTGTCTTCCTTAGGGGAATAGGTTCCACCCACTTGGTAAAATACTCTGTGGCAGTGATAATGAAGCTATGCCCCGCGGAGGACTTAGGCATAATAGGCCCTATGAGGTCTAATACCTATCATTATAAGGGCCATGTGATTTGCGTTGGGTGAAGGTCTGTAGGTGCTAAGTGTATGAGATTTGCGTATCTTTGGCATGTGTCGTAGGTATTGACTTTCGACAAGCAGTCATGCTCCATGTAGGGCCAATAGTACCCTAGGCATCTGATTTTCATAGCCATAGCCTTGGGTGCTATATGTCCACTGCACAGCCCTTCATGGACCTCATTAACTACCTTTTGCGCTTGCTCATTACCCACACATGCTAGCAATATCCTATTGTAGGATCGTCGGCACATGGCGTCATTTTCCATGAGCACGTATTGCCGAGCACACTTACGGATTGCATCTCTATGGGTAAATGTCATTTCACCTAGGGGTTCTCCGTGCTATAAATAACCTTTAATGTTGGCATACCACTTCGGGGCATCCGCAGCACTAACAGAGGCCACGTGTTCTGCCTGAGTGATAGGATCTACGCATTCTGTGATTATGGTTGGAAGGTTTGCCAAGGAGTGTGATGGGATGTTTAATGCAAGGGTAGCTAGGGCGTCTGCTATGGTGTTCTCGTTGTGTGGCATGTGTTGCACATCAGTGGTCGCAAATTTCTTAAGTAGGGTTTTTTCTAGGTCGCAGTAGGGTTGCAGGTGCATAGCTTTGCAAGCATAGACTTTGGTGATTTGATTCACGACTAGTTGTTAATCTCCTCGAATTTCCAGGTGTTGTATGCATAGCACTTGGGTAGTTAAGAGACCTCTAAGTAGTCCCTCGTATTCTTCCACGTTGTTGTTGCAAGGGCATGGGAAACAATAAGCAGATGGGTGCATTTCCCCATAAGGGAACGTGATCGTGGAGGTGACGCTACTTCCTTGCACAGTTGAGGCACCGTCGAAGTATAAAGTAGCTTCGAAATGCGATGGGACTATGGTGACATTGCTAATGTATTCGTCTAGGAACTTAGGGTCTATGGTTTCCTCGTCATGGACTGGTGAGGCCATGAGTTGGGTCACTATGGCTTGACCCTTCATCGATGATTGATTTACATAACATAGGTCAAATTCCGTGGTTATTGCTTTCCATCGGGCTATCCTGCTACTTTTGTACAAGTTGTAGGTGATAGCCTGGAGTATATTTCTTTTGCAAATGATGTTGGTTGTGCTATGGAACAGGTAATTCCGCCACTTCTTTAGTGCAAACACTAGGGCTAGGAAGTTCCTCTCCACTTCGTTGTATTTCACCTTGTATGCTACTAGTGCATGGCTCATGTAGTACACTGGTATCTCAAAACCGTTGTCCCCCCTTTGACATAGAAGTGCCTCTATGGAAGTGTCAAAGGTGGCAAGGTATATGAAGAAAGGCTTGTTCCTTTGTGGCGGGTGCACTGTTGGGAGGTGCGAGAGCTTCTTCTTCAGGACGTCGAAGGCTTGTTAACACTGGGTTGTCCACTCGAAGTGAATTCCCTTCTTTAGAAGATGTTGCATGGGGTGTAACTTGTCAATCAACCTGGCTATAAACCTTCGAATGAATTGCACTCTACCTTGTAAACCACGTAACTCTTTAAGGTTTTTGGGAGGCGCTAGGTTGACGATGGATTTGACTTTGTCGGGGTCCACCCATATTCCAACCTCTAATACTACGAACCCTAACATGCGTCTTATTTTCACCCCAAAGATGCACTTCTTAGGATTGAGGCATAGGTCATGTATTTGGCAACATTTGAGGACTACCCCTAGATCATGTGGGTGATTAGCTACCTCCTTGGACTTAACTGCTATATCATCTACATAGTCATTTAATGTTTCTAGGATGTAGTCACTNGTAGAAGGTCCCCCATGGGGTCATGAAGGTTGTTGATAGCTGGTGCTCTGGGTTAATGCATATTTGGTTGTATCTGGAGAAACCATCCATGAAGGATAATAGAGCATGGCCATTTGTGGTGTCAATGAGCTGATCAATGCTTGGAAGTGGGAAGTTTTCTTTGATCATTGCCTTGTTCAAGTCTCAGAAGTCTATACAGGTCCGTATCTCTCCCATTTTCTTCGAAACTACAATGATGTTGGACACCTTCTCTGAATAGTCAACCGCGCGGATGAAACCTTTTTGGTATAGCTTAGTGATTTCATCTCTCATAGCTAGTGCAATTTCTAGCTTAACTTTGCGAGCTTTCTACTTAACTCTCTTTACGTGAGGGTCTAGGACGATGTTGTGTTGAATCAGCTGTGGGTCCAGACCCAGCATGTCGCTATATGATCATGCGAGGACATCGATGTTGTCTTGCAGGATTTTGACTATCTTGTTGTGCATTTGTGTGTCTAGGAGGGAGTTGAGTTTCAATTTTTTCACCTTCCCCTTTAACGCGGTCACAAGTGTCTCGATAAGAGGGTCCTTGGTTACATCCCCTGCCTCTAAGTCTAGGGCTTGGACCAGGTGTCTGGGCCAATCTGGGAATGCTTCTAAGGCTACTATAGTGCTAGTCATAGTCAACTCCCAGTCGATCATGTTAGGGTTCAACTGTCTCACAAGCTTGCCCTGTGGCCCTGCTAATTTCAAAGGCATGGAAAGGTCATGCTAGATTCCCATCTCTCGCTTGACCTGCCATTATAAGATGAAATCTTGGTTAAGGGATGTTAGAGATTATGTGAAATGAAAATCTGCAAAGCAACACCGAGATGCAACTTGCTAAGTGTGGCAATGTAAAGATTGAAAGTTTGCTAGTTTATGGTCATGGCGGACCACCGAGGCACAATAGTGTAGAATTGCTAAAGGTGTAAAATTGCTGATGTAAAGTGCGAAGCTGTGTAACTATTGGTATGCAAATGCCAAACTTCTAGTTTAGTGTCATTTTGGACTGCCATATTGCACCATGCAAGATCTTAATATGCAAGATAATAGTACATGGAATTGCGGGTATGAGAAGTATCGAACTACCCAAAAATGGAGACATGAAATCGCTAGGAAATGTGATACTGCTCATGTGGAAGAAGGTGAGATAACCACTAGTGTAAGCATGTGGTGTTGTTAGTTTAACGTCATTGCGGATCGCAAACGTAACACACTGAAACTACTAATTTAGGGTCTTTTCAAACCTTGAGGGGTGCAACTACGCTAGGATTGCTAGTTTAAGGTCTTTTTGGACCCTTAATCAAAAAAAATATTATTTTTTTATTTTTGGGAAGGTAAGTAGTTGGCTTGAAGCTTGTCAAGGCTTTAATGCTAATAGTGTTATGATGTCATGGCAAGCATGCTATGCTGCACGACATGCTCTGCATTAATCGGAGAAAGAAAGAGTGGCAAGTTTCCCTTCTCTTATGGCCATAAACCGCCACCGTAGTGGTTGTTACAACTGCGGGGGCTAGGGTGGTTTAAGTTGCTTGACTTTAGCATGTTGCAACGTAAAACCCTTGAGGGGGCTAGGCCATGGTGTGATGTGGCAACGTGACACATGTTTTGTTAGGCTATGTCATCAGTTGTTTTGCTACTACGCCAGGCTATTCGCATGCTCCTGCTACACTAGGCTTCCACGCTCTTGCTACGCTACGTGCGAGTAGAGGGTTATGCTATGCTACATGTATGGACTGCTAGACATTGCTATGTTGTGTGTATTGCATTTAAGTGTGATGCTAATATTTTCTGATTACATTGTGCAGGGCGGGACGAAGGTCACGACTGATTGTTTTGGAAATTAGCGGGGTCTTGTGCCATGTGAGCAGACCTATTGCCAATGCTCCCCCTCCCCCGATACGTGTGGGAGATCGAGCGGTTTGGTTCAGAAAAGGGACACAAGACTTCTTGCAATTCCTTCTCAACCAATTT
>MNCI01002417.1:3974-40156 GCA_015680685.1 Gnetum montanum
AAGAATATAACTGTGATCCCTCTCTTCGAAAGAAGGGAGTGAGATTTTGCAATGAAGAGGATGAGTCACCACTTGAAGAGTTGGTGAACAGAAAAACCTTGCCACTTCAAAAGCTAACAACAGAAGTGGTGGCTAAGTTAGATGAAGTATGGAGCTCCTTAGATAGTAAAATTGAAACTATCCTGAAAATTGTAGAGGAGTCTAAGGAGGAATGAAGTAGTGACAAGAACAAGAAAAAGCAAAGAGATTCAAGCCCTGCACGTGACAAGGGTAAGGGGAAAATAACTATCTCTGATGAGGTGGTGGATTCGAACACAGACGATGATGGTGGATGTAAGATCTGCCACTATGACCATCCTAAAGGATGTTGTCTAATCATCTCACATCTACAAGAGTCTGGGGTGTATGCACTCAACCCGAGACTTAACCAATGGTAGACACCCCAGAGGTTACCTTATCCTCAAGGTAACCCAAGACAGTTCCACCAACCATTGACATACTATCCAAGTGGAACTCCACCACAACCCATCGGACAACATCAGCAGTGGCAATACCCAAAGTCATGAGGGATGCCATCGCCGAAACAATAGTACCCTTATCAGTAGCCATACCCATATGGATATTATGTGTAGTAGTTGATTTCTCCAAGTGACTCCATGGGTCACAAAACCCCCCAACATCACTACCAATTTTGGGAGTACTTTAGAAGGACTCCTTCTCCTCCGGGAGACGCTCCATACCCATACCATCCTCCTAATCCATCCGCCTCTCTTCCATCAGTAGTTCCCATACCTCCTGCTCCAACAATGCAAGGGGAACTCCCCACTCAACTGCAGCAATGTAACACTACGAGAGCTATAAACATTCAACTTGTTGCTAGTTCTGACAACCAAAAAAAGAGAAGACCTTTCTTTAGAACCAAAAGCTCAAACAAGCTCTCACAACAACAAGCAGTTGAGTCTAGGTATGCTCCTCCAACACATAAAGCTTCGGAGCACACTTCAGTCAAACATCAGAGCTCAATGTATATGGTTATGTTAACGCATACCGTAACTTATTGGATGAAGGTAGGCCACCTTCCTAGGAAATTATCTGACCCTGGGAGTCCCCTAATTTATCTACAAGTCGCCGGGAACGAATCACATAATGCTCTTGTTGACTCAGGTTCCGGAGTCAATCTAATTTCACGAGAGATGTATTAAGCCTAGAACCTGCCCCAACTTAAGAAGAGAAACATTCAACTAGAGCTGGAAAACTAGTCCATCACCATTTCCTTGGGATTGGTGGAGGACATTGTTACCATTGTGTGTGGTTGGTCTTACCCAGCTAACTTCCTGGTGATAGAAGTTAACAACAATGAAGGGGACTTCCCAATTATAATGGGAAGGGCATGGCTAAGCACAATAGATGCATGCCTTAGGATCCACGATCTTTCCTTGGAAATATCTAAGGTAAATATTTATGGAAACATCGAAAAGAAGAAAGTTCCATGCATCACATACAGTGACTCCAAGGGTGATGACATGGAGGAATGCTCAACATCTCTTCCATGTAACCGGTGTGCCCAAGAAACACAAATTCAAAGGTGCCTGTATGTAGCAACCACACCAGTAGTAGACACCCCATGGTTGACAAGTACTAGAAAGAGCAACCCAATATGCATGGAACAAACTGGGGGAACAACTCATGCCAACAACGAAGGCATAGATACATTGGAATATGAGCATCGTCAACTTCCACCCCTTAATTTGAGAACAATAGTGGGGAGAAGTTGGGCACTTTTATGAAATTCAAATAGACGTTCATTATTTTGGATCTCTCCCTTGCAATTCAGTCATGGGGGAGATGGCCACCTATGCTAATCATTTGGGGCCCTCAATTCTTTTAGTTTTTGTTTTACACATTTTTGTCTTACACATTTTTGTCTTACACGTTTTTGTTTTACAAGTTTTTGTTTTAGATGTTTTTGTTTTACACATTTTTGTTTTACAAATTTCTTTAACCTTTCTTGTTTTTGTTTTACACCATCGTTATACTTTTTCATTTTGTGTATGTGTTTTTGTGCGTGTTATCCACCCTGTAAGTTTATCATTCAATAAGTGTTCTACATGATGGTATGAACTGTTTTCCTATTGATTGCTCATGTTTGGTTTTACCTTTATGTTATGATATTGATACTAAGGTATGCTTTTTTTGATATAGCAGGTAATGAGTTCACTCCATCCATCCATCCATCCACCAGTTTTTATGGCCTCTCTCGGCTTGGAAATGTACAGTCCCTTCCTAAATAAGAACTCTAACGAATCGGTGACTGGGTACTTCTCAAACTAAGGAAGGACTCAAGGATTACAAAGGGTGTGACTTCAAGGGAACTTGATGCATTTTTGTTGGCCATTCTCTTGGGTGCTTGGATGTTTTCTTCTGGAGTTTTCTTACCATTTTGACGTTACCCAATTATTGGAAGCTGAGCAAATAAAAATAATAAGTCTTTGCATGGTGTGGTTCTCACACATAAAAACACAAAACACAAAAAAGGTAAGAATTCAAAGCACACCCCTTAGAAAAAATAATCCCTTGGGCTACAAGCACTAGTTATGGAACTAAGAACGTTTCCTCTAACTAAGGCCCTTCTCGCTTCCCATTCTCTCCTCATTTGTTTCGTCGGAATGGTGGTGGCTCTTGGGAGAAGCATTCTTGTTATTCAAGGGGATGGATTAGCCGAATGCATTGATGCGAAGTCACTGGATGTGGTTGGTTTGAGGCCAGAGTTGGAATGAGATTTGCCAAGTCACATTAATCATGAAACACACAAGGGGCTGTACACCACCTTGCTCTTGGGATTCCATTCCATTCTCTTCTCTCCACCCTTCTCTCCATTGTTCACGTCATTGCTGGTTGTATCATTAGTGTATATTTTGGTTGACACATTATTTTCTTTTTGGTAAATTCTTGCGGTTAAGACTTTAACTCTTGTTCCAAATGACATTCCCAGAGCCTATGGACTCTTTGAATGTGGGTTTGTCAAGGCATTAAGGGCATGAGCCTGCTTTGGGGAGGACCCACTAACATTCCTATTTGATGCACCAGTTAAATTCTTTTTCCTAACATTTTTGCAATTAATTTTATTTTGTTCATTTCCATCTTGACATCCATATCATCGACGTTACAGTTGTATCTTTTTCTTCATGTTTCTTGTTCTGTTTCATTCTCCATTCTATTGCTACCGAAGGTTCACTATTAGCCATGGGGGTATGGGGCCCAATTTTTTTGGTTTTATCCTAACCCCTACACCTTCGGTAATCACCATTAATACATCTCCAGATCCGCAATCAGCCATGCCATAACTCAGCCAATGGACTTTCACCGAAGAAAGGTATGAACTACATTGAAATTCATTTACCCTTGCTAATATAAAGATTGTGGTGTGTGTGCAGATGGCAATCATGCAACAATGGATTAGATCTTGAGGGAACCCTTGGAATGGAGTGGTGCTAAAGCAGTTATGCAAGGAGCAAGATTGATGGCGTGCTTACAGATGGACAACGAAAGGCACAATCTTGGCATTGGCAGCAGCAAACTTCTTTCTCTCTCTCTTTCTCAAGTTATCAAATGAGGCCTAATGTTAATGTAATAAGGTGTTCACTCTTATTGTTATGAACACTAGTTTTGTTGTCTTGTAATGATGATCTGTACACATGTCATCCCATTAGTTCCATTTGAGTCAATAATCCCATACCTTCCCGATATTATTGTAAGGAACTCGAGGATGATTTTTCATTTAGTCATGGGGGTATGATGGGACGCGATATCGCATGGGCCGAGATATTGCATATGTGATATCGCGGTCGTTGCAATATCGCATCCCTCACGATATCGGGTACACGATATCGCGTTGTCCCCCGCGATATCGCGTACGTGATATCGTGGTGCATCGTCATATCTATAAATAAGAGGCAGCTCTCCCTTGTTTTCCATCCTAGGCTTAGAACGTAGTGAAGTTGTGGTAGCTTGATCACTCTAGAGATAGAATATTTTCCATGTGCCCGCAGTAGGAGTCCTAAAGTGAATGGATCTTTATTTGAGCAAACATGGTACCTGAACACAAGTTTGTGTACGGAAATAAAGACGAGCTTCTTGGATAAAGCTTGTAGTGCATGGAATAGACTAATTAGGAATTTTATTTGTTGTTATTTACTATTTATCATTTAAATTATTTATTAGGAATTAAATCTTTCTGACCCCTTCTCTCCTAGTTAAGTGCTTTAGTACGACTGCTTTGAGCATGTGCGTTACGCGTGGTGATCCCAGCAACGATTAGCATTTGGTAACCACGGTTGCATTGGTTCAGGGTGTGAACGGTAAGTGGGAACGGATGCTGACACTAGGTTAATTTAGACTTAGTTAGTTAGTTAGAGTTAGTCAATTATTCTCGTAACCTTTCACCTCAATATCATAGTAGATAAAACAGAAAAGCTATAAAAATCATATACCTCGGACTTACTTAACCATACACCGTGACAAATACAAGTAACCCTGGGAAGACAACAAATAATTAACCTTAAGGGTTCCATGAGACGTGTAGGCACTTAGTTTGCGGAGTTTGACCGGATTACACATGTTATGCTTGTATTCGTATGGTTGAGTGTAGGGGTACCTCACCACTCATCAGTTACTAAGCATTAAGCACTGCTGGGATTACCAAGTGGTGTACATTATGCTCAAAGCATTCATACCTATGTGTTTAATCTATTTAGCTTAATTAATTAATCAATTGAAGTCTAATTTAGCTTAATTAATTACATAATTACTAAAAATAGTAAATGCATAAATAAATCATTAATCTATTTCAAGTTCTGTAAGGTTTGATAAAAAGGCTCATCTTTATTGCCATTCACACTAGTGTGCTCAGGTACATCAGTTCTTGAATAAACATTTGTACACTTTCTGACTCCTACTGTAGGCACTTAGAAAAATATTCTAACTCTCAAATGACAAAACTACAAGAGCTCTGCAACAACTATGATAAAACCTCTCATAAACATGGTTGGTGAGTATTTATTTATCGACATTATTGTAGAGCTATGTCAATAAGGCCTTATAAACATAGTAAATGCTATGTCAACATGACCCCATCAACGGGGCAACATCATGTTGATGGGGCTGCCTCGATGAGGCCATGTTGATGGGGGCGTATTGACATAACACTTTGATGCCTCATCATATCCCCATGACTAAATGAAAACTGATCCTTGAGTTCCTTTACAAAATTGGAAAGATATGGGATTATTGACTAACTCTTGACATAACAAAATGACATAACAAAACTGAGTGCCCGATTGTACAAATCAACACATTACAAAAATTATGTTGTTCATGAAATAAAATTGAGCACCATGACATGACTACAAAACTTGGATAACACATACTTTGATGACATGAAAGTGGTTGATAAGATTAAACAATCCTAGGTAGTGGAGGCTCCTAAGGTCTTGAAGGACCTTCACTAGCTTTGAACATGCGTGGTGGTTGAGGTAGCTGTGGCTATTCTGATATAGCTACTACCTCCAGTGAAAGGAAAGAGACATCTAGTAATACCTTCATCTTCTTCTTCTTGCTCTAGGGATCATTCATAGTCCACATGAAATTATCAATGTGGTCTAGAATTAGGATATCCCATGAACAGGGCATTACTAGGAACAACTCCTTAACATTGATGAACTAGGTAGCAAATTGTTTATGTTCAACATTGAATGCCTTCACTACGTTTTGCAGCTCCTGGTAGTCATTCATTTTTTGGCCAGGTTCTCAGTAGTAGATCTTTGATCAATGTATTTTCCCTTGAGAATTTCAAGTTTAGTGTTTGCCACCAAAAGCTTTTTCTTGGTGTCCTTGTGATGCTTGAACTTAGCCTTGTATAATAAGTACAAGCTAGCCACCTACTTTTTCAGTTCTGACCACAGTCATTCAACAATCAACATAGTCAGGTTTACATATTGGAGATTGGTCAGCTTCATATATTCTATCATTTCCTCTACTACAACTCATTTAGGTGAATTTCTACTTTATTATACTAATCAATTCCATTAATGATGGGTTGTCATAATTTGTGTCCATGTTGGAGTTACTTGAGGGTCTTGTTCAATTTTGCCTTCATCACTTGAATATGTTTTTCATTTACTTCCTTTTGTAGACCAACCTAGTCTTTGTAGTGAGCCTTAACTCTCTTGGATTTCAGAGCCTTTGATTTCTAGGTGGCTACCTCTATTGTAGTATTCCGGTGAAGGGCATAAGCCTCCTCCATACATAGGTTTCTATTCTTAGCTGCCAATCTCCTTAACTCTATGTTTTCTCTAGCTAGTTGCTCCTATTGTTGATGGATAAAAATTGTCAGCTATTATTTATGCACATAAATGTTTTGTAGGTGATGGTTTTCTACAGTTAGCTACACATTCTCTTGGTGGGTTAGATCCAAGGCCTTTTGAATTTTTCACTAGGTGGCCTCTACCAAGGATTGGTAGAACATCGCCATCTCCATTGCCTCCTCAACCCCTTTCAGCCTAGTGTGAAGTTGTTCAAAAGATTCATCTCTTATCAATGTTGGATTGAGAAATGTAGGGTTGGCAATTTGGGCTCTCAACTTAGCAACTTTTGTAGCTAAGTATTTATTTATCTCCTTAGCTATTTCAGGTTACCCTTCCAAAATAATATTTTTGCCCCTTGCTTCTAGTAGCTTTGACTAGATTGTAGTTATACTATCTGGAAGATCGAAGACATTTGAAAGTAGTTTCCTAGTTCCTACCAATTAGTCCAATAGTTGTTCATGCTATGCTACACTTAACCTACTATTTACAATTCCTATAGATGTTTGCACATATTTAAGTGTAGTGACGTCTGGTACAAACATTACATGTACATTGAGTGTTTAAGTAATTCTATTATCAACCACCTCCACTGTAGTTTCTTGTCCTTGGTGCTACATCACCAATACTATTACCTTCTTGCCCTCTTCCAAGCACACTGAGAAGGTCCCAACGTTTCTAGAAATCTCTAAGAGTTGCTGCTATTTAGAGAGAGATACCATTACCTCTCTAGATTTGACCTTGTGAACAACTATGTTTTTTGAGCAAAGAGAATAGATCCACCACCTCCCATCAGACTAATTGTTCAAGCCACATCATTTAGGTGACTCATTACTAGCTGGTACATAGATGGGCCTCCATCACTCATGCCTACTTATTGCTCTTGCTCACTCAAGAGCCATTCTTAGTACTCGTGTAACCATTGGAATGTTGTAGTGATGTTTGATAAAATTTTTTGAGTGGCAGGAAGAGCTAGTGGTTGCTAATCCTCTTCTTGAATGGTTGTTACATGCATTTTTTCCTTCATCATCTCCACCTAATTAGCAATTGGAGCATGTTGGATAGCATCATTAGTGTAGCAGACTATTCCTTCCCTTCAACATATTTTTCTAATAAGGCATGAAAAGAGGATTACCTTCCTTCCATGTTCATTCTCCTTAAATCACTTCTCTATCTCTAAATAGATCAACTATGGAAGGTTGATGGAAAATCTCCTAATCAGAGTAGCACACACATGGGTAGAAAAGGAAATGATGTTACTGGGCCCCATTGTGGGGTTTAGGTGAAAGGTTGCAATCTTGTAGTAATTTCTTTATGCCGGTGTAAGCATGCCATACTCCATGCTATTGACACCATAGAACCATTAAACCCATTCCTTTTTGATGTTGGGATTTGCCTTCATTGGACTCTTAGTGAGATTCGCCCTAGTTTTAGGTAACCTCACTGCCTCTGCAATGGCCTGCGTTGAGTAAGACACTGAAATGTCCTTGATGTTGACCATTGAACTAGCTTGTCTATTATTCCAAAATAAGAACATCTCTCCCATATATCACTCCCCACTAGAAGTGATAATTGGCTACATGAAAAAGTTCTTCAATTGGTCCTATACCCCTTTAGGTGCTTACTCTAAGAAAGAGACAAAGTTTAACTCTTGGAACACCATCTTCTAGACCTTCCTTGATCTTATTTGATTTAGGTAGGCCTCCATCAAGGTCACCTCAAAGTTTGCTTGTTGAGCTAGTGCCTCATCCTGGTGGGAATTTTCTGTTGCTATCACTTATTTTGGAATATGATGAATAGATTCCACTTTGGCCTCTTCCCTAATAGGTCTCATGGCATGGGTTGCAATTAGTTCTTCTTAGGCTTGTTGATGACCCCTTCTTGTTCTTGGTCATTTCTTCCTGGGCTGAGATGGTCCTCCTTTACATTTGTTTATCTTTTGGTACCATTTGTGGTCATAACACATCTGTGGATTAGTAAATATAATGTGTAACTTCAGATATTTGAATACCTTATCTTGTTAGTTAGTTACACTTGGCTATGGTTGGACCATGGAAAATTGATTATTTTATTAATTTATTTTTATTCTAAGTGTCACCGGAGCTTGTTAAAAGGGTTTAACTTATGTAATTTGGTGTTTAAATGTTGATTTCTTAGTTAAACCTTTGTGAGAGTTAGAAAAATGGCAAAAAATTTTCTATCGAAAATGGCACATTTGTTGCCCCCACAACTAAGAGCTTACCTATAGGAGCTACAGGGTCGAAGAACAGAGTGATATGGATAAATGGTTAGGAAGTTATGGGCTCTAGAAGGTTTTGGGCTTTGAAAATTTGAAAAACTTCCTTGGTGTTTATGAGAAAATGTGAAAATTTCTTAGGGGGTCATGCATATTTATAGTATTTTTACATTACATTGATGGCGCTACATATACAGGGTCTTGTATATGCATGGGCTTCATTGACAAGGCCCCGTTTATGGGGTCCCTAAACAAAATTTTTAGTTTTGAATATTTTGAAAAATACAAGGAATTTTAAAATGAATTTGGGGTCCATGGAGTCCTAGAAAAGCTAAGAATATGATGAAATCATTGAAGAGGATCTTTGAAAGCTCAAAAATTAAAAAATTTTATGGAGAATGTGTGAATTAAAGAAAATATGTAAAGGAGCACATGGTCAGACACAGAAGATGGATGTATGAAAGATTCTAATCGTAAGAATTCCTAAGGATAAAGTGATTAACAATCTAACCAAGAGATATGCAAGTTGGTCCTTCCCATAGCAAGCACATGCCTTATTTGCCCTTGCATATTCTCAACCTAAGGAGTCCATGGGCCCCATAGGTGATTAATGATTGATGGAAGTTAAGGACCAAAACTTGAAAGATTCTACCAAAGAATTCAAGTATATTAGACAAAGACACCGAATCAAGAACATGGACACTAGTAGTGAGATGAGTTATGGGTAGCATGGATGGATGATGGAGAATGTGGAATGCAATTCCAAATTGAGGTCATAAGAAGTCCCTTATGTATTTGTGTTTAAATGACTTAAGAAGATCCATCCTTAGTCTAAACCAAAACCAATCACTTTTAGTGACTTTGCATTGCCACTCTAAGACTGATCCACCACTTAAGACATAAGAGTGCTTCCACAGAATAACCATCATTTCTTAAGAAGAAGAAAAGAGAAGTAGGAAGAGAGAGAGGGCCTTAGTTAGAGGGGGCCTTCAGGCATGGGTAACATGTCTTTCTAGTCCTATAACTAGTGCTTGTATCTCGTTTATTTGTCTAAGGTGTGTGCTTTTAATTCCCATCATTTTTTTATTTTGATTTTTGTTTGTTTCTTTTTTCTTCATTTTTTGGATGGAGACCACACCATGCAAAGACTTATTCAACTTCCTATTATTAGTTGACATAGAATGGTAAGAAATCCATGAAAACACTCATGCACCCAAGTAAGTAGAAGAGTACGAAGAGTATTGAGTTCCCTTGAAGTCACATCCTATGCAAACCTTTGAATCCTTTTGAATTATAAAAGCCACCAAGGTCATAAATTTATTAAAATTTTATTTAATGAAAGGGACCTCATATTTCCAAAACAATAAAAACCATAGAGTTTGTGAATGGGTGGATGTCGTGGACTCATTGCCTATTCCATGAAAAAAAAACCATGTCTTAGCCATCGGTACAAAATTTCAAAAATAGAAACTAGACATTAGTAAACAAAACATTAAGCACAAACCATCATTAGCAACAACTATAGCACCATTGTGTCCTATTGGCACAAAGCACATTTATTAACAAAAATTAGAAAAATACACTAAAATAAAGTGAAATATATGAGAAAGAGTAAAATATTCAAGAAAAATTGAAATGTACTAATGATGGTATAAAACAAAAAATGGTGTAAAATAGGAAAAAAATTTAAAAAATCAAAAAAGGTGTAAAATAAACAATTTGCAACAAAAAAATGTGTAAAACAAAAAATAGAAAAAATGAGAAACCACGATATGATTAGCATGGATGACCATCTCCCCCATGACTGAGTTGGAAGAAAGAGATTCGAGAAATTGAGCATGGTTATCCATCCATCGAGGTATGTGTTGCACTAGCTTGCTTGGGCTCATGAAAAGGGTTTATCTATTAGATGTTGACCAACTACTTCTTACTTGGGATTTCAAGTTTGTATATGATCATAACCCCAGAAGGAAAGGTTTCATAAATTATATAAGACCCCTCCCATAATGTTTGGAATTTGGTTTGTCGAGGTACATGTGTGGGATTCCAATAGAGAACCTTATCTTCTAGTTGAAATTTTTCTTTTCATATCCTAAGGACATGTCTTTATTTATTGAATGCCTTGTGCACTTCATTTAAGGATAGGGCTACTAGTCAATTTTCATTTAGCACATTTAGGTTCTTTTTGTGCTAGACTTAGGTCAAGGTCCAAGTCATAGGCTGTTGAGAGCGTATGAAGCTTAGATTGAATTGAGAGTATTGGAAGTTTTCGGTACACCAGCTCATACAGAGAGTACCCAGTAGAGAGTTTCCATGTTAGTGATAGGTCCAAAGCATATTATTGAGTTTCATGCTCCAATATCTCCTATATTTGGTAATGGTTCTTGTTAGAATCTTTGTGATATCCCTGTTAGTCACCTCTACTTGATTGTTGGCTTGGGGGTGATAGGGTGTTGTTAATTTATGTTCAACCCCTAAGTGTTGAAGGAGTTTTTGAAACGTAGCATGTATAAAATGGGTTCTATTGTCAAAAATTAGTGCACATGGCACTCCAGACCTATTCACAACATTTTTTTTATACAAATCCAATAGCAGTGGATGATGTATGATCAATGATACTTCTACCCATTTAGTACAGTAGTTAATGGCAACAATTATAAATACCTTGCTATTGGACATGGGTATAATGGGACCCATGAAATATATGCCCCATATGTCAAAGGGTTTTAGTGGTTGAATATACTACTAAGAACCCTCCATACATGCGATCATCCAACCATCTCATTAACAATGCTCACAGGATCAAAAAAATTGATGGGCATGCTTGAAGATTGTGGGCCAATAATATCCTACCATTAGGATTTTTATGGTCATGAATCTCTTAGCATAGTGACCCCCAAAAGGACCCTCATGAGCATCTTAGAGAATGTGCAATTAATCTGCATTAGGTACACACCAACGAACTAGGCCATCGATGCACACCTTATAAAGATATTTGTTTATTTTCATGAAGTTCTTAGCCTTATGAAAAAATTGTTATTTCTTCCTGTAGTCCAAATCTTATGGCATCTTCTAAGTGAGAAAATAAATGAGGATGATATCATACCATTTTGGTTATGTAGACAGTTTTTTATTTATTGCTCCAATAAATAGGAGTTCATTAGGAAATTGGTCAGAGAGCTGGCTCTCCTCCTCTTTACTTTCCCATCATAAGTAAGACAAGTGATCAGAGATCACATTCTTAGCCCCCTTTCAATCTACTATTGTAAGATTGAAATCCTACAAGTTCACTAGCCACCGTATGACACAGGAGCTCACTGTTGGCTTATTGATGAGGAAGCAAATGACATTGTGATTAGTGTGCATAAACACCTTATATTCAAGCACATAGTGCCTAAACTTTTCTAGAGGAAACACCACTACCATCAATTCTTTTTTTGTGGTCGTGTAGTTCAGTTGTGCACCCACAATGCTTTGAGTTATGTAGTGAATATAATATGGATGTTTCTTATCATCCAATTGCATAAGCACAACTCCCAAGGTGTAGTTAGATGCATCCATCATGATATGGAATGGTCTAGACCAATTAGGTGCTCATAGAATTGGAGTCTATACGAGCTTCTACTTGAGGCTTTGAAATGCCTTTTCACATTTCTTGGTCTAGATGAAGAGAGCATATTTCTTTATTAGCTTGACCAATAGTTTCATGATCTTAGAGAAATTCTTTATAAATTGTCAATAGTAGCCAATGTATTTGAGGAATGATCAAACATCTTTGATGGTTTTTGGTTGCTAAGTGATTCCTTGAATGATCCTTATCTTTTTAAGGTCTATCTCGATCCATTCTTATGAAATTCTATGCCCCAATATAATTCCTTCTTGAACCATGAGATGGCTCTTTGCTAATTGAGCTGCAAATTTTTTTCCACACATCTTTTGAGTACTTACTCAAGGTAGTCTAAGCTTACTTGAATGTAGCACCATAAGTGGAGAAGTCATCCATAAAGACTTCGACTCTTCTACTAATTTACTATTGAAAGATGCTTAAGATCGGGAATCGAAATGTAGTAGGAGCATTACATAGACTAAAAGGCATCTTGTGATATGAAAAGGTCCCCTAGAGACTCATGAATGTTATTTTGGCCTAATCCTTTAACATGATCTAGATTTAGTTATAGAAACTATAACCATCTACAAAACTATAATACCAATAGATATGGTGTCCAATACTTGATCAACAAATGACAATAGAAAATGATCCTTAAATGTTGTCATGTTTGACAACCTAAAGTTGATACAAACCCATCATTTGCCATCTCTTGTTGGCACTATCATAAGTGGGCTGACTCATTCACTATCTGAAATGGGGTAGATAAAATTTGCTTTAAGGAGTTGCTTAATCCCCTCTTTGACAATTTGCTTCAATTTTGGATTCAATCACCATTGTGGTTGCCTCCTTGGCTTCATGGATGGATTAGTGTAAATGTGATGTTAGCATATCTGTGGATCAATTCCAATGAGTTTAGGATATGACCAAGCAAAGGCTATTGGCCATTTGTTGACCATTTTTAACAGTTTTACTTTCTACTTGAGAGCAAGTTTGGCATTAAGTATGATTGGTTCATCATATTTCAAGAATGCATATTCTAGGCTGGTATGTAGAGCTTTCAACTGTAGGGGCTCTTATTTGAAATTCTCAAGGATCTCCAACACTTCCCAATTGGTATCATGTTTTTCATCATTAGAATGTTGGTGATGAATTTGCTCTAGTTCATCCATGCCTACAACATAAGTGCATGTTAGGCTCTTAGTAGGTTCTGTGCGCATTGTGCTACAATTAGAATCAATAGTTAGCCACTAGGTGTCTTCTTATTTTGTGGCTACTGCATATAGATACCTTTGAATATATGCTCCATGTGCACACTACCTGCATGTGGAAATAGATGCTTAGCTCATAGACTAAAGTTTATGTATGCAATTTCACCTTGTATCATTGTACATTATGCATGGAACTCATTTCTTCTTGATCTTTCCAAATTCATTTTCCTTAGATATCTCCAAGAAAATATTTTTTATGCCCATTCTTACATCAATAGTGCTTAGCCATGTCCTTCCCATAATGATTGGGAAGTTCCCTTTGCAATTTTTAACCTTGATTACTAAGAAATTGGCAGGATAGGATCACCCATAGATAATGGTCACAATGTCTTTGAACAAACCTAATGGAATAGTAATGGACTAGTCTACCAATTCTAATTGGATATTACTCTTCTTGAGAGGTGGTAGGTTTTAGGCAATATACATCTCATGAGAAATCAAGTTTACATTGGAACCTGAATCAAGAAGAGCTTTACACGGTTCATTCCTAGAAATTTGCAAATAGATAAGAGGACTCCTAGGATCAAGTAATTTATTGGAAAGGTTGCCATCCAAAATCAAATCAAATATGACATGAGTAAGCATAACAATATGGATTTTGGGTGGCATTTGGTTTGAAGGGTTCTTGATGGAATGGTTTGCAAAGGATGAGATAGGAGTAGGGTGACCAACTACTTGAGTTTGTGAGGGCTTAGTAGAGCTATTGGATTAGAAGAATGGTATTTTACAAGCATGAGGTTCTAAACCACTTAGTTGATAAATTGGTTGTAGATTGATGGCCCTAGTAGTACTACGTTGCTGCAGCTAGGTTGGAAGTTCACCTTACATGGATGGAGTAGGTAGTAGTTATGTTGAGGATGGAGAAATAGTTGTAGGAATAGGAGGAGGATAAGGATAGAATGTGGTACCCCTTCTAGGATGTGGAAAATGAGTTCTATAGTATTCAGAAGGGTAGTAGTGATGTTGGAAAGAAAAAATGTGACTAGAAGAGTCATGTGGAGATAGGGGTTGCTAAATGTGATACCCATATGGATATGGTTATGTGTAAGAATATTGTTGCCTTGGTGGTGGCATCCCCCATGACTGTGGTTGGTGCCACTATTGATACTACTCATATGATTATAGTAGAGTTTCACTTGGATAATACTGTTGTTGTTGATGGAACTGCTTGGGATTGCCTTGAGGATAAGGCAACCTACTGGGTGTTTATCTTTTTGCTAGTTGTGGATTCAGAGCATACATCCCAAACTCCTATAAGTGTGACATGATGGTGCAACATCCCTTAGGATGTTCATATTATTAGATTTCACAGCCACCTTCATCATCTAATTTAGTTTTTGCAACTTCATTTGCTATAGCAATCTTGTCCTTACCAATTAATTGGCACGTTCAACTTCCTTTTGTCTCCTATGGTGGTAATCACTACTTTGTTCCTTGGAATCTTGAACAATTTTTAGGATAGCTTGAAATTTTCTATTCATTGAGTGCCATAACTAATCTACCTTAGTTGAAATTTCATAGGTAAATTTTTGAATCAACAAGGTTTTTTGGTTCATCACCTCATCAAGTGATGATTCCTCCTCATTGTCACAAAACCATACCTCCCTCTTGCGAATGGAAATATCTCAATTGTATTCCTCTACACTTTCATCTTTCATCAACTCTCCTTCTTCTTTTACTACCTACTCGATTAGCCTTTGGATCTGATGGGCTCTTAACTTTGATAATTGCCCTTGGGCATAGACTCCAAGAGTTCTCCTCATTTTTGATTGAAGACCATCTATGATATGGTGAAATTACTCCTTTTTAGAATAACCATGGCTAGGAAATCTATGCAATTAGGAATAATATTTGCCCATGGTGGCATCCAAGGACTCATGTAATCCTTGTTTCCATTCTTGGATTTGCCTCCTCAAGTTGGATTCTTGGGAGTATGTCTGATATTTATCATTGAATAGTTCAAGTATTGTACTCCACCTATAGATTAATTTTGACTGCAAGGACTAGCACCATATTTTTGCTTCTTTAATAAGTGTCTTCAAAAATAACTTAAGCTTTTGCTAGTCATTTTATCTATTTTGCAAGGCACAGGCATCGTGAAAAACCTAAAGATGATTTTGCTTATCTAAGTTATATCCCCCTTCAAATATGAGGATATTGTTCATGTTTAGCCTCTTGATTTGACTATCCTTTACATGCCTTGTAGGAATTCTCACTACCTCTACGATGCTTTGCATGCTTCAAGTAGGGAGTAAAGACTCATCATAGTCATGATCTTGGTGCTTATGATGCCCTATACTATCTCTTTGTTCATGGAAATGGGCCTCTCTTGAATGTCTGTGCCCCAAATCTTGACTTGCTTGATGGTCTCTATGATAATCTCAGTCTTGTCGGTCACCTCCATCACAATCTCACCCCTTACGGTTTCATTTAGAGCTAGAAGAGGACAATGATGATGATGAAGTTGAAGAGGAAGGAGGACTGGCATCATCATGGTGCCTACCATCCACTCTTTAGTGGTTACGGCCACAATCATGATCATGCTGCTTGCCCACATCCCTACCATCACAATCCTCGTTGAATCCTCCTTTGTTATGGGACCTGTTCTTGCTAGAACCAAGATTATGGATTGTGAATTACTAGTCCTAGTTTTGACCTCCTTCATCGAAGTTAAAGAGAGGAGTCTCTTTGAATGGAAAATCCCAAAAGAAGGGTTCTCCATCATCTTTTTGGTACATTAGGAATGGGGAATCATTGGACCACTTTCCCTTTGCAAATTCATTATGCTGCTCTAGCTATCAATCCCTCAAGCATTCTGCATTGTTAGGATGATAATCATTAGCATTGCTCTCCTACACAACATGTTTAGCATGAAGCCCTTAGATGCCCAACTATATAAGAGTTTGGTGGAGCATCGTAGGAATGAATCAATCGAGCAGTAGCATAATGTTTCCCTCCATGTATCGCCACCACAATAGTTCATCATGGCGTAGGATGAAGGTGAAATTGGATACATACTCATTAAGATGAGCATATAGCACTCTGTATTGTTAGGGCACCTGCTAATTTACTTCGTCAGACTTGGATGAAGAACCACTCCTGTGAGAAGAAGACATCTTATATTAGAAGATAAAAAATACAATGTACTTTATTATATTTTTTGTAGTTATTTTGATGTATGATATGAATTTAGGGTTCATTCAAATGATCTTAAATAATTTTTTCACTAAATCCTAAATAGTGCATGTAACAAGCTAAGGGTCCCTGGCAATAGTGCCAATGATGAGCAACAAGTAGGCCCTACGCCCAACNAGCAATAGTGCCAATGATGAGCAACAAGTAGGCCCTACGCCCAACCACACAAATTACAAGAATTCATGCGTAATCCAATAAAATTCCACAAACCTTTAGTTCCCATGTACATTGGTTCTAGGACATGAAATCTAATCATAACAATCATTGTCTTCCCAACTACACTTGTGGAGTTTAGTTGTATGGTTAAGTGTAATTGAAGCACATGATTTTTATTATTTTATAATTTATTCATCTATGGTTAACAACACGTTGAAACTCAATTTATGAACCACTTTAACTAATCTAATTACTAATTAATAACTAAATATCCTAACACAAGCATCTGATCCCACTTTCCGTACACATCCTAAACACATACAACATTGTTGGGCTACTAAGCATTAAGCATTGCTAGGATTATGAAGTGGTGTATGTTATGCTCGAAGTAATCATACTTATGTGTTTAATCTATTTAGCTTAATTAATTAATTAAGTGAAGTCTAATTTAGCTTAATTAATTACATAATTAATGAAAATGATAAATGCAAAAATAAATCATTAATTTATTCTAAGTGCTGCAAGGTTTGATCAAACAACTCATCTTTATTATCGTTCACACTGGTTTGCTCAAGTACATTAGTGCTNCACGTTGACAAGAACCCATCAATGCAACACTTTGACACTTCATCAATAAGGTCAAATTCTAGGTAATATATCATCCTAAGATACTTTTTTAATAAATTTGTTTTATAAATTATTTAATTATAACTAAATCAAATAACTAAGCCTATTTCCAACCAATTAACCAATTGAAAAATAAACTATATACTATAAGATAAGAAAAATAACCTATTATAGCCTTCTACACTATATAGAGCCTATACAACAATGTAGAACCTATATATCAAATTAGAAAACTACAATTAAAGAAAAACTAACCAATGCATGAATGATATGATAAAGAAAAAGAAGAGAATCAAAAGAGGGGATAGAATCATAGAAGATAAAAGAAAAAGAAAAGAAGTGATAGATATGGTGATGACACCAATATCTTTGTATCATATCCATCAATTAACTTTGTCAATGCTAGTTCCAAGCCTAGATAAGAAAGGAGGAGGGTTAGTGTTAGGTTAGAAACTAAGTTTAAAATCATGCCAACTCTCATGAATGAGTTCTTTCTTGGCTTTTGGAATCACATCTAATTTTCTATTCATAGAAGATTTACGTCTAAAGAGAGAATTTTATAAGACACTTATCAAATCTGCTATCTTATATGGTGATGAATATTAGGCAATTCAATAGAGATAAGGTACATAATATAAACTTTAGGGCAAGACTTGGAGCTATTTCTATCTCAAATAAACTATAGGAATGATATCTTAAATGGTTTAAGCATGTGCAAAGAGGATGAGATAATGAGCTTATTTAAAATAGGTGTGTCATCATTGTTTTAGGAAAGCCACTCAAAGGAAGATTAAATAGGACATGAAAAAAAATGATTTAACATTATTTTAAGAATTATAAATAATAAATATTTAACTCTTCAAAGAGGTGAGTAGTGAAAAAGAACTCATGTAGCTAATCCTATTTTGTTACAACAAGGATAGGATGGTGATGATGATGGGGTGTTAGACCCCAAAAAATAGATATATTAAAAATAAAAATTCAGAGTACAAAAGTAGAGATGTAGTGGAGAAGCTCCAAAATAATAAAAAGAAAAGACCCAATAGTTTTAGAGATGCCTTTCCATGTTTTCATCCTTACAACCAATCCTAAATAATCTTCCCTTTGGGGTAGGAAAAGGATTAGACATTGCCTTCATTTAGAAGTGTCTAAACAAGTTTTAACTTCCCCCTAAAGGCTTCTTGTTAATAAAAAAGAAAACCAAAGAGAGAAAAATTTAAGCATTCAACTAAAGCATAAACTATTGAATGATGTCACCTTGAACTGACAATGGAAGAAAATTAGCTAGAGAATTTCTTTGAAAAACCACATTACATCAAAACTTCTAAATGACATAAAGAATAAGAGAACAAAAGCAATGCCAAGCATGAAGTAAGAATCCTTTAAGTTGAGGAGTGTCACCAAATAAAATTTCATCTAATGTTAGTTTTCAACTATGTAAATACCTGCTACACCAAGTCCAAGAGCTACGAGTAAGGGGACAATTGAAAAAATAATGCATGAATGTATCTCCCATGTTACAGACTAGATATCTTGAATCATGAACACCCAAATGAGAGCATCAAATACCAATAGGTAAATCTTGATGAATCAAATACCATAGAAAATATCAAATTTTTAAAGGAGTAGTGGCATTCTACATCTTCTGAATTCACTACTTCCAGAACTACACATTGTGATTAACCTTTCAAAGATATTAAATATTGGCCAAATATTAGTATTACAACTAATAAGAGTATACATAATCTTGAACCAATATGGAAAAAAATAATGGCTAGTAGTCTAAGAAAAACTAAGAAAATCATCATAATAATCTTAAATGGTTACACTTCTATTGAAACTATTTGAAAGAATAAAATTGTAGAATTCTTAGAAACATTAATGCCATAAAGACTTTGACACTTAGGCTAAGTAATCTAATGATTATGCATGTGGATAGATGAAATGAAGGAAATATCAAGCTTCCACCATGTATTGCAAAGGTGGAGTAAGGTCACTTTGGTTTACTTTAATCCTTCAAGCACACCAAATCCAAAAATTAAAAAAAATGCAATATAATTCAATTACTAGAAAAACTAGCTATCATTAATTAAATCAAGAAGATTACAATTATAGTGGAATCATAACTTGGATCACATTAAATCCTCATACACTCAATACTATTGTAGAGCATGAGCCCCTTCAATCACATAATGATTAACCTCAATGCAATATCTAATCAATCAACCATCTCATTAAATTTTTCTTTAAAAACATATTTGCGAAGATAAGCAATAATAAATTGACATTCAATTCGATCATATGCTTTAACATAGTGAGGCTTAAAGAAAGAAATGGCTTGATTGGAATCCTTAGCCCACTCCATACCCTCCCAAGCTACAACAACATTATCTAGAATATATCTACCTTTGACAAATCCAATTTGTGCTAGATTAATTAATTGAGAAATAATTCCTTTTAATCTTTTAATAAAAAATTTAGCCAAAATTTTATTAATCGTATTCAGAAGAATAATAGAATATCAATTACCAATGTGAAAAATATCATCTTTTTTAGAAATAAGTCTAATGACTCCTCTATTTAGCTCTTGACCAAGAGAATATTCTTCGGTGACTTTTATAAAAACACAATAGATGTCCATACTAATAACATCCCAATGATTTAAAAAAAATTCAATGGGAAGTCTATCAAAACATAGAGCTTTATCGTTGACCAAGCTAAACACCGTATCTTTAATTCTAGTAAGAAAGATATCTTGTTCAAGAAGATGGTTGTGATTGCTATGAATAATATTAGGTAAATGATCAAAATTCTAGAAAAAATCCTCATGATAGCATAGAATTTGTGAGGATCTCCACATTCAATTAGATCTTTTTCCAAAGGGAAACTACCTTAGATCCACCAATAAGGCATGCTTGTCTATATACACCTTTAAATGTGGAGAGCACCATGGATATCAAGGGTATTAAATAACTTAAAATTCATATGGTAATTGTAGATAAGAAGGTTTAATGACTAGGGTCATTTATCATAAATCACAAGTGTCAAACTCAACTTAACATCCAAATGAGGCTCAAAGATGCTCATGCAACCCAGATTAAGGAATAAAAGGCTTGTCCTTTTTCATGCAAATTGTACCAACCTTTTTACTTGGAGCAAGACTTGCTTCACATGAGAATCTTTCTACAATTGTAGTGATAGAGAGGCATAGGCTTCCAAAGGCATTCATTCCTCTTTTCAAATCCAACACTTCCTACTTGAAGATGGCTTCTCAAATACAACACTTCCTACTTGAAGTTATATTCTTGCCACTATACTTCCTACTTGAAGGTGTAGCCAAAATCTAGCACTTCCTACTTGAAGACACCTTCTCTAATCTAGCTCTTCCAACTCAAAGATATCTTCTTATCATTATGATTCATGCTTGAAGATGTAGCCAAAATCCACCACTTCTTATTTGAAGACACCTTTTGAAATTCAATGGTTTCTACTAGAAGACGTGTAACATCTTGATGAGTGATGGAGGTATTATAACACTCTACTATATAAGTCATGAGTGCTAGCATGTGACTAGATCGTAATCTGAGGATGGACAATGTAATTATGGTAGTAATTTATGTTAAGTTTGGGATCACTATCTTCCAACTCCAGGTTAGTAAACTTCAAGTGTATGACTTAGCTCTAAGTGAGGCATATGATTAGTTGATGTTGTTAGGCTCTGATTACTCCTAGTTACAAACATAATGAAATTTGAGAATCACAATCTAATCTAAGTAATGATGGTAATATAAATCTATTCTAGCCTATAGTCATCAGCATTTGGACTTGGTCTCCCATACATGCCTTGGGACATGTACTTATTACTGGGTTACCAAGCACTATGCTACTAGGTGAACTAAGCAATAACACCACTAAGATTACCAAACAATTACACTTATGTACTCAAAACTAGTCATACTCATTTTGCTATACTAATGAACAAGTGAAGTACTTTGAAAATGTAAAGAGTTAACTGAGTAAACATGGAAATTAAGCTAAGTAAAATAGTAAGACTAAGTGGATGCTGCAATGATGAAAAGCAATCTCAATATTTATTTTCAAACATGAACTATGCCCAAGTACAATTTTCTCAAATAAAGATTCTGTACAACTATTCAACACCACATTGCAAGCATTCACTCAATTGCTAACTACGAAAATAAATTGCAAGAGTCTAGCTAAGGGTGGAATAAAAAAGTTGTCAATAGTACACCCAAGTGCTAGTATTTATAGGACTACATAGATCCTAAGATATTGCATCAACGATGGCGTAGGATGAACTACAACATCATAACTATGATATCATTGATACGATATGGTAATGAACAAAAGTTGGTTTTATCATACCCCCACAACTAATTGGAAACTTGTCCTCAAGTAAAATAAAATGAGAATAGAGTTGCTTACAAAATTAGGAGGTAGACTTGACTTAACATGACTGACTATTTACATGACTCTATGAATATCACATTAGTATGTTTTCAAAATGACACAATAACATGACAAATCAAAATAAAACAAAACTTATAATAGCTCAATGTAGTCTTATGTTCTTGCTAGTTGAGTCTCTTCCATCGACTTCTTCCCTTTATTATTAGGCTTCTAGAATTGATATTTATTTAAGAGCACATAAAGTTTCTCCTCTTCTATCCTTGGGTCATGTACTATCGATGCTTGTTGAGCAATGTTTCATGGAGTTAGGACATCCTATGGGCATGATAGCTACACAAACATTTTATTTGCCTTTACATACCATGTCGCAAAATGCTGCATCACCTTCTCAAATGCTCTAGAAACCTTTTTAAATTCTTACTAGTTAGACATTCTTTATGCTAGACTTGCTGCAACATCTTTTTCTCCTTGGTTGCTTGCTTTTACAACTTCATATTTAGAGTTTGCTAGATGGATTTTCTATAGGGCATCCTTTTTTTCAGCAAACTCCTTCTCATATGTGGTGTACATAGCAACTACCTATTGCTCAAGGTCATTTCTAGGCTACCCTACTATCAACATGGCCAAGTTACCATACTGAAGGTTTCCTAACCCCATCGATTCTATGAGGTCTTCTATTTGCAAGTCCTTGTTTTTGATCTCAACTTGATGGATGTGGGCAAGATTATCTAGGATGTGCTAGCAACTAAAAGTTTGAGCAATGATGAAGCTAATCATGGCCTTGGCCATCTAGACTTCTTTCTCATTAATTTGTTTATGCTTCCCACTTGATCCCTGAAATGCTGCTTGGGTTTTTCATATTTCTTGGCCTCATGTTTCCATGCCCTTATTTCAGTTACAAACTTTTGATGAATTGTACGAAATTCTTTCATTAATAAGTTTCTATTTTCTTAGGACAAGCTACTCATATAATGGTTGACTCTGATTAGTTATTCTTGTAGTTGATGAATGCTTTCTTCAAGAACATTTTTTTGTTTCTCCACATTAGTCAACATTATGTTGTCAGCAACAAGTTTTTTATTTTTTCTTCCAATGCTATGAGGGCTTTGGCATGGGCATAGGTTTGTGCTTCTACAACTGAGGCATTTCACACCACCTTTTCCCTTTCCATCTCAACTTTGATATTGTTGGTAATCAATTGCCTCACTTGATCTATTCAAGTTGGTCAAGGGCTATGAATTGTGTAGGATCTCTTTGTTTAGCTCTCAAGGCTACTAATTCTTCTTGTAGCCCTTACACCTCATTATCTACATGTTCTACCCTTATTTATGGCATAACCAACTTTTCCTTTGTGACAATGAGATTAGACTACACTGTAGTGATATCACTCAGGATATCAAGAAAATTTTGCATGACCTAGCTCATCTGCAATAGTCTCTCTAGCACATCTCTATGTTTTGCAGGATTCATCGAGGTACCAACTAACATTTAAGCATCTCTTGCTCTAGAGATATTGTTTAGCAACATAATAAGGACATTAAATGACTCCTTGATATCATATGTGATGACCTTTGCTACTTTTGGTGCATCCTGATGCCGCATAACCATAACCATGGCACCTTCTCCTATTTCAAGCATCACTTGGAATGATGCAACATTCCCTGAAATTTATTGTGCCCAATTGTCCTCTCCTCCTATCTGCAATGACACTTGCCTACCTATAGGGTCTGTGGAAGTGATGGGCCTAACTAAGCTCTCTCTTACTTTATAAAGATTGGTTCCTTCCCTTATCCCCCAGCTAACAGTTTCTACAATCTGTTGTAGATGGTTCATCGACAGTTTATAGTCTTGTGGAAATGATGGTAGAGCTTGTTATTTCTATCGTTGTTCTCTAGCTGGTGGCTAGCTACTACTCATACTTCTTGTTGTTAACTGGTAGTTGGAATGTTACTGGTAGGAGTTGAACCTATATCTCCCTTAGTGCCTACTCTCTTTTCCAATTGATCTTTCTTGGGAGGTACTGGCTTTGACATTTCCACATAGGAAGCATTTTGGGCTTTCATTAAGACATCATTGGTGTAGCCCAAAATTCCTACTTGTTTACACAACTTCCTTATTAGGCAGGGAAATGACAATGTTGGTTTCCCCACCTTCTTCTCCTCGAACCACCTTTGAAGCTCTAGGAAGAACAAATGGGTGATGTTGGAATTAAATTATTCCATCAAGATTACACTTCCTCAAGCCACATAGGTTTAACTTTGATTGAGCCTTTTGGTTGGGAACAGATGGTATGTTGAAATATTGAAAATAGATCTTTTCTTTAACAATCATCTCACTATAATTTTTGTCTTCCTTGTTGTAGGCTCTTTGCAGCCATAATTTCTTGGCATCTATATTAGACCTTATGGAAATATATGCCACATTAGCCCTTCATTGGGATATTCAAGGCTTTGGTAGTTGCCTCTACTAAATAAGATACTAAAACCCCTTCTATTTTTACTATAGCATCAGCTTGCTTATTCTGCCAAAACTGATAGGTTTCTTCTAAATACCATTCACCACTATTGGACAATGTAGGTCATAGGAGAGATGCTTGAAGCTGCATCCTCACCACCTTCGGAGAAAATTCCATGAATGGTTCAAAGTTCAATTCCATGATGACCATGGACATGATAAAATTTTCTTGGATGCCTTTTAGACATTCTTTGAACAACGTGAGATGTTGTCCCAATTCTAGTGAAATCAAGACCTTTGCTTCTACTTGTGCAAAGAGTTCAGTAGCAGGAGTTTATTGGTGGATGTTGAAGGATTGAGCCTCTTGCTCTACATGTTTAGCTTAGGAAGTTTACTCTCTCGTTTTCCCTCTCCTGTGACCTTTTAGTCTTTTTCCATCTTGTTGGGAAGGTCCTTCAGCTACTAGTCTTTTGGGGCCATCTTCAATCAATAAGAGTTTTGGATTATTAAAGTGATTTAATTAATTTTTAATAGTTCATTATCCTTCTCATGTTCTTAGTTTGATCAAATTTTTATCTTATCATGATTGTAGAGTCAAAAAAATTTCAAAAAGAAACCCCCAAGTGTTATGTTCCTTACTATTATGACCCTTCATAGTTATCATTTGCCTATTTACTATACTCGTGTTTTGTTGATATGATTATTTAGGAGCATTGGTTAAGTTCTTTGGCTAAAATTTAGTTAGTTAGGTACAATATTCTTATTATCTTCTTATACTTATCCTTGATAATGTCTTCTGGGTGTTAAAAAATTTTGGCTTAAATTTTTGCATGTATGCACACTAGAATCCTCCATGACTAAGTTGAGTGCTCTAGGATTAACAAGCTTCAAGGATCACAAAAATTGGAGCTACAATGAGAAAGTGATCACTTCGCGAAGTTAGGTTGCCAAATTTTAGAAAAACTACAAAAACTCCTATTGCTCTAAAATGGGATAATGAAAAAAAATTTCTATCTTGTGCATGTATATATACTATTTTTATATGTGCAACATCATTGATACGACATCATAGCTTCAACATCATAGGGCCTCATACATCGTAGCTACAATGTCACTGTTAGAAAATTTCAATTTTTGAGTAATTTTCAATGGAAAAAATGAGTCAATTGGATGATACAGAAGACATAGAGACTATCTAAAGGGTCATGGATTATAAATGATGCTTAGAACTCAAAATTTTGGCTTTGAAATTCTTAGGAAAGGAATTTTAGGTAACGAAATTTTCTAGAGTTGGTATGAGATGGATTGAAGATTCTAAATTGTTGGACAAGTTCTAAGATGGTATGGGAAGTGTTTATTAAGTTTGCATTACCTCAAAAGGCATAAGATATTGTGGAATTACTTTGTCAAGTATGAGATACAATAGTTATACAAGTGGATCTTCCCCAAAGTAGGCTTCAACTGTTAGTGCCCTTGTATAACCATGCATAAAAGTGTCTGCATGCACTCAAGGAGTTGAATGTAAGACATTCCTATCTAGCAAAACACACATGTTAGTATAAAAAAATAGGGAAAATAGCACTATATTATATGGAACCATAAAGTTATGATTAAACATACAATGAGGTGAAACAGAATGTAGAAGGGATGCATCCTTCTTGGTTATCTCTACCAATTATTTTTCTATTTTTGAGAAATTTTCTATAAATATTCTATAATATCTCGTGTGACATACAAATGATCTAACAACTTTGTCAATTTGTGATCTTTGGATGGTGTTCTATATGATCCTGATCTTCTTTGGATCTACCTCAAATCCCTTTTTTGAAACTTTATCTCCTAACAAAATTCCATCTTGGATAATTAGATGGTTGTTTTTCCAATTGAGCTTTAGATTTGTCTCTACAAATCTTTTCAATACTTTCTCTAAATAGTCGAATGTCATTTGAAGTTTAGCCCATAGGTTGAAAAATCATCCATTAATACCTTCATGTCATTACCTATTTTCTTTTGGAAGATGCTTAGTACTAATCTTTAAAATGTAGTGAGTGCATTGTAGAGACCAAAAGGCATTTTCTTGTAGGCGAATGTTCCCCATGGACTCATGAACATTGTCTTCTCTTGGTCTTTTGGTGCAATATGAATTTGGTTATATCCATTAATCCATCAAGAAAACTATAGTATTGGTGTCCTATGATAATATCCAGGACTTGATTGATAAATGCAAAGGAAAATGATCCTTGAACATTGTAAAGTTCAATATTTTGAAATTAATACACACCCTTGACTTGCCCCCCTTCTTTGGAGAAATTACCAAAGAATTGACCCATTTGCTATCTGCAATGGGATAAATGAATCCCTCCTTTAGCAATTTTTCCAACTTTTTCTTTACTACTTTCTTAAGCTTAGGATTCAGCCTTCTCTATGGTTGGTGTCATGGCTTAATAGCTAAATCTATGTATATCTAATGTTGACCAATGCTTTTTATTTCCTCATAAGACCAAGCAAATGCCATTGGTCATTTATTGACCACCTCCAATAATTTATTTTTCTATTGTTTATGTAGGTTGGTCTTGATGATGATCTACTTCTTATTGTTTAGAAAAGCATATTCTAGTGCTACCAGTAGGGCCTTTAACTCCAATGGTTTTGGTTCAAAATTATCTAGAATCTCAAGCTATCCTCACTCAATTTCTTCCTCTTTGCCTAAAAATGTATAAGTATGTCTTCTTCTTAACTATTATAACTTGTTTATTTCTTCCACGTAGGAGCTTATAATCTATGTTGTTGATTCCATGTATATTTTTTTGACTTTGTTTCTTCATTAATAACCAACCACTAGGTGCCTTCGTATTTAGTGGTTGCTGCATACATGCATCTCTACTCACATATTTCTTCAACACATCTTTTACATGCTTTGTTTTTTCCTTGTTTAATGGCCCATATTTTTTTGCATGCAATTACATCCATTATCATTGTATGCAATACATAGAACTTGACATTGCTAAATGATTCTAGCTTCATCCTCCTTGGAAATTTTCAAGGACAAGTCTTTGAATCTAAGCTTAGCATGTATAGTGCTAAGCCAAGCTCTTCCCATATTATTAGGGAGCTCTCCCTTATTTTTTCCCACATGAATGACTAAGAAATTACAAGATAAGACCAACCACTAATGGTAGTAATGACATCATCTACCTTCCCTAGTGGGATTGTGATTGACTAGTTTGCAAGCTCTAGCCAAATGTTACTTTTCTTTAATGGAAAAAGATTCCAAGCCTTGTACATGTCTAGTGATATTAGGTTTACCCCTATCTTAGAATTAAGTAGATTCTTGCATGGTTTATGACCTACTATTTGGAGGTATACTAAGAGATTTCCTAGGTCTATTCTTTTCTAGAAAATTCTAAGTGAGCATGAAAGTTAAATTTGCATTAGAATATGATAAAGATTAGTATTTTTTGGAGGAATGTATGTGGATGTGGTTGGAGTAGATGAGATTTCCATCCTTCGAATATTTTCTAGACTTGCTCAAAAGAATGGTTGTTTCATTGTTTAAGGTATGTTCATGATTACTTCCTCTTGCATGTTGACTACCCTTTTTGCAATCATTTGTTGTGGCTATGACAAACACACACCCCCCCCCCCCCCCCCCCTTACATTGTAAGTGGTGGCATAAATGGTTAAGGATTAGAAGGTTGACTTAATGGACTAGCCACTAGTTGATGTACGTATGGATTGGATTCCATCCTTGGAGTCATAGGTTTATAATACTCAGGTGGATAATATTGAGAAGTATGAACTACTACATTCCCTAGAGATATCAGATGCTACTCATAATATCCATAAAGTTCTAGCTATCGATATGGATACTACTACCTCAATGGTGCCATTGTCCATGCTTATGGTTGTTGCCACTATTGCTGATATTGCCCTTATGGTTGTGGATAAGCTCCACTTGGATAATAAGCTAGTTAGAAGATTTATCTATAGTTACCTTGAGGGTAAGGTAGCCATTTTGGCATTTTCTTTTTAACAAATCTTGGATTGACCACATATGCCCCTAATTCTTATATGTGCAACATCACAATACAACATTCCTTAGGATATTCATATTAGCACACTTTACACCCTTTCTCATCCTCTAAGCTTGAGTCAGTACATTCTTCCATCGAAGCAACTTTTCCTTTTTATTTATAGTGTTCACATCCATAGTCTCTTTTCTTTTTCTTCTATTTAACCTTATTTAAAACCCATTTAGTTCTTTCTTCTACAATTTTCAAAGCCATAGCAAATTTTTTGTCCACTAAGTTCAACATCTTTTCTACATTAGTTGCTATATCATTGACAGATTTTTGGATCAATAGAGTTTCCTTCTAAATCACCTATTCCAAGGTTTCTTCCTCTTTCTTATCACACATTTGTACATATTTTTTTCTGATAGATGGGTCTTGATTATATTCTTCAACTAATTCTCTCTTTTTCAACTCACCTTCCTCCTTTACCACTTGATCTATTAGCTTCTAGATTCAATGGGTTTTCATCTCTGATAGTCTTGGGCATAGACCCTGATGAGTGGTGAGGTACCCCTACACTCAACCATATGAAACGAGCATAGCACATGCAATCCAATCAAACTCCGCAGACAAACTAGTTGTGGAACCTAGACAGTTATCCTTAGGTCGCAATTCGCTGTCTTTCCACTTGGACTAGTATTATATTTGTCACATATGGTTTAGTCCAGAGTGAGGTGTATGATGTGTTCCTAATCTATTGCTACTCTTGAAGGCAGTGGAAAATAATATTAACTAAGCTAAGCTAGGAGGAAAAGGGTAAGGAAATCTAATCTAGCCTAAGTACAATGAGAAACTGATTCCTTGATCAACCGTACACATCTTGGACCTTGTGCACAACTACCACTAGGATTACCAAGCGTAGATCCTAGGTACACCACTGGGATTACCAAGCATAGATCCTAGATACACCACTGGGTTACCAAGCGTAGATTCTAGATACACCACTGGGTTACCAAGTAGTCACACTTAAATGCTCGTAATCAAGTCGTACTCGTTCCGCGTTCTAGGAGTTTAAAAGTGAGAGAGAGAAAATAGTAAATAACATTAAATAAATAAACAAATAAATAACAAAGTGACTGCTGCAATGATGAAGTAATCTCGATCTTTATTGCCAGTCATATGCATGTCCAAGTACATCACACTCGAATAAAGACACTGTACAATTACATTCACCACATTGCGGGTAGACACGGAAAAATAATCTAACTTTGGAGGGTTCAAACTGCCAGAGCTTCGCTACTTCTAACTCCTAATTACTGTACAAGGGAGATCTACGTCTTATTTATAGATATGGCGGTGGACTGCGATATCGCGTACGCGATATCGTAGGGAAGACGTGATATCGCGATGGACAAGATATCGCGGCCTATGCAAAATGCATCTCATCATACCCCCACGACTGAATAAAAACTCATCCTCGAGTTAAAAAGAGAACGAGTTCCATTGATTACACAGTGGATATGTATGGGATTATTAACTGGGAAAAGAAATGAAACAATGCCGCAGTGTGGGAAGACACAACATAAAGAAAAAATACTACACTACAACAATGTGGAACTCATGTAGTTCCTGGTTGCGGTGGCTCCTCCATGGGTGCTTTCCCTTTATCTTGTACTCCAAGCTTTGAAGGCTGATGATGCTGAAGAATGGCCTGGAGATTCTCCTCTTCAGTCTGAGGATCTTGTGCCATCCATGCTAATGTTCTGATGTTTGACAGAGTTGGCACCTCCCACGAACAAGGTAGTTGCAGAAACATCTGATTAGCCTTGACATACCATGCCGCAAACACCCGTTGTTCCTCTTCATAGGCTCTAGCTTTATCTTTGTATTCATGGAGATCTATTAGCCATCGAGCCAAGTTGGTTGTAACATCTTTCTGTCCCTGGTAGCTTTCTTTTACCACTGCAAGTTCAGAATTTGCGACATCTAGTTTCTTAGCCAGCTTCTTGCACTTTGCAAATTCTGCTTCATATTTGATGTGGGTGGAAGCTATCTGTTGCTCGAGCTCTGACCTTGGGCATCTTGCTATTAACATGGCCAGGCTGACATATCTAAGGTTTGTCAACTCCATGTATTCGATCAAGTCCTAGATCTGCAGGTCCCGGTTCTTAACTTCCGCTTGGTGGACAAAGGTGTAAGTGTCCAATATGGCCCTCCAATCAGTGTGTTGAGCATTGATGTTGTTGATTTGAGCCTTGGCCATATGGATCTCCTTCTCTAGGATTTGTTTGTACATCCCCACCTGATCACGGAAATGCTCCTTCAACTTCTTGTGTCGTTTAGCCTCATTCTATCATGCACTTATCTCAATTGTTGATTTCTGGCGAATAGCGCGTACTTCCTCCATTGAGAGGGTTTGGTTCTCTCTAGCTAAACGACTTACATCTCGGTTGACCCGAATGAACTTTTCTCACAATTGATGAAAGTGTTCATCAAGAACATTCTTTTCTTTCTTCACAAAAGTCAACCAAAGGTTATCAGCAACCAACTACTTATTCTCTTCTTCTAAGGCCTTAAGTTCCTTAATATGCACATGAGTTTGCGCCCTTGCTGCGAAGGCATCCCAAGTGGCTGTCTCCTTTTCTTCTACCACCTTCTTATTTTCTACGATTAGCTTTGTTAATTTCTCGGTTTTGAATTTTTCTAGCTAGTTTGAGGGAACAAATTGTAGAGGATCCCGTTGTGTTGCTTGTAACTCTATGAGCTACTCTTGTAGTTTCTGCACTTCAGCTTCAACATGCTCCACCCTTACTTTGGATATGAACAGCTTCCCCTTTGTGAAAATAAGGTCTAATTGAATTGCTATTACATCCTTGGGGATGTCAAACAGAGACGTCATTACTTGTCCTATTTGAAGCAATCTGTCAAGTACATCCTCGTGTTCCGTAGGAGTCATTGAGGTTCTGGCAAGAGTTTGAGCATCCTGTGCTTTTGAAAGATCTACTAGTGGCATAATAGGTACATTAAAGGATTCCTTGATGTGGTCAGCAACCACATTAGTAGCTCCCGCGGCATCCTGGTGTTGCATGACCACCACAGTGGCCCCTTCACCAGTCTCTAACTACACTTGAAAAGATGCCACGTTTCTAGAGATCTATTGTGACCATATGCTTTCCCCTCCTCCTGTTTGAACTGATAATTCATCCCTTGTGCGATCTAATGAAATAGTACGCTGGTTGATAGCATCGATTACGTGGAAGAGGTTTGCGCCATCATGACTTCCCCAACTAACCGTCTCCGCGATGGCCCTAAGATGGCTCATCGACGGTCTATAGTCTGGCAGCAGTAGTGGCTGATCCTAGCCTATGTTGGGTCCCGCTTCTTGTTGTTGGCTGGGACCTGTGGTTGGAGGTTGACTGGGTCCTGCAAGTTGAGTTGTAGGTGATCCAGTCATCTGTTCTTCTTCTTCATCTAGTTCTAGCTCTTTGCCAGTGCTCTTTCTTGGAGCTGGTGCCTTTAATAACTCTACATAAGAAGCATTCTAGGCCTTTCAGAGGATGTCATTTGTGTATCCTCGAATACTAGCCTGTCGACACAATTTTCTGATAAGGCAGGGAAAAGGCAATGCCATCTTCCCTGTCTTCCGTTCTTCAAATCACCTCAGGATCTCCATCAAATATAGATGGGGTAGGTTGGCGTTAACCTTTCCCATCAACACTGCACATCCTCCCACCGCATACATCGATATTCTTTTCAAACCTTTTGTGGGGAATAGGTGATAGGTTCCAATTTTGAAATAAACCCGCTCTTCTGTTGTCAGCTCACCAAAAGCTTTATCTCTGCCATAAGCCTTCTCTAACCAATCCTTCTGCATATCAGGGTCCGATCGGGTAGATAATCGAGCAACATGGGGGCCTGAATTCGAAAGGTTTAACACTTCTGAAATTGCCTACGTAGAAAAGTCTACTGTCACACCACAAATGTTAATCGTGGTGCCTTGATCCTTATTGTGCTAGAACTAGTACGTTTCTCCTAAGTACCAGGCACCGCATTCAGAGAGGACAGGCCATAAGGGAGATCCTTTAAGGTGATCCCTAACAGCCTCAAGGGAAAACTCTACAAAAGATTTGAAGTTTAGATCCACAATCATTGCAGCAACTGTGGACTTCGCACAGATAGCCTGAACACATTCTAGGGGCAACGTGAGTTGTTGTCCCGGTTCAGACATAGTAGTAGCTCCTCTTTCTGCCTGCTTGGATCATCTTGTAGGAGGTTCTTCTTGATGGATGCTGAATGATTGCACCTCCTGTTCTACATGTTGTCTAGCAGGGATCCGTCTTCCACCACTCCGAGGTTGTTTTGCTTCACCTTGAACAAGACCCTCTTGTTGTGCACGTTTCGGGGCCATCTACAATCACACGAGCTAATCGTTAGTAAGGTTGTTTTCAAAGTCAAGTTATACCTTACTACATGCCTTTAATTAAAGATCTTATGTTATCATGTGATCATGCCTGAAAATTATAATAATGGGTCCTATGACTTAGGTGGATTTCATTTTAATCTCCTGGTGTACCTAAGGTCATATGATTTTTGGCACAATTTTTCTAAGTGTTAGTGTTAATTACCCTAATTGATGTCCTTTGGGCGATGATAAATTTCAAAAAAAAGTTAGGCACTTTTCGATAAGTGTCTCTCTCCCATGACTAAGCTGAACACTCTGAGTTCAAGTAGGTTCAAACGAAATTAAAATTGGAGCACCAGTGAGTGAGATATGAGTGAAAAAGCAAGGGTCACGTAATTGCAAGTCATAGAGAAAAATTTCAAAAACTCCCCCTACATAAATGACAAAATGATGCTAAGTGTTGAGGTGGGGGTTCCTATTTATAGGTAAATAGGACACGATATCGCGTACGGTACATCACGTATGTGATATCTTGTGGGACGCGATATCGCGTACGCGATATCTCAACCCCACTAGTGTGAGACACATGAAAATATCGAATTTTTAATGATTTTTCTTGAAATTAATGTTAACTATTGAGGACATTAGCAAGTATTAAGATATTCGAAGGTAATAACATCGATTCGAAAGGCACTCTTAATGATAATAGTGTGAATTTTAGCGATTAACAATTTGGCGGTTACGAAAAAAGGGAATGTAATGGTACATTGGAACGTTTAAATGATAGAGGGATAATAATGGGGAAAGAAAATTATGAAAAATTAAGCTGAGGGTAATAAATTGTGTGTTTGAACTAGAGAATTAGTGAAGATTACAACAAAATTACACAAGTGGATCCTCCCCAAAGCAGGTTTCAACCTATAATGCCCTTGTGTAACTACACTTAAAGTATCCATGGGCACTAGAAGGGTTAATTGTAATCTGCACTAACTCCACAAAACACACACATGTAAATATCACCAAAATGAGATGAAAATTTTATGTTACATGGGTCATGAGCAACAACTACATGAACAGTGAGATGAGACGAAGTATAGAAAGGGATTGTAGAGATTGGGACATGAGGTATCTGACTCAGGACACAATGAATCCTGCGTGTAAAACATGATTAAGGTGTCATTAACCCATCATTCCAAGATCAGGACCAAGTCCATCTATCTAATCAGTGACATCACATTGTTTCATCCCATGATGAACAACTATGAGAGTACCATAACAACAAGGCATATGATCCTTGGCATTTAGTATAAGGGAGGAGTGATTTTTTTTTTTATGGCACTTTGTTTTTCTTTTTCTTCTCTTTTTTTTTCACTTGACTGGATCCAGAGAAGCCGCCAACCTTCAGGCATGGATGCATGTCTTTCCAATGGGATCCCCTAGAACAACGTTTGATTTTCGAGTGCCCTTTTGATTACTCTTACTCCCATTTTTCATTAGATCTACAAGGATTTTAGTACAACTACATTGCATGATAACTTCCACAGATGTTACCAAAGAGAATCCACAAGTCCCCTTGATGTCACACCCTAATCATTCCCTCTTGGTCCATCCTTCTTCATTCCGGGTACAATGAACACAAAATTAATTTTAAGTTTAGAAATTTCAAGAATATCACTGTACCCTCGAATAGAACCTCTTATTTGTAGAGTTGATGAGTGGATGTAGTGGGCTCACTGTTTCAAATAATTGATCACTCATGACTTAATAACATAAAACACACCTCAACCAACAATCCACATGAGTGTTTATTCGTAGATGAGATTACTTACAAAAACAAAAAAAAAAGACAAAACACTCAAAAAGATAAAAAAGGTAAAATGATAAAACAAAAATTTGAAAAATGAAAAATTGGAAAACAAAAAGTTGTAAAATCAAAGAAAAATAAAAAGTGGTTATTAATCCTACTTGTCATTGAAATGGGGGGTATCGTCCATAACTAATCGGTTGAGTATGGTAAGGATTAATAAATGAAAAATAAGGATCCTTGCATGTTGGAAGTATTGGGATTGGTCTATACTTATCCCCTTGGATTTCACACACTTCATAATAAGCATAATGGGGCACTTTATACGATGTAGTTCCCGGATAATGAGTTGATCCACTATGATGTTGGTGACCGTTAGATGGTATGCAAGGATTAGGATGATGCCTCCCATGGTTGTGTTCATTGGGCTGTATGGTTGTTGGAGTGTTAGTTGGTGGCCCTGATGAAGTTACATGAGGCGTTGGGTTCGAAGGTATGGGTGCACCACATTGTTGGACTTGTGCTGGGTTGGAAGGTGCAGTGGCCTTAGAATTGTGTCATCCTTTCTTACGACCTTGTTTAAAGAAAGAACACCTTTGATGTTGTTGAGGTTTCTCACTGCTGTTGATAGTAGTAACACAAGTAATGTTTGTGTGTTGTTGTTGTGGCAAAAACACCTTAGGAACAGTTGGTGGCATTGTGGAAGGAGGGAAAGGATAAGAATGTTGAAATTTAGGAGGAATATAAGGTGCACAAGGTGGTGGTTGTGTTGGAGGCATGGGTTGATAGTATTGTGGAGAATAGTAGTGTGGTGAGACAAAGTATGTTGGCCTAGTTGGAGAAATAGGAGGTTGAACGTGATAAGCATTTGAGTTCGGAAAATGTGAAGGGTGCCTCTAGTCTAAGGGTGGTCTCCCCCACGACTGGGATTGTTGCCACTGTGATCGAGCACAGTATCTCTGTATGAACTCTCGATGTAATGTGTTTCCCCAATGCTCATGTAAATGTAACAATATTGGGCATTGACCCTTGGGGTGATCGTACATGCATAGGTTGCATTCATACGTAGAATTGGCAGTTGAGCACTTATTCCCTTTATTCTTCTTTTCTGAATGTCTACTATTTTGTCCTGCTTCTTGGGTTTTCAAAACTCTATCTCCAATGGTGTTGATATATTCTCCACACTTTTGATACATCCATTCCAACATCTTATTGATCTTTGCCTCGGCTTCTTCTAACGATTGTTGTATTGGCAAAGATGATGTTTCCACCTTGAGATTTGTTGATTTCTCCTTGTCATGATCAGGGACCTTTGTTAAGTTGAAATTTTGGTCCCATTGATGTTTTTCAACATTCTCCCATCTAGTTAATTCTACTTCTTCTTTTGCTACCCACTTAATAAGCTCTTGGATTTGATCGGTTCGTAGGGCATATAGTTTACCTTGGGCATACATTTCTAATGTCTCTCTTGTTTCATTACGTAGCCCATCAATAATATGGTACATTAGCCTTTCCTCGGAAAACCCATGGCCTGGACAATTGTTTAACAGTGAGTAATATCTTTCTAAGGCCATGTCCAAGGGTTCATGTTGTGCTTGTTTCCATCCTTGGATTTGTTTCCTCAAGG
>MNCI01002419.1:6981-20600 GCA_015680685.1 Gnetum montanum
TGAGGCACTTAACTAGGAGAGAAGGGTTGAGAGAGATTTAATTACTAATAAAGCATTTAAATGGAAAATAGTAAATAACACTAAATAAAATCCTAATTAGCCTATTCCATGCACTGTAAGGTTTATCCAAGAAGTTCATCTTTATTGCTGTACACAAACTTGTGTTCAGGTACAATGTTTGCTCGAATAAAGATCTGTTCACTTTGAAGCTCCTACTGCGGGCACATGGAAAATATTCTATCTTTGGAGAGATCAAACTGCTAGAGTTTCTCTACGGTCTATGCCTAGATTGGAAAACAAGGGAGAGCTGCCCCTTATTTATAGACTTTGCAACGCACCGCGATATTGCGTACACGATATCGCGGGGGATGATGCAATATCGCGTGGGATGCGATATCGTGGCAGATGTGATATTTCTTACGCAATATCGTAGCCCATGCAATATTGCATCCCATCATACCCTCATGACTGAATAAAAACTCGTCCTCGAGTTCCTTACAAAATATTGGGATGGTATGGGATTATTGACTCAAATGGAACTAATGGGATGACATGTGAACGGATCATCATTATAAGACAAAACAAAACTGGTGTTCATGACAACAAGAGTGAACACCTTATTACATTGACATCAGGCCTCATTTGGTAGCTGAGAAAGAGAGAGAGAAAGAAGTTTTGCTACTGCCAACGCCAAGATTGCACCTTTCGTTGTCCATCCGTAAGCGCGCTATCCATCTCATTCTTTGCATAGCTGCTTCATCACTGCTCCATTCCAAGTGTTCCTTCTAGATCCAATCCATTGTTGTATGATCGCCATCTACACACACAACACAATCTTATATTAGCAAGGGTAAATGAATTTCAATGCAGTTGACACCTTGCTGCGGTTAAATGTTCATTGGCTTTGGTTGTGGTATGGATGATTGCAGATCTAGAGATATAGTATTGGTCACTATAGAAGGTGTAGGGGTTAGGAGAAAATAAAAAAAATTGGGCCTTGTACCCCCATGACTAATCGCGAACCTCCAGTAGTGATAGAATGGAGAAAGAATAAAGAACAAGAAAGATGGAGAAAAAGAGACAAAGATAACATCGATGAAATGGATGTCAAGAAGGAATAAACGAAATAAATTAGATTGCAAAAATGTTAGGGAAAGAATTTAACTAAGGAACCAAATAGGAATGTTAGTGGGTCCTCCCCAAAGCAGGCTCATGCCCTTAATGCCCTGACAAACCCACATTCAAAGAGTCCGTAGGCTCTGGGAATGTCATGTGGAACAAGAGTTAAAGTCTTAACCATAAGAATTTACCAAAAAGAAAATAATGCATCAACTAAAATATACACTAATGATACAATGGAGAGGTGAACAATGGAGAGAAGGATGGAGAGAAGAGAATGGAATGGAATCTCAAGAACAAGGTGGTGTACAGCCCCTTGTGTAGTTCATGATTAATGTGACTCGGAAAATCTCATGCCAACTCCGGTCTCAAACAAACCACTTCTAGTGACTTTGCATTAATGCATTTGGCTGAACCATCCTCTTGAAGCAACAAGAATGCCTTCACCCAAGAGCCACCACCATTCCAACAGAACAAGGAGGAGAGAATGGAAAGTGAGAAGGGCCTTAGTTAGAGGGAACATTTTTAGTTCCATAACTAGTGCTTGTAGCCCAAAGAATTATTTTGTCTAAGGGGTGTGCTTTGAATTCTCACTTCTTTTGTTTTTTCTTTTCTCTTTTTTTTTTGTTTTTTTTTGTTTTTGTTTTATGTGTTTATGCGTGAGAACGACACCATGCAAAGACTTTGTTATTTTTATTAGCTCAGCTTCCCGATGATTGGGGTGACGTCGAAACGGTAAGAAAACTCAAGAAGAAAACATCCAAGCACCCAAGAGAATGGCCAACACAAATGCATCAAGTTCCCTTGAAGTCACACCCTTTTCAATCCTTGAGTCCTTCCTTAGTTTGAGAAATGCTCAGTCACTGATTCGTTAGAGTTTTTATTATTGAAAGGACTATACATTTCCAAGCCGAGAGAGACCATAGAAATTTGTGGACGTATGGATGAAGTGAACTCATTGCCTGCTATATCAAAAGAAACATACCTTAGTATCAACATCATGACTTAAAGGTAAAAACAAAACATTAGCAATCAATAAGAAAATAGTTCATACCATCATGAAGAACACTTATTGGGTGACAAACTTACAAGGTGGATAACACATACACAAACACATAAAAAATAAAAAAGTAGAACGATGTTGTAAAACAAAAAAAAAAGAAAAGTTAAAGAAATTTGTAAAACAAAAACATGTAAAAAAAATGTGTAAAATAAAAACATGTAAAACAAAAATGTGTAAAACAAAAACTTGTAAAATAAAAATGTGTAAAACAAAAACGTAGAAAACAAAAATGTGTAAAACAAAAACTTAAAAAGAACTGAGGGCCCCAAATGATTAGCATAGGTGGCCATCTCCCCCATGACTGAATGGAAAGGGAGAGATCCAAAATAATGAGCATCTTTTGGAATTTCTAAGAAGTGTCCAGCTTCTCCCAACTGATGTTCTTAGATTAAGGGGTGGAAGTTGGTGATGCTCATATTCCAATGTATCTATGCCTTCATTGTTGGCATGAGTTGTTTTCCCAGTTCGTTCCATGCATGTTTGTTGGTTGCTCTTTCGAGTAGCTGTCAACCACGAGGTGTCTACTATTTTTTGTGTGGTTGCTACATACATGTATTTTTGTCTTACAATTCCAAGGGCACACCTGTTACATGGAGGAGATGAGCATCCCTCCATGTCATCACCTGATGAGTCACTGTATGTGATGCATGGAACTTTCTTCTTTTCGATCTTTCCATAAATGTTTACCTTAGAGATTTCCAAGGAAAGATCACAAATTCCTAGGCATGTGTCTACTATACTTAGCCATGCCCTTCCCATTATAATTGGGAAGTCCCCTTTGTCATTGTTGACTTCTATCACCAGGAAATCAGCTGGGTATGACCAACCACACACAGTGGTAACGATGTTCTCCACCAATCCCAAGGGAATGGTGATGGACTGGTCTGCTAGCTCTAGTTGAATGTTACTCTTCTTAAGTTGGGGCAGGTTCTAGGCTTGATACATCTCTTGTGAAATTAAGTTAACTCTAGAACCTGAGTCAAGAAGAGCCTTATGTGGTTCATTTTCGGTGACTTGGAGGTAGATTAAGGGACTTCCAGGGTCAGATAGTTTCCTGGGAAGGTGGCCTACCTTGATCCAGTCGGTTATGGTATGTGTTAACATAACCGTATACGTTAAGCTCTGATGTTGAACTAAAGGGAGCTTCGAAGCCTTGTGTGTTGGAGGAGTGATCACAGACTCAACTGCTTGTTGTTGTGAGAGCTTTTCTGGCCTTTTGGTTCTGAAGAAAGGTCTTCTCTTTTTACGGTTGTCAGAACCAGTAGCGGGTTGAATGTTTACGGCTCTCGTAGTGTTTCGTTGCTGCGGTTGAGTAGGGAGTTCCCCTTGCATTGTTCGAGTAGGAGGTATGGGAACTACCGGTGGAAGAGGTGCGAATGGAGTAGAAGGATGGTATGGATATGGATCATCTCTCGGAGGAGAAGGAGTCCTTCTAAAGTACTCCTAAACTAGGTAGTGACGTTGGGGAGTTGTGTGATCCATGGAGTCACTTGGAGAAATCGGCTGCTGAACGTAATAACCATATGGATCGGGCTGCCGGTAAGGGTATTGATGTTTAGGTGGTGGCATCCCCCATGACTGTGGGTATTGCCACTGCTGATGTTGTCCGATGGATTGTGGTGGAGTTCCACTTGGATAGTACGTTAATGGTTAGTGGAATTGTCTTGTGTTACCTTGAGGATAAGGTAACCTTCGGGGTGTTTGCCGTCTGTTGAATCTCGGGTTGAGTGCATACACCCCAGACTCTTGTATATGTGAGATGATTGGACAACATCCCTTAGGATGGTCATAGTGGCATATCTCACATGCATCATCATCGTCTGTGTCTAAATCCACAACCTCATCAGAGATAGTTATTTATTTTCCCTTTACCCTTGTCACATGTAGGGCCTGCATCTCTCCACTTTTTCTTGTCCTTGTCACTACTTCGTTCCTCCTTAGACTCCTCTACAATCTTTAGGAAAGTTTAAATTTTACTGTCTAAGGAGCTCCATACTTCATCTACCTTAGCCGCTACTTCTATTGTTAGATTTTGAAGCGTCAAGGTTTTCCTATTCACCAACTCTTCGAGTGGTGACTCATCTTCTTCATCGCAAAATCTTACTCCCTTATTTCGAAGAGAGGGATCACGGCTATATATTCTTCCGCACTTTCCCTTTTTCGTAGCTCCCCTTCTCCTTTGGCTACTTGTTCCAACAATCTGTGAATTTCATGGGATCTAAGTTATGATAATCTCCCTTGGGCATAAGTCCCAAGGGTTCTCCTAGTTTCATACCTTAGCCCATCTACAATGTGGCGTAGTTGGTCCCATTGTGCGTAACCATGGCCCGGGCAATGATGTAACAATGCGTAGTAGCGGCCCATGGTAGCATCCAAGGGTTCATGAGTACCTTACTTCCATCCTTCGATCTTCTTACGCAAATTAGACACTCTGGAGTACATTTGATACTTATCATTGAAGAGTTCTAACATCGTACTCCACCTCCTGATGGTTTCTGGTTCTAAGGACTAGTACCAACTCTCTACTTCCTTTATGAGTGTCCTGCGAAAAAAATTTAGTTTCTGCCACTCGTTTTCTATGTTTTGCAAGGCACAGACATCGTGGAATGCCTGTAAATGATTTTGTGGATCCACGTTGTATCCTCCTTCGAAGCGTGGGATATTGTTCATGTATAAGCACTTGATCCAACTATTCTTTTGATGCCTTGTTGGGATTCTCACAGGCTCTGTTATATTTAGCATGCTTCAGGTGGCTAGTAGGGGTTCATCATGATCATCTCTTTCATGACGTCTATGATGTCACCGTTGTTCGCTACTTTCCCTTCGTTCATGCCTTGATTCTCTTGACTACCCTCTTCCTCTCTCTCGACTCTCTTGTCGAGGTCTCTCATTTCTCTTACTCTTATCCTCTCCATTATGCTCTTGATGGTTGCGCCCTGATGTGGAAGGAGAGGGTGAGTGATGTGATGAAGACAAAGAAGAAGGAGAACCATCGCCATGACGATGTTTCTTACCTTCTCTTCTATGGCTTCGGCCCCAATCGTGGTGACGATCTGAGTGCCCATCCTTGTCATGTGTTGTTGTTCCTTCAATGAACAGCTTGTGTTGATGGGGATCAGAACCAGGGTTGTGTATCATGGAGTGTAGGTTCTGATACCCCACCTCCTCACTTTCATTAGGAGGGAGAACATCCTTCGATAGAGAACCAGTTACAAGTGGTTCACCATCTCTGATTTCGCTTAGGACGTGCGGGACCTCTTTGCCCTTCAACAGTGTATGTTGGCTCTCCTGCCTTGAGTCCCTTATACGTTGTGCGGCTATGGGATAGTAATCCCTCATGTCAAAATCTACCACAACGTATTCTACGTATAACTCTATCATGCTTATTTGTGCCAGACCACGGAGAAGCATGTTGGGGACTGCACGATCTAGAGGTAACACTATGTTACCTTGCAAGTCTCTCCAGTGCATCTGTTCATCCTGATGGAGGATAAAAGTAAAATTAGGTATATACTCATCAGGATGAGTATATACCACTGTGTATTGTTGAGGGACTGACGAATTTAGGTTATGTGTTTTTGATTGCCGACTGTTTCTTGGATTATCCCTAGGTGGTGTAATGCTCTTGTGAGGAGAAGAAGAAGACATTATGTCTTATCGGTGAGCTATTCAACCATTATATAATTTTTTGTTAATTGACCCTAAGGTTCGTTTAAGCTCCTAATGATGTGAGTAATTTCCTATATTCTACTTAGCACACAAACACTTAGTCCCCGACAACGGCACCAATGATGAGTGGCGAGGTACCCCTACACTCAACCATACGAATACGAGCATAACACGCGCGATCCAGTCGAACTTCGTAGACTAAGTGCCTACACACCTCATGGAACACTTAAGGTTAATTATTTTTTGTCTTCCTAGACTTGTATTTGTCACGGTATGGTTAAGTAAGTCCAAGGTATATGGTTTTTATATGTCTTTTCTGTTTTATCTCCTAAGTTGATAAGATGAAAGGTAAAGAGACTAATTGACTAACTGTAACTAACTAACTAAGGCTTAATTAACCTAGTGTCAACATCCGTTCCCACTTACCATTCACACCATGAACCAATGCATCCTTGGTTACCAAATGCTAATCGTTGCTAGGATCACCAAGCGTAATGCACGTGCTCGAAGTGGTCGTACTGAGGCACTTAACTAGGAGAGAAGGGTTGAGAGAGATTAGTTACCAATAAAGCATTTAAATGGAAAATAGTAAATAAAAATAAATAAAATCCTAATTAGCCTATTCCATGCACTGCAAGGTTTATCCAAGAAGTTCATCTTTATTTCCGTACACAAACTTGTGTTCAGGTACAATGTTTGCTCGAATAAAGATCTATTCACTTTGGAGCTCCTACTATGAGAACATGGAAAATATTCTATCTCTAGAGAGATCAAACTGCCAGAGTTTCCCTACGGTCTAGGCCTATATTGGAAAACAAGGGAGAGCTACATCTTATTTATAAACTTTGCAGCGCACCACGATATTGCGTACGTGATATCGCGTCCGCCACGATATTGCGTACGTGATATCACGTCCGCCGTGATATTGCGTCCCATCAGAGACTACTCCAAACTTGCTTTAACACACAAAACCTCATCCAAATAACCTCAAAATCCAACTAGGGGATGCATAACTACCAAATCTTAGTTTCAATTACCCATGAAACATTTTTTGATCTTGTTGTAGCCCAAATTTGAATCATCCATGTTGAACCCCTTTCCCTCCATGCTGGCGAGCATGGAGACAAGGGGTATGACTTTAAGACCTACCTTTTTGCCCTTCTTGATCTTAGAAATGACTAATTTTGATATATTCGGCTCTACACTATCTTGGGAAAACCCTGGAATCCAAATTTTGATTCTTTGGATGCCTAGGAACATGTTTTCCTTGGTCTCCATGCTAGCTCCACATTGGCTGGTATGGAACTAGTGTAGAAGATACTTTTAGGCTCAAAATAGGGGCCCGAGAAGTTGAAAACAAGTGTCAAAAGTAGCCTATGACCTTCCCTAGTCAACTACACTAACATGCAAGCTATTGTGAGTTGAAAACTAGTTAAAATAAGCTTGAAAATCATTTGGATGTTTCCTTCACACTGGGGGCCACCTATTCCATGCTGGCCAGCATGGGAATAAAGGGGCTCCAGTGTGGAAGCCTTAAAACCCTTGATTTTTAGGCCCAAACAGCCTAGAAGAAACCTTGAGTGATGTCTAAACTATCCTATAAGCATTGTAGCCTTAAGCCATGGCCTTCTAAGGCCTAAAATTGGTAGACTTTGATCTTTTTTTATCATGATTCACCATATGTACACCACTTTGCCATGTTTGACATTGTATTATCATATTATGACCTATTATGCATTGTTCACCTTGTTTAGCCTCAATAATACTTCCTATCTCAATATGCTAGCCTTTTATTCTCTATAATATAGCCTTATATAGTCTTTTTTAGCCTTTTATTGGTATTGGATGGTGATGTAGATCATTCAAGAATAACACATTTCATTTTAGTGGAAAAACCAAGTCCATTGGGTGTAACACAAGTCATTCAATGGAAGAACTATATCTGATTGACCTAGGCAATGAGACCTAATGAGGGTTTCACCCCATTAAAAAAAAGGGAAAGAAAATTGCCAAGAGATTGAATCATCAATGAATCCTCGAAGCCTAATGGCTAAAGAAGTCTTGGAGCAAAGTGATTAGGTGCTCAAATGCACTTGTTGAGTAACAAACACTTCAAAGCATGTTAGTGTCACGCTATAGCCATGATGACAACACTTGGGATGCATTGTTAGCCTCCATGACCATCTCCCTAATGACCATTACCACTCTCTCATCATAGCATTATCCCATCATCACAAGTACTCTTCGACATGGTTTGATACAATTGGATCAAACATGAAGAGGCAATGTCAATGGTGGATCTATAGTGGTGTTTTGTATTCTTTGTTAGTGCCTCTTAGGTTAATCCTCCAAACACCAACAAAGAGGAGCCAATGAAACACCACTAAATTTTCATGTTGTAGCCTTGGTAATCCCATCCCATGAAACCCAAGGATAAACTTCATTGTAAATGTGAAGATTTTATCCCATAAGAGGCAATCTCACATATTTCATACTTTTAGGGCTGAAAAATGCCTCATAAGCAGCCAAAGCCTCATTCCCTAAGTCAAAAGAGTCACCTAGTATCTATATTTTATCTTGGGGGGTTAAAAATGCCTTTTGGGATGCAAAAAATGACAAATTGATGGGTTTTATGAGGTGTATACACTTTTCTACGTTGGAAAACTCCTAGAAGGAGGTAAATCTCACCTACCCACAATGTGGAGGGGTGTGGACCACCTACTCCCAATCTAGAGGAGGAATAGTGCTCAACATAGAGGGGTTTGACTTTCATCCCCAACATTGATCCTTCATCCCTCCAACCTTAGCACCTCCTCCCCATCATATAAGCAACATGGCCACGATTTTAACGTCACATCAACTCTAGTAAGAACCCTACAATGCTAGCATGGAAGGTTGAAGACCTAGCTATAGGGAGTAAAGCCAATATGGAAGGTGCATCCTTGTTACTGTTTTTGGTAAATGGAATGGCCATGAGGATATGACCCTTTCCATATGTGGTAACCCCCCAAGATTTTGGACACCTACCCCCTAGATGTGGTAGAAATTCGTAGCAATTTGTAGCCCAATCTATTAGCCATTTTCAACAAATTTGCATCCCAAATCATGGCCAAAGGCCTATAAAAACCAATCCCTCACACCATTTCAAAGTTCCACAGTTTTGGTAGTTGCACATACTTTGCATTTTTGAGCATTTGGTAATTTTGAGCATTTAAGAGCTCTTGTTACCTAGTAGAAACACAACTTCTTGGGGCCTACTAGTGTAGAACCATTATAGCCCTATTACCCCTATTACCTTCCTTGGAATTTGTAAGCCTAGAGTGTCAATATTGCCTCTCTGGGATCCCCACATCTCAATGTGAAGCATTTTGGCTATCCCAATCCTCCATATTTTCTCAATCCCAACAATGATCAACATCATAAATTTGGAGCAATAGCAGAGTAGGTTTGACAACATCAGGAATGACTAAGCATCCAAATTCTGAAGTTGATTTCATCAACTTCAATAGACTTGGAACCCCTGCCCAAGTGAACCCCCCTTTGCTCTCCTATAGGCACTTTTGTACACATTTTTAAACTCATTATTTTTTTATATAATAAAGTTTATAGTTTCATTTTTGTATGAAATTTGTATTCATTTTGGGTTTTTAGATCTACAATTATTACATTTTTTACAACTTTGTTTGGCATCCCCCTAAGTCCCTGGGTGATCTATTGGATCATCTAGGGTACCCTAAATTCCTTTTTTTAAGAGGTCTTAGGGATTTGGGGTTGAGGATATTCGTGGTTGAGAATCCTTAGCTTTCTAGTGGCCAAGATTTTTAGTTGTAACATATAGATTACATGACCTAGCAAACTTCTAGACTTAACCCCCAAGATACATTTCTTAGGATTTAGTGAAATACCATATTCACAACACTTGTCAAAAATTTGTGGGGGATGACCAATATGATCTTCCTTACTTTTTGAAAAGATGGTGATATCATCCAAATAAACCATAATAAATGCATCTATTAAACCTTTAAAGGCTAAATCCATTGCTCTTTGAAAAGTATCTCTAGCATTTGATAATCCAAATGGCATTCTTTGGTAAGCAAAAGTTCCTCACTTGGTGATAAATGTTGTTTTATATCTATCACCCTTATCTAGCTTAATCTAATTATAGCCTAAAAAACCAATATACTTGACAACTTGATACTTTGATCAACATTTCATCAATTTTAGGAAGTGGTATTTATCTTTTTCAAAGACTTCCTTTAAACTTCTAAAATTCACAGAAAGCCTAATATCATCATTCTTTTTCCTTACTAGAACAAGGTTAGCAAGCCATGTTGAATATTAGACAAGATATATGATTTGGACTTTTAATAACTTCTTAATCTCGGCTTCCATGGCTAGTTCAAATGATGGATTGAATTTTCTTTATTTCTATTTAACTATCTTACAATGGTTTGCTAAAGGAATTTTATGTGTAATCACATTTGGTATAAAAGCTTTAAGATCATCATAAGACCAAGCAAAATTTTCCAAATTATTTTTTAGGAGTAATAATAAATTTTTCTTGAAGAATGAATCCTTTTCCTTTGTGACATTTAACATCTTTGATATCTCATTAGATCTAAGATTCACTATTTCATAAGCTTGATCATTTTGATTCTGTATATCTTTTCTGATAAGCAAATTTGTGCTAAACTTATGTTCTTAATCAATCACGTTTTTGGGAATGAAATTTATCTTAAAAATTGATGTTGTTTTAGGTATGATTTAACTTTCAAATTCCTGATTTTTCCTCAAGAACTTAAGCAATTAATCATCATATTCAAATACTTGTAAATGCTTTATGTTATTTAGTACTGATGGTTGATGTTCATTCTCAATCACTACCCCTTCGTACTTTTCTATTGTATTAACATCTAATGTTGAAGTTGCCTTTGTTAAATCATTAGCTATATAATTACCTTTCCTACTTATATGTTCTATTTTATAGTGATGAAATTGATCCATCATTATACTATTAAGTTGTTTATAAGATCACAAAAATGAGCTTTTTACTCTATAGCTACCTTTAATTTTTTCACAAACTAGTCTTGAATCTTATTTTTATGGTGGCTACCTTGATTCCTTTGTGAAATACTATTTTAATTCTAATACTCAAAGCTTCATATTCAGCCTTGTTATTAGTATAAAGGAAAGATAGATGAATTTCCTTTAAAACTTTTGGGGAATCATGTTTTACTAGAACTACTCCAGCTCCTACACCTTTGGAGTTACAAGAACCATCACAGTATAGTTTCCACTTGCTCTCATTTTGAGATTCCTCTTTTTTAGAGTTTCAAACTTCTTGAAGTGTAAAATTTTCTGTTTCAAAGGATTTTGTTTCAACAACTTTGGTTTTTCCATTCAAAGTTATGTTTTCCATTATCAAGGGCTCACTATATATGTATATTTGATTTGGCTCCCCTTTCCAAGGTAGCCACATATGAGAATAATTTGTTGATAATATAACTTGAGAAATTCTTACTCCAACTTCTACTCAACAAAAGACTATGTGAATCTAGTATATCTGCTACTTCAATAGTTACTCCACTTTTTACACAATGTTCAAAAGTGATTTATAATAGAACATTAGGCATTTGATCCAAAATTTTCACTCTACTTTTGTCCACCTAAATGATCTTCTTACTAGATTGCTCAGGAGTCAAACCAAGTTTTTACATATGGATAGTGACATAATAGTAGAGGTAGCTCTAGAATCAAGCAAACTGTTGTGAAGATATTTGTCTTCTAACTTCATTATCAAAACAAGAGGAGCATCTTCTTTGTTAGGAATGCAATCATAGCTAGCTTTTGTTGTCTAATTGACATTAGATACATAGCTTAAATCTGACTCTCCAACTTTCTTTTTACCTTTAATGAACTCTAAATCCTTTCTTTGTGTTGGTAACTATTTGGGACCACCAACATGGAGTGGCCTCATGGTCTTGTGACCTTCGGGGTCATGGGATTGAAGGTTTTCTTCAAGTAGGATTTAGGTTCTTGCTAGTCTCTAGTAATACCAAGGCCTATATACCTCTAAATAAACTTAGTAGTTATGAAACATACTATATGTGAGTGTGTGTTTGCTGTTGTGAATGTTGAAATGGTTCGGTTTTGTATAAAACTATAACTAGCTATCATAAAAGAGATTCAGCTATCTCTATCAAATACTATGAATTATTTTAGATTTAGCTATTTTTTTCAATCACTTAGTCTATATGGTCCTTATAATACCTACTTGTAACAAATAAAATTTTACAAAAACATTGAGCACAATTTTTCCTAGAGAGAAAGTTCCACAAGAAAACTAGAAATAGAGCGAGATTCAATGGACTTGGAAAGAGAAAGAAAAGAAAGCAGATTTATGTGAAATGTCAAATATATAAGCAAGATAAATTGACATGAGGAAACACTTCATAATAAGGCTATTATTAATTCAATAACTATGAATTATTCAAACCTTCTAAGCTCAATAAGTAATTTCATAAAAGACAATGTTATTATACTACCAACAATGCTACGTAAATGACAAAGCATGAGTCTCTATTTTGGCTATTTAATAGTTGTCACACATTGCATTCAAGAGAGTTGTCAAAAATACTTGACAATTTCTTGGGCAATTTCATTAATACATTACTATTAAATTTCTCTTGAGACTTTTCAACAGCATAAAGTTTTCTATGGCAAATCATAATAGAAGTCTAATATTGCACAAAAATAGATCTATAAAAGAAACCTAGGGAAACTCCCAAAGTTAAATGACAAGCACAATACTACTTAAATCAATAGCTAAGTAACTAAAAAAATAGGAAGAAATGAACTCACAAGATTAAAACAAAGCAATCAAATTGATGTCTTTACTAAGCCATCTTACAAGAATTCTTCAAATGTCTTTTCCCAAATCTTCCTTCATCCCCCTCTTTTAAAATATACCTTTGAAGGTTCTTTTATAGTGATCTTAAGGTAGTTATAATAATCATGAGAAGTTACGAATCTTACAAATATCTTCTTGATCCATCAATAAATGGCATCTCCTATGACTATCATTGCCATCATGTCAATTCTGGACATGTGCTTGGAACTAGGTTTATATCCTGTCACGTTGCATCCTTTATGTCTTCAAAGTCATATTTGGAGAAAAAAGGTAGGTCATGGTAGTGATGCTTGTGCGGTGGTGGAGATGTTAGCATTGGAGGGGCATAACTGTAATTATTAGGGGGCATAGTGGCTCCATCATCGATGTCATTCTAGGTGTACTTGTGGAGCATGGTCATTGTAGCATCCAAAAGGAAACCCTAGTCCTTTTGGTGTAGATGTTATAGTGGCTATTGAAATTTACGGTAATCTATGTGTTGTGGTATCCTTCTAGTGTTCTAGGCATCTACATATCTCCTAGATTGGGAGTTCTTTATAATGACCAATTTGTGTCAAATATTTTCAAGAAATTCCTGCCTGTCGTCATGGATTTCTACTTGGCCATTTTTGTGAACACAAGTTCATTCAAACATACAAATGTTGATACATTTATCATGCTTAGATCAGGGATGTATTTTGAAGTAATTTCTATCGTGGATGATAGTGGAGTTGTAGATTGATTGTTTGAAATCACATTTGTGAAGAGACTCTCATGCATTTTGGGGCTTGTTATGAATCTTTAGGGGACTGGTTGTAGCAACCTCAGCTAATTAATCTTCATAATATTTGAGTAATTCTACTATATTTTTTAGTGTAA
>MNCI01002429.1:6746-88544 GCA_015680685.1 Gnetum montanum
TGAATCTCTTTAAAGTAAGTCATTTGTAGTTTACACACAACGCAATTGTTACATTTTACACAACCACACGCCGCAACAGCACACACACATACTCACATTAACTATTGAGTTTATTTGGAGGTATCTGGGCCTTGGTGTTGCCAGAGACCAGCAGTCACCTAAATCCTATTCGAGGACACTCGTTGGCGGTTGCGTCCCAAACGGTCGTCAACAATATCAGGCTTCAAGCTCTTGTCTGTAGCCATTCTTGTGCAACATAAAATTCCCACGAACTCAATGACAATTAGGATAGGGTTCAAAAAGGCCATGTACATAGCCATTAGACCATAGAAAACCATGGTAACATTAAAATAAAAATTGAAATTTTTTTTAACATAAATAGCCTATGGAATAAGAACATTAGTACCAAACAGAAAAAACACAAAATAACCAAGCTTACTAACATGTTTTCCATTCCAATAAAAACCAAGTTTAGCCTTTTTACACCTTAATTTACATAGTGAAAAACCAAAGTTGACATCTTGACAAGTATTTGACTTAGTAAAAAACTAGTTGGACATTTTAACAAATAGTTGAAATTTAAGGCCTTAAAACAAACATTACCATAAACACTTGACATAAAACCAAGGTTTTGACCAAACTAGAACCAAAATTGATAGTGTTGAAACTCAATGAATGGGATTTTGCAGAGTATGGTGGTCAACAAGCTCAAACATTGGGGATGTGAGCAAAGTGAAAACAAAAAGCATTAGTTTTCTTGGCTCTTAGAGCTTGCATACTACCACACCTTTCACAAAAAGCCTTAAAACCCCTCACAGGTTGTGGTATCAAGCATAAATGGTGCCACAAAGTACCCTTAAGCTTATGGAAAATTCAAAATCACCAAAAACCATACATAAGTAGCCAACACTACCAATACTAACCTAAACACCATAAAACTCTATGAACAAAATTCAAACTTAACCAGTACAAATCTTGGGAGTTGAGAAAAATTCCAAGAAAATTTCAAAAAATTATTGCTAATCTTGGATACAAAGAACACAATTAGAGAAACCAAAATCTTACATCAATGCTATAGTTATAGTGTGGAAAAAATTCGAAAATTGTACGAAATTTTGACTTAAAAAAACATAGTTTGTAGTAAAACCCTAAGAAAAATTTGTAAAAATTTTTAAAAATTCTAAAATTCATCTAAAAACCTTCTACACTACATTTGCAATACTCTAGGAGCATAAACATTGACCAAAAAATTCCAAACACTATTAGTTTTCCCATGGGAAAGTTACAAAATTTTGTGAAGATAAGTTAGAATGTTGAAAGCTAGATTGAGAAAAAATTCATAAAAATCTAAAAAATGTGATTCCACCTTTGACATAGCTAAAAAATATTAAATAATAGATCCATGTGATCAAAACTTGAAAATTCCATCATACATGGTCTAGACGAAACCTTAAAATTAAGAAAAAACTAATTAAACTAGGGCAAAAATGTTGAGCACAAGTGTGGAAAAAAATTTAAATTTTCTCCAATCAATGACCAAAACTAAAAATTTCACTTTTGGCATAATCAAAAGACCTAGATCTTAGATTTGAAATGATCAAAATGAAAAATTTTGAACTGGGATAGCATAGAGGTGGAAAAACGTTACTACAAAATTGTAGAAAATTAAAACATATGGTGAGGATTTGATACTTGGTGGTTCTAGATGAAGATCCTTTTCCTATAGAAGGATTTGGAAGCCTCGATATAATGTGCATTAGCTCCTCGACCTCATCCAAAACTAGATTCTGACTAATCGATCTAATCTTCTTCGACATGGTTGATGAGTCATCATATTATAGGCTGTGCCGATGGTCATGCATTGATGCAACCCCATTATGCATGTTATATTGAAACAAATGCATTGATGTTGATGTAGGAAAAGCCTATATAAATTCACATACCAACTACATTTATAGCACCTTAGGTCAATAACATAGCAACGCTCTTACAATTCAGTTTCTCCAAAGCTAGAATATCTTCTCTCTGAGTGCCTATAGTGTGAATTAAAGAGATTATACAAAGATTTATTCAAATTCCATGTACCTAAATGCATTAATACGAATGAAAATAAAGTCAATATTTCTAATACTTATTGTAGCATTTGGAATAGTTTAATTTTTATTACTTGTACTTTACTTTTAATGCAATTTACCCTTATGGCTTTAGTTAATTAATGTGCTTAATCCTAAACACATAAGTACGATGACTTTAAACATAATGTATTAGACTTAGTAATCCCAGTAGTGGCCGTTTGGTACATCTAGTAATTGTTGCTTGATAATCGAGTAGCATTGATACTAGTTCAAGATATGTACAAAAAGTGGAAATGACCACTTATGTTAGAATAATTAGTCACTTGAATAGTTAAGTAGTTAAATAGTTAATCATTAAGTCTTATTTTACTCACCTAGCCTTAGGAGAAAAATATATGTATAATACTTATAAAAAATACACATCATGTGCCTTAACTCATATCTAACCGTACAAGCTAATACCACAAGTGTGAGTTAGGAAGAAAATGATTATACAACCCTTTACCTCATGGTTTAATACTATAAGTAACATAGGAATGGAAGTCCACAAAATTTGATTGAATTGCTAGTGCATGGTTGTGATTCATTTGATTGAGCATAGGGTATACATGTTGCTTATCATTGGTGCCATTGTCGGGGATTCCTAGTTTGACTAAGTGTACTAATTAGGAGTAAACTATGACTCATATAAAGAAATTATTAAAAATGTTAAGGGATACTAATTATTTGATTATAATATGACTTCTTCTCATAAGGATGAATCTCCACCACATACTGACAAATCCAATCAACAACAGGGGATAGCAAAGAAGTCCCAATGACTGATGGTTGTCTATTCTCATTTGGATCTATATAATCCGGGTTTCATTATTATCTTGCATCAAGATGAACTAATGTGCTGGAGGGACATGGAAGGAAATATTGTGTTGCCTCCAAATCAATATGTTGCTACCATGTTAATGACCACTCTCATCAAGCTAGGCATCAATGCACTTAACTCAAAATATGAAGTTTAAGACTGCACATATAAGGAATATCAACCCATTGATGCCCAATGAAAGAAAGATTAGTACATGGAAGCACGATATGAGGATTCTAAGGGCAAAAGAACCTTGACACACTTATTCTTGCAACAACACAAAGAAGGTGAGGAATTCTTGTGTGGCCAATTCTCATACACATATTATCATCCTTTCTATGATGAGAAGGTCCTTAACCAAAGATTACAGTCAACTCTAAAGAACCTTGGTGATGGAAAAACTAGGTATCATAACTAGGAGGTCTCAAAAGATAAAAATCATATCCATTCATCTAAGGACAAGGATAATGACCAAAATAAAGACAAAGAAAAGCATAAGGATTAGGGAAGTGATCTAAGAAGAAGAACTAGCAGGCATCATTCTCCTAGTTTTCCTTCTTTACCCTCATCATCCTCTTCATCTTCATCATAAAAATCTAACAAAAGAAACAAGAGCTAAGGAGATAGGAGAAATAGCTGAGACCAGGATGGAGATGAATGGTGGGATAAAGACAAATGCAGATCCACCAAGATGATCAAGACTAGGGATAAAAACAAACACAAGGGGACAAGGAGCATCATAGAAATAAAAAGCATATAACTCATCATAGAAATCATGGTCATGAAAGGGGCCACTGTAATCATCATCACTATGATGAGCCTTTGCTGGCTACTAGGAATATGCTCAAAATTTCAAAGCTAGTAGAATTCCAAGGCATTAGAAAGATAGTAGAATCAAAAGGTTGGATATGAACAATATCTCTAGATTTGAAGGAGGATATAATTTAGATCCTCAAAATCATCTTTAAGCATTTCATGATGCTTATGCTTTGTAAAACATATAAAATAAATGGAAGAAGCTAAAATTTTTCCCAAGGACACTTTGCAAAGAAGTAGAAAGTTTGTACTAGTCCTTCGAACTAGAATCCATTTGTCGATGAAGTACTATGTTGGAACTCTTTAATGAAAAGTACCAAACATACTCTAGAGTGTCTAACTTGTGAAGACAGATCCAAGGATGGAAGTAAGAAAATCATGAGTCCTTGGATACAATCCTAGACAGGTACTACTCTTTGTTGCACTAACACCTAGGCCATGGATACTTCCAAGGGGAAAAACTTCACCATATTGTAGATGGGCTCAAAAACAGGATAAGGGAAACCCTTGGGGTCTGTGCCTAATGAAGACTTTCAGATATGTGAGCCCATAGAATTTAAAGGTTGATAGACCAAGTGGCTAAAGAAGTAGTGGAGCTAAAAAAACATAAAAATTTTGAAGAGTATAATAGGGGTTCCTTCATTTACAAAAGGGAGGTGTGATTCTATGATTTAGAGAAGGAGGCATTTCTTGATGAAGTGGTGCAAAGGAAGAATTTTCCAATACAAAAATATATCATTGAGATATTGACCAAGGTAGATAAAATGTGGGACTCATTAGATGAGAAGTTTTAAACACCTTTGAAAATTGCAAAGGTAAGAAAAGACCAAGGGAGTAGTGGTCAAGAAAAAAGGAAAAAGAAAGATATAGAAAAGGGTTATTATTAGAAAAAGGGTAAAGCTGCAATGATTGAAAAGGTTGTGGATTCTAAAAAAAATGATGAAAGATGTGACATTTATCACTGTGCACATCCTAAGGGATGTTGACTTATTATGTCAAATATCTAAGAATTTAGGGTGTATTCTTTGAATCCCAAATTATCTAGAAGAAAAGAACCAAGTTGGTTGCCTTACCCATAAGAAAACTATAGGCAATAGTTCCACAAACCAACATATTATCCAAGTGGATCAGCTCCTCAACCTTAGGAGTAGTATCAACAGTGGTAGCACTCACAGTCATGGGGGATGCCACTGCTATGGTAGTAGTATCCTTATAGGCAGCTAAATCCTTATAGATATTACATCTAATAGCCTATAATCCCCATGATTCATTGAGCCATGCTTCCTTCTCTTACCACTATTACTCTCCATAATATTACAGAGCACCTTCTCCAAGGGGGAAGTCGTCCTTTTCCTTTTCATCCTTCATATCTCTTAGTAGCTCCTACACTAACCACAATCACATCCTTGCCACCTACTCCATCCATGTAGGGTGAAATTCCACCATAGCCATAATAGAAAAATATTGTAAGGGTAGTAAATTTATAGCTAGATATTCATCCAAGTGGTTTTGAATCAAAACCTCATAAGGGACTGTTCTTAAAAATCAACAATCCCACAAAACCCTCACAAGTTACCATGGATATTAACCCTGCTACCTCTACCTCTAAAAGAATCTTTGAGCTACCTTTAAACAAAAAGACCTCCAATGCCCATACTATTATGTTGATCCACATGATCATAGATCAGATAAGGCTGGCCACCTTCCCAAGAAATAATTTGATTGATGTAATGCTTTCTTATACTTAGGTTCCAGGGTGATCTTGCTCCTTGCATAGCTTCTTCCAACACAGCTCCATTCCAATNACTTATTCTCCCAAGAAGTGTATAAGACCTAGAACCTACCTCCTCTTAAAAAGAGTAATATTAGGTTTAAGCTAGCAAATCACTCCATCATTATTTCTTTGGGATTAGTGGAGGACATTATAGCCACCTTTTGAGGATGATCCTATCTTACCAATTTTTCTATCATTATGAGGAGGGCATGGGTGAGTACTATTAATGCCAAAATGGGAACCTAAAACATTTTCTTAGAAATATCCAAGGAAAATGAATTTGGCAAGTTAGAGAAGAAGAGGGTTTTGTGCATTGCATACAATGGCATAGTGTTCCATTGTGTGCAAAGAATCTGAACAGTGAAGGGTACATCAATTCCAACATGTAATTAGTATGCTAAAACATCAGTAATCTAGAAGTGCCTCTATGCAACATTCACCAAGTAAGAAGGTACCTAGTGGTGACAATAGATCATCAAGCTAAATCTACTAGCACCTATATTGAGAACATGAATGAAATGAAGCAACTCCATCATCAACTCTCTCACAGACAAAGTGAAATATATTTTTTAGAGTTAGAGATCCTTGATCACTTTAAGAAGGAACCCTTGAACTGAAATCTTTACCGATAATCTTAGAATACACTTTTCCTAATAATGACAAGTTGGTAATCATCAATGTCAAACTTGCTAAAAATAGAAGCTGTTGAAGGTCATGAAAAAAATGGTCAACAAAATTTTCTTGGTCATATCATGAACATACTAGGATAGATCTATAGATATGCTAGCAGTGCATCTATATAGACTCTTTCATCAAGTTGAAGAGGTAACCACATAAAAGATTAAATTCCAAACTTAAGTAGGTTATCAAGGAGAAAGTTAAATAACTCTTTAAGGCTAGGTTCATCTATCCAATTGCAGATAGTGAATGGGTTAGCTCACTCATCATTGTAATTAAGAAAGGAAAAAAGTGGAGAGTCTGCATAGATTTTTAGCTGTTGAACATGAAAAATTTCAAGGATCATTTTCTATTATCATTTTTTGACTAAGTATTGGAAACTATAGTAGGACATTTCTATTATAGTTTTCTAGATATTTATAGTGGATATAACTAAATCTAGATTGCACTTGAGGACTAGGCCAAAACCATCTTCACAAGTCCTTTGGGGACTTTTTCCTATAGAAAGATGCCCTTTGGCCTATGTAATGCTCATGTTACCTTCTAATGCTTGGTTCTAAGCATCTTCCAATAGTAAATTGATAGTAGGATAGAGTTCTTCATGGATGACTTCTCTACCTATGGTATCACATTTGAGCAAGCCTTAGATCATCTTAAGTAAGTGCTTCAATGGTGCATGAAGACTAACTTGAAGCTCAACTAGCAAAAACACCATTTGGTGGTCTAATAAGGCATAGTATTGGGGCATATAATTTTAGTAAAAGGGATCAAGGTGGACCCAAAAAAGATGCAGGTCATCCAAGGAATAACTAGGTAGCCTAAAACATTGAAATATGTAAGGTCATTTCTTGGACACATTGGTTATTACTGATGCTTTATCGAGAACTTCTTGAAAATTACTAAGTCATTGGTTAAGATCACAAAGAAGGATAAACTATTCAACTAGACCAAGGAATGTGAGTTAGCATTCTAAAAATTAAAATAGAAGTTTGTAGAAACTCTAATTCTATGTGCTCCCAATTGGTCCAGACCATTTCACATCATGAAAAATGCATCCAATTATGCTTTGGGGGCTGTTCTTACATAATTGGACAATTAGAAACATCCTTACTATATCCATTGTGAAAGTTGAAGCATTTTGGGGACATAATTAAACTACACCACCATTGAGAAGGAGCTCATGGTAGTGGTGTACACCTTAGAAAAGTTAGGAACTATGTGCTTGGATATCAAATTTTTATGTACATAGACCACAGTGCCATCAGGTTCCTCATGAATAAACCAATTGTAAGCCCCCATGTCATATGGTGACTAGTAATTCTACAAGACTTTGATCTTATAATGGTGGATAGAAAGGGAACTAAGAATGTTGTCATTGATCACTTATTTCAATTACAATAGGACAACAAGGAGGATAAGGGATCATTATCTGATCAATTCCTAGATGAACTCCTCTTTGCAAAAGCTATTGAAGTGTAAAGTCTCGAAGGTTCCAATTGGTATAATAAATTCCTCTCCTATCTACTCACTTAGGAGATGCTACAAGAATAGGATAGCAAGAAGAAACAATAGTTTTTTCACCAAGCCAAACACTGCATGAAAATTAAAGGTAACCTTTATAAGGTTTGTGCTGATGACTTGGTACAATGGTGTGTGACCATTGCTGATCAACTTCAAGTCCTCAAAGATACTCATGATGGTCCTTGTGGGGGCCAATTATGTAGGGAGAAGAATAGTTGTAAAAATCCTCATGGTAGCATATTTTTTGCCAACAATATTTAGGGATGTTCATCAGTTTTTCTATTTGTGCAAATGCTACTAACGAGATGGAGGGATGAACATACAGATAAAAGGGATCCAATAGTGAATCTAACCACTAGAGCGTTTTAATGTTTGATGCATTAACTTCATGGGGTCCATCAACCCCATGTCCAATGAAAAGGTGTACATCATCGTAGCTATTGACTACTGCACAAAGTGGACTGAAGCTACTTTCATCACCAACTATTCACCTTCTATGGTGGCATGGTTTATACAACAAAGTATGGTAAATAGGTTTGGCATGCCAAGGGTACTTATTTATGATAATGGAACTTACTTCATAGGTGCTACCTTTCAAAAATTAGTGCAATGCTTAGGAGTAGAGCATAAATTAATAGCTCCATATTACCCCCAAGCCAACAGTTAAGTTGAAGTTACCAATCAGGAAATAACCAAAATGCTAACATGCATAGTTAGTAAATATAGGAAAGATTAGAACACAAAACTCAACGATGCTCTATGGACCTATTAATCCACTTGGAAACTTTCTATTGGTTATTCCCTTTATGAGTTAGTGTATAAAAAATTACCAATTCTTCTAATTCAAACAAAGATTTGTACACTTTCAATTGCTTGCAAAATTGATCTTAATTTAAGCCTAACATAAAAGGAACATTTAATGATATTAAAAGTGCTACATGAAAATTGAAAAGTGGCCCTATGACTAAATGAAGTGCACAAGGCACATGCTAAATAACAACATGAGCCATAGATACGAAAAATAAATTTCAACCAAGGGATAAGGTTCTTTACTGGAATCCCATGCATGTACAACAATGGAAAAAGTTTCAAACACTAAGGGAAGGACCTTATATTATTCATAAAATTTGTTATTCTAGGGTCATGATGATTTGTCATCCTTTAAGCCCATATAAATGGTTGGTAATCAACATTCAACAAGTAAAACCTTTCCTATAACTAATGATAACCAATAATATGGATACCTTAATTGATGGATGAGCATTCTCTATCTTTCGAATCTCCTCTTTCCAACTTAGTCATGGGGGAGATTAGCACCCATGTTAAGATTTTGTGTAGGCTATTCAATTTTTTAAATTTTTGTTTTACACTATTCTTTATATGGTTTCACTTTTCTTGAATATTTTGCAACTTATTTTATATATTTTACCTTATTTATTTTCTCTTATATCTTGTTTTCTTGCATGTTATTTTGTTCATCAAGAATCTTGAGATTTTGCCATAGTTGCTATTTATGGAAGTTCATTAATATAGTATTTAATATCTTGATTGATTGTTAAATGATTAGATTTAGTCTTGGAATTATTTCCTAGATTAATGGATCATTAATTTTCTAATGATATTAGGTAATGAGTCCATGACATTCACCCATTCCACTCAACTCTATGATGTTCCTCATCTTAGAAGCATGAGGTCCTTTCATAATTACAACTTAAAAAGAATAAATGATCTTGATACTTAATTTAGAATAGATCATATGGGATGGACAAGGGTGTGGCTTCAAAGGGATTTTTCACCTTCTATTCCCAATTTTCTTCTTAAGTTTTATGGGTATTCTCATTAGTCTCTCATCACTCTTCCTGTAGACCATAATAAGAAGCATGTATTTGCATGGTGTGGTTCCTATGATAAAAAATAAAAACAAAAATAAAATGACATGGGAATTTAAAGTGCACCCCTTAGACATAATAATGGGCTATAAGCACTAGTTATGAGGTTGGAAACGCATGTTACCTATGTCTGAAGACACCCCTCTAACTAAGGCCCTTGATATCTTCCTGCTTATATTTTCTTCTCCACTTAGAGTGGTGGTTTTCCTTTAGGGATGGTCATGGACCCTTGTTGGTTGAATAGTCAAAATATGGTAATGCAAAGTCATTGCATGTGGATGGATTTTGTTCTAGTTGAGAATGGGACGGTATCAGATCATCTTAACCACTAGTTCCATAAGGACTTCATGTGATCAAGATGTAAGACTCTCTTACTAATATCCCTCTCTCATCACTCTAATCTCATCATCAACCACCTCACTACCTTCTATCATGGTCAACTAATATGCTTATTTTGGTATGTCATAATCCTTTGATAATCTCTCCCATGGATTTGATTTTTAACTTCCAAAGATCATTAATCATCCTTTGTGCCTATAGACTTCTTGGAATGAGAGCATGCAAGTGTATTAATGACATGAGCTTACTTTGTGGAGGACCCACTTTCATACCCCTTCATATTTTCAAGTTAAACTTCCTATCCCTTGCTCATTTTCGTAATCAATCTTATCACTTCACCTTTTGACTATGTAGTTTTATTTTCCATTAACATCAATTAATCATCCAAATCCAATCCAACTTCTCTTATAATAAATTTAATCTATCTTCCATATTTTGTAATACTTCTATGCTTTTCTAGCTTCCTTTGGGCTCTTGTTCTGCTTCCAGACTCTTCTGAAATTCTTCATTTTTACTATGTGTAATATTACCTCAAATAGTTACATCGATGTAATGGGATACATCAATGCAACCCTATCGATGCGTCCACTTCAATGTAGCAAAAAAATTATATATATAGGTGTAACGCGTAGCCAATTTTTCACCATTTTCTTCTAAACAACATAGGATTTTTTGCATTTTTCAAAGCCTAAAGCTCTTCCAAGTTCTATAACTCTCACATTGCTTATCGATTCATCTTTTTCTTCGATCCTCTAGCTATTAGAGGTATGCTTTATGTTGTCAAGGTCATAAACCTTTTGTTTTTTCCAGAAAATTTTTCAAAATTTTTCTAGCACCCCAAGATTTAGCCATTAAAATAATATTAAAATACTCATCTTAAGTGGGTTAAACTTAACCAAAAAAACTATGGTAGCCAATAATTAGGATAATATTAAAATAATATTCCCCACCAAGATAAAAAACAAAGCCTAACCAGAACATGATTTAACAAGACAAGTATCAAAATGAACTAAGGGTTATAAAATAAAAAGCTAATCCAGGATTATGTTTGTGATCATAAATGGTACCAAAGAGAGGAGCATTAGCAGGAGGACCTTTACAGCCTAGGGAAAAGCAGCCAAGAGGAGGAAGGGACCAAAAATAACCATTGTAGCTCCAAGAGTAAGTGATCAAAGTAACACATGTAATAGGATCTCTTTGAGAGGAGCCTAAAGTAGAATTTGTCTAACAGATTCCCTCTATAGAGACTAGCTAATTCATGTAGGATGAAGCTCCTAGGCCAAGGCCTAAACTTGAAGTCATCCTAATAGAGGCTTGCCTTGAGAAAATCATAACCAAGGAGGTTTTGAGTTCAATTTTCAAGAATTGAACTTTGGGCTTTTCTTGGAGTTGTCACTCAAAGACATCCACACTCAACTATAGGGGTCTCCCATGTGACCCATGTTATCATTCAGTGAAGAATGATACATGGAAGAGACCTACTTGTTTTGCAACAACTAACAAGGAGACACATTCATCAAGATCAAGGACATCACAATCTCCTACTTAGTTGAGGCCATCATAGAGGTCCTTAGTTTTCCTAACACCAAGATAACATTAGTGGAGATATCAACCCAAGAGGATCTAGAAGCCAAGAAAGAATGGATCTAGCATTACTATGAAGTGGACCGTAAGTTGTACAGTGCACTCATCAAAGCGAAGCAAGCATACTTCAAAATTGTAGTGTATCATCTAAATCCCATGGTGAGGCCAAGTAAGGTCATAACCTTTTCCATTCATGTGTGCATTGCTATAAGTGGAAAGTTCCCCATCACCCTTTCCTAGCTTATCTATTTGGAGATAGAGAAGCACTTCAAGGAGAAGGAAAAGAAAAAGAAGAAGATCTTCTTTCCATGTCTAATTAAGAAACTTTGTAAAAGGGGAGGCATAACATGTTATGTCAATGACATGATTCATCATGCTCCTACCACATATTAGCAAGAAATGATGAAGGATAAGAAAATAGCCAAGCTACAGGAGAAGGAGAGGCCACCACCATCACCACCTATAGGAGAAACCACATCGAAGGAACTTGTAGCTACAGAAAGGTTCCAAAAACTATATGAGTAGTAGCTTCAATAGAAAAAAGGCTTAACAGGTGATGGGAAATCATTGGTTTATCATCAAGCCCTAAACCATCTCAATGAGATCACTAGGATCATCAGTTGACTAGATTAAGAAACCATCCTGCCATTTTCTTCACAAAGAAAGTAGGCACCCACAAGGATGAATCTTAGTGCTTGAGAAGTTATGGTGTCCATTCCTAGATAAGAATTTCCTAAAATTTTGGAAAATGCCATAACTTTCTTAGTCTTCTTAGAAGAAAGTAAAGGGGACAACTGTTCTAGTGATGTAGCACCAAGGATAAGAAACAATGATAGAAGTGGTGGTTGATAGGGTAGCTAAGGTCCTGAATGCTTCTGTAGCATCTGTGCTAAATATTTCCACAATGGAGAACATTCAAACATCCATAGGAGTAGGGAGTTATCGATTGAGCACTGCTCAACATGAAGAATTATTTGAATGACTATTGAAATCCAGGCAACAACTTTCAGAGATCTTTGATCTTCTAGAAGAAATTATTGTAATCTAGTCATAGTTTCTAGAAACCAAGAGAAAACTACTCATTATCAACAGCTAACTAAAGGCATCCACCATGGAGAATCAATGGTTGGTTGCTGAGGTTATAGAGTTGTGGGCATGCCTCTTTGACCTTGTCATTCTTAGTCCAGAAATCACAAGGGATGAAGCTTTTCAATAGCTTTAGCACAAACTAAGGGAGACTGAGATTGCAAAGGAGGTAGTGTTCCTTGATGCATCCCTATTAAAAGCCATGACACTCAGCACTAACAATGATTTTTCACAAGCTCGTAAGGAAAACTTAGTTCTAACTACAAACCTTCATCACCCATAGAACGTTGAACAATAAAAGGACTAGATGGTCATATTGGTTTGGCAACAATAGGAGCAAGTAGCTAAGATAAACCTTGATTTGAGGAGGTTGGTAATAGAAAATAGGAATCTCTTGATGCAGGAAGTTTGATCACTTTGTTAGAAAATGACCATCAAGATAGCTACTTGGAAAAATGAGGCCCTAAAATTTGAACATGTTAAGAATCATTACAATGACCAAGTTGGATTCCTCAAGGAGGTCAATGAAAAAGAAATTCAATTGGCCAAGACAAAGATGAATGAGGTCCTCTAGCAGCTCCAGTAGAGAGGTGACATATGGAAACCCATCTTTGATGGGATAAACACTTACAACAAAGTTGAAATTCACCTAAAGAAGTTGTAGATCAAGGAGATGATGGAGTACATGAAACTTGACAACCTCCATTATGCAAACTTGGCTATGATGATAGTAGGAAGATCAAGAACTAAATTGGAAAAGTAAACGGCTAGTTCCTACCTCTTGTACGAGGCAGAATTCAAGCATCATAAAGAGACCAAGTAACAATTAGAGACAACCAACGCTGGGTTTAAAGTTCTCAAGAGTAGATTCATTGAACAATGATTTATTGTTGAGAACCTGGCCAAAAGAATGAATGACTATCATGAGCTACAAAGTCTCATGAAGACATTTGATAGTAAATGCAAACAATTTGTAGCATGGTTTTTCAACACCAAGGAGTTGTTTCTTGCAATGTTGTGCTTGTGGAATATCCCTACACCAACCCACATTGGTGAAGCTACATGGATTTCATACAATCCATGTGGCAAAGAGGAAAAGATGAAAGTGTTACTTGATGCTTTCAAGCTTTCTCCATCAGTAGTAGGTTAGCCTTAGCTACCTTTACCACCACAAGCATTGGAACCTATTAAAGGATCCTCAGCACCATAAGAGCCTTCACCTCCAAGCACTATTTGAGAATTCATCCTATCTTTGACAACTCAGAAGTACATGTTGAAATTTTTGTAAAGTGTTCAATTTTGTTATGATGAATACCAATTTTGTAATCCTATACAATCTAGCACTCAAAGTCGATCAATCAGTCAATTAGTTTGTTTTCAAGGTAATAAATTTCATACTTGCCCAAATTTTGTAAGAAGCTTGATCCTACTTTTATTTACTTGAGAGCAAGTTTCTAGTTAGTTTTGGGGGTATGATTGATCATCATATTTTAGGCTATGTCACTCAACATGTGTTGATGTAGCCCTGTCAACATATCCCCATCAATGCATGGTGACATGCATCGATACAAATGCATCAACATTGACATAAGCAAAGCCTATATAAATACATGCAACAACTACATTTATGGCACCTTAGTTCTATAGCATAGTGAAGCTCTTGCAATTTAATTTCTCCAAAGTTAGAATATTTTCTCTATGATTGTCTAAATTATGAATTAAAGAGATTGTATGGAGCTTTATTCAAAAACCATGTGCATGAATGTATTGGTGTGAACAACAATAAAGTTTAGATTTTTGATATTCATTGCAACATTTGAAATATGTATCTTTATTACTTGCACTTTACAATCAATATAATTTACACTTATGGATTTAGTTAATTAATAAGCTTAATCCTAAACACATAAGTATGACCACTTTGAACATAACGTATTATGCTTGGTAATCCTAGTAGTGATCATTTGGTACACCCAGTAATTATTACTTGGTAACCTAGTAGCATTGATACTAGTTTTAGATATGTATAGAAAGTGGGAAAAGCTACTTAAGTTAGAATTGTGATGAGCGAGGAGATACCCCTACACTTAATCATATGAATATGAGCATGTATGCACGATCCTATTGAAGTCAATGGATAGGCTAGTTGTGGCACTGAGATAGTTATACGTTGATCGCAGTTCACTGTCTTTCCACTTGGATTAGTAATTACTTTGTCACGTATGGCTTAGTCCAGAGTGAGGTGTATAATGTCATCCCTACTACTATGATGCTCCTAAGGATAATAAGAGATAACTTAATTCAGTTAATGGGTAATAGAAAATAAGATCTAAGCTAACGTAAGTGCGATAAGCATCTATCCCTAATCATTCGTACACATCTTGGACTTCATGTACTACTTCTAGGATTATCAAGCACACATTACTTGGAGCACTACTCGATACGCTACTAGGTTACAACATAGTTACACTTGAATGTTCATGATTAAGGCATACTCATTTGTGTTAATAGCAAGAATAGTAAATGATGATAAAGAAAATATTAACTAAGAAAACACCAATAAATAATAAATAATAAATAATTAAAAAAATTAAAAGCTAAGTGAGTGTTGCAATGATAAAGTAATCTTGATCTTTATTATCGATCATGTGTGTGTCCAAGTACGTCATACTTGAACAAAGGTTTTGTATAATTATAGGCATTACACTGTGGGCATGCAGTTGCAAAGAACTGAAAACTAAAAACTAACTAAAAACTAACAAAAAAGACTAACTAATAATATCTTTGTTGTGTGCTTGAGTGCAATATTTATAGGCTAACATAGGAATCATGATATCACATATACGATATTGTATCCAGGTTGCAATATCGCGTACTTGATATCAGGGCTTGGCAAACTATGATTCATCATACCCCCATGACTGAATAAAAACTCGTTCTCATGTCAAAAAAAATGAGGAATAAGTTCATTTGATTACAAATAGTGGATAGGTATGGAATTATTGAATGACCATGGACTATTTCATGCTGCAATGTGGGACTAGACAAAATAAAATCTGGACACCAACACAATAAAAAATTTATGATTTGTGGAACTCATGTGGTACCTGGTGGTGGTGGCTCCTCCATGGGTGCCTTTCTTTTGTCCTATGCTCTAGGCTTCTGAAATGGATGCCTTTGAAGAAGTGCCTAAAGTTTTTCCTCCTTTGTTCGAGGATCATGCATCATCCATGCTAATATTCTAATGTTTTATGGAGTCGGCACTTCCCACAGACACGATAGCTGCAGGAACATTAAAGTGGCTTTGACATACCATGGCACAAACAACTGTCATTCCTCCTCATAGGCTCTAGCTTTATCTTTGAGTTCCTAATGATCCATAAGCTATCAAGCCAAATCCACTGCTATGTCTTTTTGACCTTGGTAGCTAACTTTTACCACCTCTAATTCAAAGCTTTCCACCTCTAATATTTGTAATGTCTTCTTATGTTCAGCAAACTTTATCTCATATTTAGCATAGGTGGTAGCTACGTACTTCCCAAGCTTAATTTTCAGGTGCCCTGATGTTAACATGGCCAAGTTGGTGTATCGTAGATTTTCCAACTCCATGTATTCTGTGAGATCTTGGATTTGTAGGTTCTAGCTTTTCAATTTTTCTTGGTGGGAAAAGGCATAAGTATTTAGTATGGCTTGCTAGTTAATGTGTTGAGCACTAAAAAAATTAATATGGGCCTTAGCCATATGGATCTCCTTTTCGATGATTTCCTTATACATTCCCACCTAGTCATGGAAGTGTTCTTTTAACTTTGCATGCTTCTTGGCATCCTTTTGTAACATAGTAATTTCTATGGCTGTCTTTTGTTGGATTACGTAGACCTCCTCCATGGAGAGGGTTCTATTCTTCCTGGCCAAGTGATTCATGTCTTGGTTGACTCAAACTAGTTGTTCTTGCATTTGTTGAAAACTTTCTTTCAGAATGTTCTTTTGTTTCTCAACTGTGGTCAACCAAATATTCTCAGCAGCAAGTAATCTATTTTCCTCTTGTAAGAGCTTGAGAGCTTTAGTATGTGCATATGTTTCAGCTTGTGCTTTCGAAGCATCCCAATCAACCTTCTCTTTTTCCATTACCACTCTTTTATTTTCTTCCATCAATTTATTTAGTTGCTTAGTTTTGAAAATGTCTAGTTAGTCAGTTGTGATAAATTGGAAAGGGTCCTGTCATTTAGCTTGTATGGTGATGAGCTTTTCTTACATTCTTTGCAACTCTCCTTCTACGTGCTCAACCCTAACTTCAGCCATGACCAGTTTTCCTTTGGTGGAAATGAGGTTTGATTGTGCTGAGGTGACATCTGGGGTGATATCAAACAAGGGCATCATAACTTGTCTTATTTGCAGCAAGTGATCCAAAGCATCCTCATGTTCCACAAGAGTCATTGAGGGATCAACCAAAGCTTGAGCATCATGTGCTTCTATAAAATCTGTCGATGGCACAACAGGAACATTAAACAATTCTTTGATGTGATCTACGACCACCTCTGTTGCACCTACTACATTCTGGTGCTGCATGACCACTATCGTGGCTACATTACCAGAGATCTATTGAGACCACTAGAACTCTCCTCCTAAAATTAATGAAATATGTCCACTTGCAGGATTGGCTGAAATAGTGGGCTATACAATGTCATCAATAACCCAAAATAATTTTTTGGCATCACAGCTTCCCCAACTGACCATCTTGGTGATTGTTCGGAGATGATTGATAGATGGTTGATAGTCTTGTTGCCATAGTGGTGATTGTAAAACTTGCTGGCTTATGGGTTGTGTGTTGGGCCTTGCTTCCTATTGTTGGTTGGGTCCTATCATTTGAGGTGCAATGGGCCTAACCATTTATTCTTCCTCTCATTCTAATTACTCATCAATGTCTTTCTTAGGCACTGGTGGTTTGAGCAATTTAGCATATGAAGTATTTTGAGCTTTTGTAGAAATATCATTTGTGTAGATAAAAATCCTAGCATGTTTGTATAGCTTCTTGATAAGACAAAGGAAAGGCAAAGTAAGATTTCTTGTCTTTCATTCTTCGAATCACCTTAATATCTCTGTTAGATATAGATGGGGTAGATTCGCATTAAATTTTTCCATCAAAATTGCACTGCCCCATGTTGCATAAGTAGATAATCTATTTAAACTTTTGGTGGGGAAAAGGTGATAAGTGCTAATCTTAAAATAGATCCTTTCTTCTAGGGTTAATTCTTTGTAAACTTTATTCTCCTTTTTGTAGGCCCATTTCAACCATAATTTTCTTGCATCTGCATTTGAGTGAGTGGACAAATGAGCAACTTTTGGTCCCTCATTTCAAAGATTTAGGAACTCTACAATGGCCTTTGCAAAAAAATCAACAGAGACATCACTTACATTGGCAACGGTGCCTTCCTCCTTGCCATGTTAGAATTAATATGTTTCATCTAAATACCAATTACCACTCCTTGAGAGGATGGGCCATAGTGGAGATGCCTTCAGTTGAGTCTTCACTTGTTCAGGGGAAAACTCAATGAAAGGTCCAAAATTGAGGTCCACTATCACAATTGCAAAGGTGGGCTTCTCTTGAATGGCTTGGAGACATTTAGGGGACAACGTAAGATGTTGCCTTGGTTCCAAGGCTCTAACTTCGCCACCTTCGGCATGGCCAAATTACACTATCGCAAGGGTTTCTTCATGGATGCTAAATGATTATGCCTCCTACTCTACATGTTCTACTTAAGGTTCTTGGCCTCTGTTTTCTCTTGGGCATTTAGTTGCACCTTGAAAAGGTCCTCCTTGCTATCCTCTTTTAGGGGCCATTTGAAATCACACAAGGACTAATTATTAGTAAGGTTATTTAAACAAATTTGGTTATCTTATACCTTACTCATTACCTTTAATAAATTTTTAATTCTTTACTTAGTGTGATTTTAGAGTTGGAAATTTTCCAAGGAAGTTGCCCTAAAAGTTTTAATGTCAGACCTGATCTATTTAGGTGACTCATATAATAATTTAGATGACTTGGGTGAAGGAAGAAAATTATTTTGGCATGAATTTTTAATAGTATTCACCCCTATGGTATCTTTTAGGTGATAGAAAATTTTGAAAAAATGATGCACAAGTTCTATAGTACCCCTTCCCCACAACTAAGTTAAACACTTCGGGTTTAATTAGGTTCAATTGGAAAAGAAATCAGAGCATTGGGGAGTGAAATATTGAAGGTTGAATTTAGTCTTGCGAATAGCTGAAAATCATGGAAGAAAATTTGAACAACTCCCTTGCATCAACTGTTGAAAATGACTTCTGTAATGCACAAGGGTCCCATATATATAGTTTTTATGGACGTGATATCGCATAGGAGATAGTGTGTACCTGGTATCATGTCAGATCCAATATTGGGTACCTGATATCACATCTCTACCAAGATAGGATACTTAGTAGAATTGATGATTTTTTGAGTTTTAGGGCCAAAATTGAAGGATTTGAGGTAGATTCAAAAGGTTTGGGGCAAGGGCAAGTGGAGATTGAGGCATTGAAAGTGTAATGAAGTGGAGTCATGAAATGAAGTTCTTTGAAAAGGGTGAGGAAAAAGGACATGTAATGGTTCTAAGGAACGTTCAATGAAAATGATGACAAAGGAATATATTTGGCAATGGAATACTCAGAGGATATAAAATGATATGGTGGTGTGCAACAAGTACAAATTACAAAAGCCACACAGGTGGGTCCTCCCCAGAGTAGGTTTCAACCTATAATGCCCTTTCATAACCACACCTTAAAATTTTTGTAGGCACTAGAAGAGTTAAATGTAACCCACACCTGTGCAACAAAACATACACATGTTAAGTATTACCGCTATGAGGTGCGAATTCTATGTCATACAACACACAAGTTAGAAGTGCTTGGACCATGAAATGAGACGAATTAGAGAAGGGATTACAGAGATCGGTACATGAGGTAACTTGCCCTTGGCACAATGAATCCTAAGTGTTGTGTGTGATTAAAGTACCATCAACCTTTTGTTCCAAGATCAAAACCAAGTCCATACCTCTAATCAGTAATATTGCATTATTTCATCCCAATGATGGACAACCATAAGAGCATCATGACAGCAAGGTGTATGATCACTTGGCATTTTGCACAAGGCAGGAGTGATTTGAACTTGTCTATGGCATGCTTTTCTTGAGCTTTCTTTTCTGCCTCTCTTCTTTCTTTTCTTTCTTTTCTTCTAGCCACTTTGGCACTTTGTCTTTTCCAAAGGTGATTAAGAAAAGCTGTGAACCTTTAAGCATGGGTACATGTCTTTCTAGTAGTGGGACCCCAAGAATAGCATTTAGTTCCTTTGTTAAGTGCCTTTATTACAGGTCTCACTCCCATGGTTCGTTAGATCTAAAAAGATCTTAGTACAACCAAACTACATGATAGCACATACAAATGTCGCCAAAGAGAATCCACAAGTCCCCTTGATGTCACACCCTTGTCATTCCCTCTTAGTTTATCACTCTTCACTTTGGGCATAATGAGTACAAAGTTACTTTAAGTTTTGATGATAACAAGAATATCATCATACCTAAAGCAAGAACCTCTTATTAATAGAATGGGTTAGTGGGTGTTGTGGGCTCACTGTCCAAATAATTAGTCACTTGTGACTCGATAACATAGAAAAACACCTCAACCAACTAGTTACATGAGTATTTTATTCATAGATGAGATTACCCACAAAAATATAAAACGACAAATTGCAAAAATGAGAAATTAGAAAATAAAAAATTGTAAAACAAAAAATTGTAAAGCCAAAGAAAAGAAAAAACATTTACTAATTCTTCTTTTTAGAATGGGGAATACCCCCCATGACTAAACTTTTGATCATGGTAAGAATTAATAAATGGAAAGTTAGGATCCATACATGTTGGAAATATTGTGGTCCGGTCATATCCAAACCACCGGGTGTCTTTTGGTGTATTGGCAGGAATGTACCCAAATTGGGGTTCACACACTTGATTAAAGTAGGCATAGTAGAGTAGATTATAAGATGTGGTCATGTGATAAGAAGCTAACCCACTATGGCACCCATGATCATAAGATGGTATGTAAGGATCGATATGTCTCCTCACATTGTTAGATTCATTGGGCCACATAGTTGTTGGAGTATTGATTGGTGGCCTAGATAAGGTAACATGAGGCGTTGAGTTTGAAGAGAAAGGTGCATCACAGTGTTGGGTTTGTGCTAAGTTGGAGGATGCAATGGTTTCATAACCATGCTATCTTTTTCTATTTCCATGCCTAAAGAAAGGATACTTCTGACATTGTGGAGGCCTCCGATTGCTGTTGACAGTGGCAACACAAGTAATGTTCATTGGTTGGTGCTATGGTGTAAAACCTTCTAGTACAACTGGTGGCAATGTAGAAGGAGATGAAGGAGAAGAATATTAAGAGTAAGGAGGAGTGTAAGGAATGTGAGGTGGTGATCCCATAGGAGAGGACATGGGTTGATGATACTCAAGAGAGTGACAAAAATGAGATGAAGTAGAGGATGTTAATCTAGTTGGAGAAACAAGGTGTTGAATGTAATAAGCACTTGGTTTTGGGTGATACAATGGGTAACGCCAGTTTGGCGATGGTCTTCCCCACAACTAGGGGTTTTTCCACTGCAGTTGAGCATAGTACTTCTGTATGACAAGATTGGGCATTCTTCCCCACTACTCATGTAGATGTGACAAGATTGGACATTCTTCCCCACTACTCATGTAGATGTGACAAGATTGGGCACTCTTCCCCACTACTCATGTAGATGTGACAAGATTGGGCATTGGCCTTTGGGGTGATCGTATAGGCAAACATTACATTGATACTTATGATTTACGATTGAACCCCTATCCTTATTTTCTTTAGCCCTTCTTTCCAATTATCGAATGATGTTCTATCTTGTTTCTAGGTTTGGTATCCTTTGTTTGTTTTGGTCGTCAACGTTATCTTGCATGGGTATCCATCTAATAATGTTTGCATATTCTTTACATTTTTCATGCACACACTCTATCATCTTGTTGATCTTTGCGTTGATTTCATCTAGTGATTTTAGTATTTGCAAAGGTGGGGATAGTTTCACCCCATCGAGGTGAGTTGATTTCTCCTCTTCATGATTATGGACCTTTTTTATTTCAAGAGTTTGGTCATGTTGAGATTTTTTAACATTTTCCCATTTGGCTATTGCTCCTTCTTCTTTTGCTACCTACTTAATAAGCTCTTGAAATTGATGGGTTCATAGTTCATATATTTGACCTGGGGCATACATCCCTAAGGTCTCCCTTGTTTCGTTTCAAAGCCCATCCATGATGTGACACATTAGCCTTTCCTTGGAGAACCCATGGCTTGGGAATTTGTTTAACAAAGAGTAATATCTTTCTAAGGCCATGTCCAAGGATTCATGTTGCCTTTTTTCCCACTCTTGGATTTGTCCCCTCATGGCTAACACTCTTGCACAGGCTTGATATCTTTCATTGAAGAGTTTTACCATTGTAGGACAACGATGAATTGAATTTTTTTTATAGACTTGTACCACACTTTTGCTTGGCCAACGAGTGTCATAGGGAAGAGCTTAAGCCTTTTCCACCCATTCTCAATGTTGTTCCATATTCAGGCATCGTAGAAGGCTTGTAAGTAATGTTGCAAATCTAAATCATAGCCTTTTGAGAACTTAGGAAAGTTGTTTAAATCAAGCCTGGGTAAATAGCTTTCCTTGCGATGCATGAAGAATATCTAAATGGTCTCTATTATATGCATTAGGCTCTTAGTGGTTAGTAGGGGTTCATCGTTACTAAATAGGTTGTGAATTCATGAGTTGGGATGATGTTTTCTATGTTCATGTTAGCATTCTTGATTTTTCCTGTGGGTTTGATTTCTATTTCTACATTGATCCCTTAAGGAATGGTCATTCATGTCACAATCTAACGTTGAAAGAGCAGATGAAGAAAGGGAATTGGAAGACTCATCATGACTTTTTTAAGTCTCCCACTCATCCCCTAATGTACTCTTGTTACCCATTGAGAAGGTCCTAGGCCTTACAGGCCCCCTTATTTTAGGGGATGTCCCATCTTCACTAGAGGTGTCTAAGTTGGATGACAAAAGTCCTTGAGTATCATTGGGGTATCTATGAACATATGAAACTCCTGCATAAGATTGAGTACTCCAAACTTATTCTTCATCATAAATTTTGTTGATTCTCCAATGAATTACCTTGCTAGATGTTCCATTATTGTTGTATTGTGAAAGAGACATTTTCGTGAATTGTGTGTGAAAGGGATATATCATTAATACCTTGTTATAGTGATCTTATATGATATAACTAGTCTAGATAACTAGCACTGTCCCTGGCAACAACGCTAATGATGAGTGGCGAGGTACCCCTATGCTCAACCATACAAATACGAGCGTGTACACATGATCCGGTTGAACTCCACAGACAAACTAGTTATGGAACCTAGATAGTTATACGTTGATCATAGTTCCTTATCTTCCCACTTGGACTAGTAATTACTTTGTCATGTATGGTTCAATCTAGAGTGAGGTGTATAATGTGGTCCCTACTACTATGCTGCTCCTAAGGACAATAAGAGATAACTTAATTAAGCTAATGGGTAATAGAAAATAAGATCTAAGGTAGCCTAAGTGTGATGAGCATCCATCCCTAATCATCAATATGCATCTTGGATTTCATGTACTACTTTTGGGATTACCAAGTGCACATCACTCAGAGCACTACTTGATACACTACTAGTTTACCACATAGTTACACTTGAATGTTCATGATTAAGATGTCCTCATTCCACGTTAACAATAGGAATAGTAAGTGACGATAAAGGAAATATTAACTAAGAAAATAGAAATAAATAATAAATAATAAATAATTAAAATAAATTAAAAGTTAAGTGAATGTTGCAATGATGGAGTAATCTCAATCTTTATTGTTGATTGTGTGTGTGTCGAAGTACGTCACACTCGAACAAAGGTTCTATACAATTACAAGCATCACACTGTGGGCATGCACTTGGAAAGAACTAAAAACAAAAAATTGACTAAAGACTGACAAAAAGAACTAACTAATAATCTCTTTATTATGTGCCTAAGTGTAATATTTATAGGCTAACACAAGAATCACGATATCATGTATACAATATCGTATCCAGGCTGTGATATCGCGTACCTGATTTCGGGACCTGGTAAACGTGATTCATCAAATAGTTAGTCACTAGAATAGTTAAGTAGTTAAATAGTTAATCATTAAGTCTTATTTTACTCACCTAGCATTAGGAGAAAAATATATAAAAAATACTTATAAAAAATACACATCATGTATCTTAACTTACATTTACGCATACAAATTGATGCCACAAGTGTGAGTTAGGAAGATAATGATTGTACAACCCTTTGTCTCATTATTTAAGACTATAAGCAAGTTAGGAATGGAAGTCCATGGAATTTGACTAGATCCCTAGTACATGCTTATGATTTGTATGGTTGGGTGTAGGGTATACACACTACTCATCAATGGTGTTCAAGATCTATGAATTTTTCCTTCACTACTATAGGAAAAAGCTTGAAATTCTTGGTTATGTTGCCATAATGTTATCCACAAGGATGGGTAAAATCCAAGACTGATGTGAAATTGTGTGAATTTAACTTTTTTACCACAATTTTAGCTCTTAGATGTTGCACTTGGAAGATTGGATGAGAAAGATCCTCCACCAGTAAAGTTTGATTTCAAAATCTTTCTAATGTACTTCACATGTTAACCATAAAAAAGACCCTTTGAAATCCAAGAATACCCTCCATGTGTTAAGGTTATAAAATAGGAGAACTAAGCCTTGTACATTAGGTATTTGTTGCAAATTTCTTGTTTGTAGTCTCACACATAAGAAAACCACTTCCCAACATGTGGGGTAGCTTATAGAACCTTAAGTCCTTGCTCTTAGAGGTTGAAAAACCACCTCCTAATGTGTAGACCAACATGTGAGGAGTGGAATTAGAAATATATCATTAAAAAATTAATTCAATGTTGCCCAAAGGACCCAGAAAAACCTTGCAAATGCAGCCAAATTTTCCAAGTAATAAAAATCATCTTTGGACACCCACAAACTGGAGGTTTGGAACCCACATTTTGGAAACCCACCCCTTAACGTGTGGGGCAAACACAAGCCTATATTTGCCCAAAATGACTCATGATTTACCTTTAAAATTTTAAAAACTACAAATTCTCCTCCAATCCTTAAACGCTAACATAGAAAACGTGGAAATACCAAAAAAAACCTACTCAAAAACCCTTACGAATGGCCAAGTTTCATTTCAAACATTGCAAAATGACCTTCCCATATGTAGGCCAATGTGTGGACATGTAAAAGATTCTATCTTGCTTAATACAACTCCAAAAATTGTAGATCTTTCTTTGGAAAGGTCAAAAATTTGATCAAAAACTTCCAAATGTTAGTATTCTAGCTCCCCACATTTTGGAAAACCACCTACCAATGTGTGAGCCAATGTGTGTAGTAAAAGAAAGCTTAAACATGCTCAATATGACTCATAATTTACTCCAAAACAATCCATAGACTATAGAACCCTAGATGCTATCCTAGAAGCATACAAAAGCCAAAAAACATAGTCGAACACACCCTAGAAACCCTCAAAAGTTGTAATCCTAGCTTTCATATTTTGGAAAACCACATACCAACATGTGAGCCAGTGCATGGGGAAAACAATAAGCCTGAAATTAATCAAAATATCTCATAATTTATACTAAGAAGCTTCAAAAATTATAGTTCTCTCTCCTAGGCCTTGGAAGTTGTCATAAGAGCCTAGAAAGGCCAAAAACTTGGTTAAAAACTCCTCTAAATTGACATACAAATCCCACATGTTGGGGTACTAGGCTTCACATGCTATGGTATTGCATGGGACAATGTGTGAAATCCATAACACCAATTAACAAGACCAAAATTACCTAAAAACTACCTTGCTAGGTTCCAAAAGCCTAAAACCCAAGTCAAACTGCTCACATGCTGGGGATGCAAGTCCTACATGTTGGGATTATTAACCATGATGCTCATACGTCAGGAATTCTAGCCCCACATGCTAAATACACAAATTTTTAGCTTTTTTAATTATTTTGACCTCAAAAAATCACTTCTCTAGTAGTTTACAGCAGTTTTCACAAGATTTCTCCTTTGACTATTTTAGAAATATTTTTATTATTTAAATTATTGTTGCTAGATTTTTTTATTTATTTTACCAGTTTATAGCTTGTTTTCTATAGCTTTTTACTTATTTTGATAATTTATAGCTTATTTTCACCAAATTTCTACTTGTTTTAGCAATTTATGGTTTGTTTTCACTAGGTTCCATCTTATTTTGATCATAAAAGTACCTGAAAAAACAAACATTATCATTTAATATTATTTTCAACATTTTTTGACCGTATTCGATCGTGCTTGATCTATTCTACTTCATTTGGTATCATCTAGCCATATTTCGACATCATTCAACCTTGTTTGACCTTATTCAACATTATTTGATATCATTTTTTCATCATTCAATATCATTTGACATCATTTGACAACATTTTAACATCATTTAGTATTATTTTTGACATCATTTGGCCTCATTTTACCATCTTTTGACAATATTTACCATTATTTGACCATGTTTGTCCTTGTTTTACCATTATTTGGCATCGGTATTATTCCATGTCATTTGGCATCATTAGGACCTTGTTTGACCTTGTTTAGCATCATTTTGCATATTTTGGCCCTTTCTCCACATCATTTGACATCATTTGGCCCTTGTTCCACCTTGATTTACATTTTGTAGCCTTTGTTTATTATGTTATAACCATGTTTTTCCTAGTTTAGCCTTATTTTACTACATTTTAGCCTTACTCGGCCTTACTATGCTCTATTGCTATAGTATTGTGCATACTTTTAACATTGTTTGACAATCATACCACACATATGCCACTTCAAATGTTTTCTGATTGGCATGCAGGACCAAGATATGGACATATGAGCACAAATTGATCTACCCTTGAGCCTAAATGGATCCTATGATGATGTTGAATGATCAATTAACTTTGATTGCTTAGATTTTGAACTTGGAAGCCAATTTGACCATATAGCCTCAACAGAGAAGTCCCTTGAATGGCCTAAGTACATAGTCAAAATCCTTGACCTCAAGACCAATGACATTGCTGAGGATTCTCTTATCAAAGTCCCTATTACAATACACAATGGTGAGAAGAAAATACTAAAACTAAATTTCTCACTTGAATCCTAGTTGGTCCAAGACATCACCAAGATTCTTTAGGATAACATTAACATCTTGTTATGATCATATGAAGATATCCTAGGACTTGATTCCCATTTAGTTTAACATAACATTATACTTGACCCTAGTATCAAACTTGTTAAGCAAAAATTTTGCAAAGTTAAACCAAATTTGGCCCTAGCAATTTGTGATGAGATCAAGAAGTTGTACCAAGTTGGCTACATCTAAGCTATTTATTACATTGATTGGATGTCCAACATAGTGGTAATTCCCAATAAAAATGAGAGTATTCATATTTGTATTGATTTCCAAGACCTCAACAAGACAACTATTAAAGATGATTTCCCTTTACCTAGTATTGATCAACTCATTGATACTATGATTGGTCATGCCTTACTATCCTTTATGGATGGATTATTAAGATACAACCAAGTTAGGATTAACCTAGAGCATCAACTCAACATGCTCTTCATAACCCATTCAGGAAACTTTTGCTACACCATGATGTTATTCCTAAAGAATGTGGGTGCTACCTATCAAAGAGCCATGACCTACATTTTCAACGAATACATGCTATGATTACATAATGATTATTTTGACAACATAGTAGTAAAGTCCAAGATGGCTAATGATCATGCATGTGACCTAAACTTAGTCCTTCAATGATATCTCAAGTACAAGCTTAGACTTAATCCTAAGAAGTGTGTCTTTAGCATTAAAAATAGCAAGGTGCTTAGGTTCATAGTATCTAAGGCAGGGATACATGTTGATCCCAATAAGCTTAAGGCCATAACTAGCTTGGTAGCACCTACTAACCTAAGAAACTACAAGGATTACAAGGTGGATGTAAATTTATTTGTAGGTTCATCTCAAGACTTACAAATAAGCTACAACCCATGCAACACTTGCTTAAAAAAGGAGTTCACTATGAGTGGAGTAGCCAATGCTGAGAAGGCTTTAACAACATTAAGCAAGAGTTGGTCCAACTACCCACCGTGTAGCCATCTTAGAAGAACAAATCATTTTATATCTACCTTGCAATCTCCAACACATTCATAGCCTCTCTTCTTTATCAAAGATGAGCTAATTAAGTAGAGCTACCTATTTACTATTTGAGCCACACATTGATAGCTTATGAGACTTGATACATTGAGGTCAAGAAGTATTATTTAGCTCTAATCTTCTCCTTAATGAAGTGGAGACACTACCTCTTTAGGATCCAAGTCAATATCATATGTAAGGACAACATGCTAAGAGCCATAACAACCAACATTTATGAGAGTAGTCATATAGCTGGGTGGAAGATCATAACTATTGAGTTTGATCTACATTACATCTCCTAAGACTTAATTAAAGGTCAAGCTATAACCACTCAACTTACAACTTTTCCAATTGAAGATAACATAGCCATAGACCCTAAATTCCCTAATGATCATGTCAACATTGTTAACAAGGTACCCAAAGGATATGAGGCCATCATGCACTTTGATAGATATTTAATTACTCATGTAGCTAGTGCTACTACCATCATAACATTATCCTCTGGTGAGATACAACCTTTGCTTATTGTTTCCAATTCCCATGTACCAAATAATGTAGTGGAATATGAAGGGTTATTAGAGGAATGATGGTATTTCATAACCAAGGAATCACATGTTTAATGATAAAAGATGATTCGCTACTTGTGGTTAACCAATTACCCAAGGTCTACACATGCAAAGCCAAACACTTACAATCTTATTATGACCTAGCCACCAAACTCATGCTACAATTTACAAATGTTGGTATACAACAAATTTCTCAAGTTGATAAAACCATAGCTAATGATATTACCACCTTAGCCCTAAGTGTGATGCTAAATATGTTTACCAAGTTACCTTCCTTAATGGAGATCTATGCTCTTCCCATCACGTAGAACATTGAAAGTAACTTTATAGCCACCATTGAAAATTTTCCTCAACAAGAGTCATATGAAGACATTAAGTTTTACCTAATGCATGGTGAACCTCTACAAAAACTAACTACCTCTTAAAAGGATACTATACGTAAATGATCAAGATAATATCCCCTCATAGCCAATAACACATTATGTTAAGATCCTATGATGATATATTGTTAATATGCTTGGGCAAAGTAGAAGCCCTCACAATCCTTAATCAGGTTCACAATGACATATGTGGAGGACATATAAGACTTAGATCCATGGCCACAAAGATTAGACACTTAGGATACTATTAGACTTATATGCAAAGGAACTACCTGTAGAAGGTTAAAATGTGTGACATCTATCAATGACACAACAACTTGATACACGCCACCAACTTAGTTACATACTACTTAGATCACATGGCCATTTCAATGATGGGGGATCAACATTATTAGATCTATAATGCCCAAGCATTCACTAGGATATAGCTTCATACAAAATACATATGGATATTTCATGAAGTGGGTTGAAGCTATTCCTTTGAGGAAAATAACATCTCAACAAGTCTATAGATTTGTGTTAGAAAACATAGTATTCCATTTTGGCTTACTCTTAACTAGTCACAAATGATGAACCATAGTTCAATAGCTAGGAAACACAAACCTTGTATCATCAATTAAACATTAAGTATTCCTTTTCATCATGGTACTATCCATAAGCCAATGGGCAAGAAGAAGCCAACAACAAGGTCATCATAAATCTCCTTAAGAAGATTCTAAACAATAGTAAACACAAATTGCATGAGCAACATATGTTTACACTTTGGGATAATAGGATAACCTTTAGAATCATAACTGGTGCCACCTCATATAGCCTTGTTTATAGATATGAACATGTTTGACCTTTTGAATTGTAGGTGTCTATCTAACTTCATCAATGATGAGTAGAATAAGGAGCTGCATACCATTAACCTTGATTCGATGAAGGAACAATGAATTGATATCAAGAGAGGTAGAAACAACTACATCATCATGATCTAAATAGCTGGAAATTCAAGGAAGGAGACCTTGTCCTTAGGGCCATTCATGAACATGCAAACAGGTTCTCATCCAATTAGGATGGACCTTTCTTGGTTACCAAAGCTTATGGAAATAGAACATTCAAATTAGTGGACATGGATGGAAATGAATCAACCAATATGATTAACCATTCCTATCTCAAACCTTATTATATCCAACATTAATCTATTTTCTTGTAGCCTTTATTTGCATTTATTTATAGGTTTAGATGAATGACTAAAATTGAAAACCTTTGCAGACTACAACAAGTAAGCTTGCATGACCTCTTATTTCTTTTTGACATCTCAAAGCACTAAAACTTTGTATAAATCTATGAAATAAAGTATATATTTTTCATGTTTTACTAGTTATAACCAATGGTGACCTATATCTACTTATCGTCTCATGTGGCCTTATGAAGTCTCTTGTAATCACATGTATTCTTTGATTTGTTTTCTTGTCTTCTTGAAGTTGTTCTTACAAGATAAAACTAGAGCCATTTCAAATGTGTGATTCATCAAAATAGTGAATCACCATGTGACATAAATGCATGAGATTTTATTAGCATGCTCAATCCTTTTGATAGTGATTACCTCATATAATCTCCATTACCCCCCTTGAGACATGACCCCATAGCCAAAACTGAAGCCCTCTTTACCTTACTAACAAGAGAAACCAATGTTTGACATTTATGTCCCATGGTCATGTGACATCTTCTTCGACATGCTCTACCATAAAGTTCATTGAATGTAACACATTTCATTCAATGAGAAAACAAAAAAAAAAATTAGCCTTGGCAATGAAACTCAATAAAGGTTTCATAAAAAAATAAAAGAAAAAAAAATAAACTGAGGAAGAAAATTACCAAGAAAGAAAAGAGGCTAATATAGCCTGAAGCCAATCAAATCAATGACTCTAAAAAAATAAAGGAAGGAGCCTAGTGGCCAAAGAAGCCCAAGGATGGAGTGTTGGTCCTCTAACACATCATCAAGTAACCAACAATTTGAGCACAAAGCATGAAGACATTTTTAGCCCCTACACATATTACTGCCATACCATAGTCATGATGTTAACTTTTGGAATTCTTTGTTAGTCCATGTGACCATTCCCTATAACCAATATAGCCTTTATCTTATCTCAAACTTTGAAATTCCATTGTGACCTTATTTCACCATTGTAGCACTTCTTGGCATAATATGAAAGCTACCAAATCAAGTGTGGAGAGGCAACATTGGTGATGAACCTATGACAACATTTTGTATTCTTTATTGGTGTCTCTCAGGACAATCCTCCAAACATCAACAAAGAGGGACCAATGAAACACTTCAAAGAAAATTTTTGTTATGCATAAGAAGCCTTAAATCTAAATTTACATTGTAATTTTATGGAAATTAAAGGAAAAAATAATTATCTTATTTTCCCATCAAAATTCCTACCCTGTGGTCTTTTCTAGCAAAGTTCTAGACAATTTTTGATGTGTAAAATAAAATTTAGAACCCACAAGTTAGAATTTCATTTATGCTAATGTGTGTAGGCTTAAAATGTTAAATACATTTCCAAATTTGGTAGCAAAAGTAAAACATTTTGGTGGCCCACATTTGGAATTTGGACCATGAAAATGACCCAAATACGTCATCAGATTTGTTATGAAAAGCCCCACACGTTGCTGGCTCACATGCTATAGTTTTGGATGGTAAAAAGTGTTATACACATTGGTATTTTAGTTCCAAAATGTTAAAAGGCTTGTTATATCTAAAAATATTGCAAGGAATGTCAAAATTGTTTCATAAATCAACCATAATTAAGTCAGCAAAGAATTAGTGAATGCATGGCCTGTTTAGACCAAAATCATCATCATATTAAGGACTATTTTTGGATTTTGTAACTCTTTCAAACTTGAGACTTTTGAGAAATAGAGATCTAAGAGTCCAAAGCCATCTTCAAGAGTAGGTTGTCAGAGTTCCTAGATCCTATTGTAGCGTACAATTGAACTAGTAAAACAAGCACATTTGAAAGGACTACAAGACACACACTACCCATCCATAAGCTAGATTATCATCATCATTTGTAAGGAGCTATGGAACAATTGTAGTTCCACATTTTGTACACTTTGAACCCTCTATTTTCATAGTATTAATACAAATCATTTATAGTGATTTGGTTCATTTGCTTATTATTTTCAATGACTAATTTTCGATGTAGGATTTTTTATTTGTGCTTTTTCTAGCATGTTTTTGTTAGTATTTCATCCTAATAAAAGATCTCCCAAGTCCTCACATAATTGGCAAGATCATTTGAAGCACTTTGGTTCCTTTTCAAGGCCCATGGATCTTAGAGTTAAACTATTTCATAGTAGGATTTTTGATTTTCTAGCACAAAATTTTCCAATCATTATACTATTTAAAGTCTTCAAGGATTTCCAAATTTCCTCAATCTAGTTCTACTTATTTATCAAAGATTTGATTCTAAATTTTCTTCATTTCATCCATATTATCAATATAAGCACTTATGAGAAGCTCAATTAGTTCCATGCATACTAATTTATATGGAGAGTAGTCTATAGGAAGTTTCCATATTGAGTGATATGCCCAAAGAGCATCGTTAAGTTTGTTCTCTAGTCATTTTAATATCTACTAATGGTTTGCATTAAAATCTTGTGATCTTCCTATTGGTGACCTTAGCTTGATCGTTTTCTTGGGGTGATAGGGGAGTATAAGTTTATGTTACACTTCAAGAATTGCATTAACTTGCAAAAACCAAACCCTATGAAATATGTTCCATTAATTGAAATTAGTGTTCTAGGCATACTAATCTTGTTTACCACATGTTATTGAACAAACTGATTTGCTATGGTGAATGTCCAATTGGATACAACTACAGTTTTAGCCCATTTTCTATAGTAGTCAACAACTATAATGTAGGTCTTCTTATTAGACATGGAAGTGATGGATCCCATGAAGTCAATACTCTAAAGATCAAAAGGCTCTAGTGGTTATATCCATTAGTGAGGCTCTTCCATTCCAGTGGTTATTCCTCCATCTTGATCATACCTCTTACATGAATGTAAGAAATGGTGAGCATCACTAAAGATTGTTGGCCAAAAATATCATACCATGATGATCTTTGTGGTGGTCCTCTTGCATGTGTAATAACCCCCATAAGAATCTTAGTGAGCATCTTGAAGGACTCACAACTGATCTGCATTGAGTACACACCATCGTACCAAGATATTAGCATAAATCTTATAGAGGTTGCCTTTGATTTCCATGTAACATTTAACGTAGAAGAGAAACTATTGTTTATTCCTATTATCTTATTCTATAGGAGTCTCCTTTGTAAGTATATACGAGAGGAACTAATCATACCAATTAGTAATCCTTGGTGCCTAAACTTCAATGGACTTAGCAAAAAGTTCATTTGAAATTTGATCAAATAAAGGTTCTTCATTCTTATTACTATCCCATCACAATCAAGACATATGATGTAGAACTACATTCTCAATTCCTTTCCTATTTATCATCATAAGATTAAACTTCTATAAAATCACCAACCACCATATGACACAAGGACTTATTTCTAGTTTATTCATTGGAAATAAGATTGCACTATGATCCATGTGCACAAAAATTGGGTATCAAAGCACATAGTGCTTAATTTTTTTTAAGGCATACACCACTACCATGAGTTCTTTTTCAATAGTGGTGTAGTTGAGTTGTGCACTCACAATGCTCTTTCTTTTACAATGGATATAATATGGATATGTTTTATCATCCATTTGTGTAAGTACTACTCCTAAGGCATAGTTAGATGTATTTCTCATGATATGAAATGGTTTGGACTAATCTAGGGTGTGTAGAATTGGAGTTATTATGAGGTTCTACTTTAAGTATTAGATTGTTTGTTTGCATTCCTTCGTGCATTCAAAGGCTGCATCTTTCTTTGTAAGCTCTATTGATAATTTGATGATTTTAGAAATTTTTTATGAAGAAATTGTAGTAACTAGTATAGTTAAGGAATGGCCTCAAATATTTGAATGTTTGAGGTATTTTAGTTATTTCTTGGATGGTCCTTACTTTTTTAGGATTTGCCTCTATTCCTTTTCCTAAACTTTGTGCCCCAAGACAATGCCATCTTAGATAGTCAAGTGGCTCTTTTGCTAGTTGAGCTATAAGTTATTTCTACACATCATTTAAGTATCTATTTAAGATAGTCTAATGCCTATTCAAAATTAGTACCATAGGTGGAAAATTCATCTATAAAGACTTCGATACCACTACTAATCTATTGCTGAAAGATACTTAGAACTAAGCGTTGAAAAGTTGCAAGAGCATTACAAAGGCCAAAGGACATCTTCTTATATGCAAAAATTTCTCAAGGACTTGTAAAAGTCACATTGGCTTAGTCTTCTCATGTAATTTTTTTTATTATAGCCACTATACCTTTCTAGAAAATTGTAGTAATTATGTTCTACAATTGTGTCCAATACTTGGTTCACAAATGACAATGGAAATGATCTTTGAATTTGGTCATGTTTAATAGCCTAAAGTTTATACAGATCCTCCATTATCCTTCTTTCTTTGGCATAATAACGAGTGAACTTACCCACTCACTGTCCATGACCAGATAGATTAATCCTAGTTTAAGAATTTTTTAAGCTTCATCTTTGACCACTTATTTTAGCTTGGGATTCAGTCTTCTCTACGGTTGCCTCTTTGGTTTGATGGTGAAGTTTTTATAGATCTGATGTTGGCATATGCATGGATTTATTCTAGTTGATTCATCATATGACCAGGCAAAAACTGTTGCTTATTTATTCATGACTTTTAGTAGCTTTCCTTGCTATTCTTTAGTGAGACTAACATTAATGATTACCAACTTACCATTATCAAGAAAGACATATTCCAAAGTTGCTAGCAAAGATTTTGATTCAAGGGGTTCCTATTTAAAGTCTTCAAGGATTTTCAACTTCCCCTAATCTAGTTTTGCTTCTTTATGAAATATTTGATTCTAAATTTACTTCGTTTTATCCATCTTATCGATATAAGCACTTGCGAGGAGCTCAATTGGTTTCATGCATATTGTTGAATTAGAGCTATTATCTACTATTAGCCACTAGGTACCCTCTTATTTTGTGGTTGCTGCATATAGGCATCTTTGAACATTTGACATGTCAACATACTTCTTGCATGCTATGATGGAAGTCTTTTTTATGGCCCATATTTTCTACACACATTGGCATCCTGTGTCACTATATGCAATGCATGGAACCTTCTTATTATCTACTTTTTTAAAGTCATTTTCCTTGGAGATTTTCAAAAAAAGATCTTTGATTTCCATCTTGGCATTGATTATGTTGAGCTAAGCCCTTTCCATGATAATAAGGAAGTCCCCCTTACAGTTGTCCACATAAATTACGAGGAAATCCACTAGATAAGACCATCCATAAATGGTGGTTACAATATCCTCCACCAATTTCAAGGGAATAGAGATGGACTGATAAGAAAGCTCTAACTTGATATTGCATTTCTTAGGTGGGGGTAGGTTCTGGCTTTTATACATTTCTTGGAAGATTAAGTCTACCTTTGAACTTGAGTCTAATAGAGCTTTACATGGCTCATTTCCTATAATCTATAAGTAGATTATGGAACTTCTAGGATTAGATATTTTCCTTAGAAGATGTCCTACCTTAATCCATTTAGTAACTACATATGTTAATATGAAAGTACACACATTTTGCAATATTTTATTTGAAGTTAGCTCATTGATCATTTTGGAAAGAGTGGAAGAAGGATTTACAACCATAGATGTCTGTGAAGGTTTTGGTGGACTACTAGGTCTCAAGAAAGCCCTTTTTTGAGGCTTATGCTAAGACTCACTTGAATTATCATTTGGTTATAAGTTTACAACCCTCATTGCTCAGGCTATGATCAAATTTCCCATTGCATATATGGTATAGATGGAAAAGAAGTGATATTGAAAGATGTAGGATGAGATGGTGGATAATGATGAGGATAAGTTAAAGGAGACTCAACTCATGAAGTAGGTGTTCTATGATATTCTAGGGGAAAATAACAATGGAAGAAGGAGATGTGGCTTGTATAGCCATGAGGAGATATAGGTTGGTGAACAATATATGCATATAGGTCTAGTTGATGATAAGGATATTATTGCCTTGGTGGTGGCATCCCCCACAACTATGAGTTTTTCCATTGATGATAATGTTCCTAAGGTTGAGGAGGCACTCCCCTTAGATAATACTACAGCTAGTAGAATTTTTGTCTATAATTTCCTTGTGGATAAGGCAATCTCCTGGGTGTTTATCTTTTTGAAAACTTTGGATTTAAAGCATACATTCTAGATTCTTGTAAGTGTGACAATATGGGACAACATTATTTAAGATGTTCATATTAGCATATGTCATATCCTTTTTCATCTATTTTAGAATCTAAAACCTCATCAACTACTACAACCTTACATTTCTGCTGATAATAGTCTTTGCCTATATCTTTTCTTCTCCTTTTGTTCCTATCTTCTTTTCCCTACTTCATCTTCTCCTCCATAATCTTTAGAGTAGTTTGGAACTTCTCATCCAAGGAGTCCCACATTTTATCCAACTTGGTTGATATTTCTATAATAGATTTTTGGATTGGCAAGGTTTTTCTTTGTACCACTTTGTCCAATGGTGCTTCCTCCTTAGAATCATAGAAACATACTTTCCTTTTGTAAATGGAGGGGTCTCTATTATACTCTTCTACACTTTGTTATTTTTTAAGTTCTTCCTCTTCTTTGGTCACTTGCTCAATGAGCCTTTGGATTTGATAGATCTTCATTTCTAACATAAATTCCAAGGGTCTCTCTAGTTTTGTTACAAAACACATGTATTATGTGATGAAACTATTTCCTTTGAGAGAAACCACAGCCTAGGAAGTAGTGCAAAAGAGAGTAATACTTGTCCAAGGTTGCATCAAGGGATTCATGATTTCCTTGTTTTCATCCATAGATTTTTTTCTCAAGTTGGACATCATGGAATATGTTTGATACTTATCATTAAATAGCTCTAGCATGATATTTCATCTATAAATAAATTCTAGTTAAAAGGACTAGTATCAACTTTCAACTTCTTTGATAAGTATTCTAGGGAATAATTTGAGTTTCTGCCACTTGATTTTAATATTCTACAAGGTAGACGTATCATGGAAGGCTTGTAAATGATGTTATGGATTAGTATTATACCCTTCTTAAAATTTATGAATGTTTTTTATATTAAATCATTTGATTCAACTATTCCTTTGATGCCTAGTAGGAATACAAACTATTTATAAAATATTGATCATGCTTCTTGTAGCAAGAAATGGTTCATCATAACCATTATATTCATGGTGGATCTTGTTGTAGCTATGCCTCTTATGATATGACTTGCTATGTCTTTTTTTCTATGATGCTTCTCTTTATCTTGTTGTTGATAATGCTTACTTCTCCCATCCCTACAATGGGATCTTTGGTCATCTACATCTTGGTCTCAATCATTTCTCTTTTTGTTTCAGTCATAGTCCCTCCTATTAGAGTTCAATAATGAGGAGGATGATAAAGGTGAAGAGCTAGGAGAGTGGTGTCATCTTTCCCTTCTTCTTTGGTCCCTTGATTATTCTTTTGATAAATGGTTCAAAGACCTTGGCCTTGAGGTTCTCCTGGTTCTAGAACTAGTTTTTTCTTCATCCTGGATTTCCACCAAGGTTGATTGTAACCATTGATGAGTTGTATCTCTCTCATCAAAAGAAGGAAAAATTTCTTGTTGATTATGTCCTGATAGAAATTTTGAACCCTTCTTTGATGATTGTAAATACAGTGAAATCTAGACTTGTTTATCCTTAGAGGCTTCATAGCATGCTTCCATGTGTTGATATTTCTTACACTAGGCCTTTGTTGGCTGATACTCTTTGGGAAGGTGCTCTATTACTTGGTAATCTAGGCTTGTTGGTTCAAGCCCTAGTCTCATGAGCATTACAAAAATAGAACGATTGGGAGGTAACACAATGTTACCCTCCAAGTTCCTTTAGCATAGCTAGTCATCTTGATGGAGAATGAAAGAAAATTTTAGATAATAGAAATCCATATGTGCATAGAAAATATTTAGTTACTAAGATGTCCCACCAGCATTCCTTCTAGTTCTATCTTATTGTTAGTTAGAGGCATCAATAGGTGGTGGTGAATCATTCCTACAAGAAGAAGCCATCTTAGTTGGTTTTGATATAGTGTTCCTTGATAAAATATTATTATTATTATTTTTCTAAAGGACAATACATTATTTCATTTTACAACAACTTTGTAAGATTTTACTAGCTAATAGTACTTAGCACACTTAGCTAAAATGAGTCCCCAACAACAATGCTAATGATGAGTAGAAGGTACTCCTTATGCCTAACCATATGAATCACTAGCATGTACGTACAATCTAGTCAAATTTCATAGATTCTATTTACCTAACTAGCTGATATTATTAGAAGGTGAAAGATGTGGTTGGCTAATCATTATCTTTCCAATCAATACTTGTCTAAATCTGTTGGTATGGTTAAGTGTGATTAAGGTATAAGATATTCATTTTTATAACTTTTATTATTTTCTATGTCTACTAAATAATTTAATATTTATTCTAAATATTTAATTAACTAAACTAGCCTAAACATGAAGCATATATTTCCACTTTCCATACACATCTTGAATGTATATTAATACTACTAGGTTACCAAGTGTCTACTACTCAGTGAACCAAGTATCCACTGCTAGGGTAACTAGGGTTACTAGGAGTTAGTATATTATGCTCAAAGTGGTCATACTCACATTGATTATAGATTCTAATATTTAATATTTAATAATGATAAAGTAAATTACATTCAAAGTAAATTGTTAAAAAGTAAAGGTAAACTAATCCAAGTGTTGTAATGAATGAAAGGAATCTCGATTTTATTATCATTCATGCAATTGTGTCTAGGCACATGTTGTACTCAAATAAAATTTTGTATAATCACTTCAATCCATGCTGTAAGCACATAGAGGAAAAAATTTACTAACTTCTATGAAAAGAAATTGCAAGAGTTCAACTAAGAGAACAACCCAATGGTGCCATAAATGTGATGGGTATGTACATTTATATAAGCAATGATTACATTAATGTAAATGTATCAATGTCAACACATCCTAAGATGCATTGATGAGGATACATTGATAGGTGCATGTTGATGTAATCACCTTATTACCATTTCATCACAAGGTTATATAGGAATGTTATTTGTTCCATTTCTTCATCTATAATAACGTTTTCTTCACCTTATAGAAAGAAAATTCATTAGCCAAACCAAAATTTGGTTCTTCTTCTTGGAGATTCTTCATTTAATAATGTTTTTTTTAAAATTCTACCTATTTAAATTTTCATTGTCTTTTAATAAAATTCTTTTATTTTCTTCTTTGATGCATTTAACATGATTAATGTCCTTACAGTTCTTGTTTATGATTTTTTCCAATTTATAGATATATTTTTCTCCTTTCTTTGTTCCTAATGCTTCATAGAAGCTATCTAATGAGTTATGTTTGACTTTACCATTTTGTATATTAGTGTGTTTTCTTAGCTACCACTTTGTTGCCATTCCTTAAAGCATTTTTTTCTTATTTTGGATAATATATTAAACTTTATCAATCCACCACCATGTCTCCTTTGGGATGTATGCTTTACCTTTTATTTCACTAAAAATGTTCTTTCTAATTTTCTGAATGCAACTTTTCATTTAGCCCCAAATTAAATTTGTAGAGCAATCCCAATTTTGGATGCCTTTGTAAAGTAGTTATTCTTTGAATAAGACATGTAAATACTTATAAATAGTATAAATGCATTAAGGAAAGAATAAAAGAAGTAATAAAAGTTATCCATATAATTAAAAATAAATTTAAGATATTAAGAGTTTGAGGTTAAAAGATTAGAAAAAAAATCTTTCATATCATCATTTATCCTATTGTGTTATATGGATGCATCATTTGGGGACCAAGTCTTATTGTAAAAAAATGGAAGATCATTGAAATAGCATAAAAGACATTTTTACTTGATAAATTAAAGGTAAGAGTTCTGATGAGTGGCGAGATTCCCCTACACCCAACTATACAAATCACAAGCATTCACGCATGATCCAGTCAAATTCTATGGATGGGACTAGTTGTGGCATCCAGATTGCTATGCCTTGATCGTAGTTTGCTATCTTCCCACTTGGACTAGTGGTAGCTTTTGTCACATATGATTTAGTCTAGAGTGAGGCATATGATTTTTATTATTTTATATTTTATATTTTATTGTTGTATGATTAAAAATAGGTTGAAACTTAATTATAATCAATTCAACTAATCTAATTACTAATTAATAATCAACTACCCTAACATAAGTATCCAATCCCACTTCCTGTGCACATCCTGAACACATATAACGCTACTGGGCTACCAAATGTTATGCGTTGCTAGAATTACTAAGAGTCATACACATGCTTGAAGTGATCATACTTATGTGCTTAATTAATTAATATGCATGACAATGTAAATATTAACTAAGTACATGAAAAGTAAATCTAATCAAAGTCAAAGTGCTACAATATATAAGAATCAATCTTGATCTTATTACCATTCATGAAATATGTCCAAGTACATTGCCAATCGAATAAGACTTCATACAACTGACTCATATCCACTCTACAAGCACTCATTGACTATTCTCTAAGGTTATGGAATAAAATTGCAAAAATTCGGCTACTCTATTTCCAAAACTATGAAAAACTAATGCAAAAATCCTACTAAATCAGGAGCCCAAGCACTTTTTTATAGGCTAGCATATACCCGCTGATGTCAAATACCTGATGTCACATCTAGGCTCTAACGTTGGTTACCCAATGTTGAGGCCTTGTTATTGGAGCCTTGTTATCAAAGCCAACCAAAAAGTTGACTTTTTATTAGACAACCTAGCCAACTGATGATTCATCATATCCCCACAATTGAATAAAAATTCATCCTTAAGTTAATAGGATAGGACCAAGATTTCTTTACAAAATTGAAAAGGTATGGAATTATTGACTAACACTAACTACTAATTGAATTTGAGTGCTGCATTATAAAATTTTATTCAAGTGGATGCATACAAAATGATAGAGTGACAAAAAGATTGGATAGACATTGAAGATTACAAAATTTACAAAGGTCTTCAAGAATTTGCTAAAGATGATTCTCGTTGTTGTCACTAGTGGTGGCAGACTTTTAACTTTGATCGTTATGTTAATGCTTCTCTGGTTATGCAGAACATTCTTGAAGGGTGGACTAAATTTTCTTCTCATTTTCCCATGGATCTAGAAAACATTCAAAACTTGAGCTGCTATCTTGTATGTGCTATGATATGTTCATGGACATATCCTCCATTTTCCCTCTCTTAGCTTTGTTTTTGTGCCTAGCAAAAGACCTTCTTCCTTAGGTGTTTCTTTTAGCACCACCTGCAGTCACCAAAGGATCAACATCAGTTTTGGTAAATTTTTTCTTAATAATCAACCCTTTTCAGATCCCTTAATTTTCTTTTAATCGTAAGGTGATTACAACATACTATGCCCAAGGCTATGAGGTAACTAAAATCATCAAGCTATTCACATTATTTTGATCAAATACAATTAGTTACCATGATGTTCAAAAATAGGATGTTTGAAAAATGTCAAAAATTTTAAAGCATTTAAAGCAGGCATCGCTAGCCCCCATGACTAATAAGTGTAACTCCAAAAGCACATAGGTTTTTAAATAATTAAAACCAAAGGTCTAATTCAAAAATGGCCAAGAAATATTAATGGATATGGAAATAGAAAAGTAAGAAAAATTAATGAAACAAATGAGAAGTAGTCCCAAAATCATGCATAAATTCAGAGAAACCATCATCAATGTCTTGGAAGATGTAAAGGTTAGTTCAAAGCCATGATTAACAAAAGTTATGCAAGTGGATCCTTCCCAAAGTAGGCTCTTACCATAATGCCCTTACATAACCACTTCTGTAGATGTCTGTGGGCACCTGAGAAGTTAAATGTAGACCATGCCTTTGTTCCAAACAACACATAACTATCATGGTTAGGATGTTGCACTATACTACACAAAACCAAAAGGCTCGTAATTGCATGCAAAAATGAGGCGAATAATGGGAAGAGAAGGGATTGCAAAGATCAAGATGTAAGGTACTTGACCATGTCCACAATAGGTTCTTGTGACAAGTATGATTAAAATGATCAACATACCTATCTATCCAAGTTCAAACCAAGTCCATACCATGAATAGTGACCTCGCGTTGATGTGTTCCATCCTACCAACCACCATGAGTCCACAACCACCTCAAAGAACAATCATCACTCCAAAAAGAGAAGAAAAGAGAAGAAGGAAGGAAGGGACTTAGTTAGAGGGGCATGTTCAGGCATGGGTAGGATGTCTTTCTAGCCTCATAACTAGTGCTTGTAGCTCATTATTGTGTCTAAGGGGTGTGCTTTGAATTCCTATAATTGTTTGTTGTTTTTTTTTCTCTTTTTTATTTTTTATTTTGTTTTATTGTTTGTCTATTTTTTTTGATGGGAACCACACCATGTAAAGACACAGCTTCCTTTTTATTGGTCAGTGGAGGAGTGATGATACATTCTAAGACGAGTCATAAATCACATGAAGGAAGTCAACAAGAGAACCCAACAACTCCCATTGAGGTCACATCCTTTACCATTCCTACTTGGTCATTCCCTCTTTCTTCAAGGTAAAATGATCATTGATTAATTTTAGTTTCATAAAAGAAGAACCAAATTTTTTCCATTAAAAAAAACCTTTTATTCAAAGAACTAGAGAGATGGATGAGATGGTCTCACTACTTTACACAATTACTTACCCAATCATCTTGATAGCATAGCGCAAAAGACCCAACACATAGCATTAACTTCTCCATTATGACTTGGAAATATTATTAACAAAACATAAAAATACATTCATAAAGAAAAAAGAGAAAAATATAAAGAAAAGAAAAATATTAAGAAATGGAAAACATATGGAGAATTAGAAAATTTTGAAAAAAATAGGAAAATGATAAAACGTTGTAAAACAAAAAAAATAGGTGAAAAATACCTACTAGTTCTATAAGATATATGCATCTAAGTCATTTATTTGGTCCATTTTCTTAAGTCTAGAACTAATAAGTAGATCTGATGGGACACGATATCACATGGACCATGATATCGGGTATGCAATATAGTGTTTGCCGCGATATCGCATCCCTTGCGATATCACGGTGCGCTGCCAAGTCTATAAATAAGAGGCGACTCTCCCTTGTTTCTCATTCTAGGCCTAGACCATAGCAAAACTTTGGTAGTTTTACCTCTCTAGAGATAGAATAATTTCCATGTGCCCACAGTAGGAGCTCGAAAGTGAACGGATCTTTATTCAAGAAAATATTGTACCTGAACACAAGTTTTTGTATGGACATAAAGACAAACTTCTTGGATAAACCTTGTAGTGCATGGAATAAGCTAATTAGGACTTTATTTACTATTATTTATTGTTTATCATTTAAATGCTTTATTAGTTCATTAAATCTTTCTCAACCCTTCTCCCGTAGTTAAGTGCATTCAGTATGATCACTTCAAGCACGTGCATTACGCTTGGTGATCCCAGCAACGAATAGCGTTTGGTAACCAAGGTTGCATTGGTTCAGGGTGTGAATGGTAAGTGGGAACGGATGCTGATGCTAGGTTAATTAAGGCTTAGTTAGTTAGTTAAAGTTAGTTAATTAGTCTCTTCACCCTTCACCTCATTAGCATAGGAGATAAAACAGAAAAGATATAAAAATCACATACCTCAGACTTACTTAACCATACAACCATGACAACTACATGTAAGTCTAGGAAGACAACAAATGATTAACCTTAAGTGTTCCATGAGGTGTGTAGGCACTTAATCTATGGATTTCAATCGGATCATGCGTGTAACGCTCATATTTGTATGGTTGAGTGTAGGGGTATCTCACCACTCATCATTGGCACTGTTGCTGGGGACTAAGTGTTTGTGGGCTAAGTAGAACATATGAAATTATCCACATTGTTGGAAGCTTAAATGAACCCTTATGGTTAATTAACAAAAAAATTATATAATGGTTAATCAGCACACCGAGTAAAATAACAATGTCTTCTTCTTCAAACAAAAGCAATTCACCACCTAGGGATCATACAAGAGATAATCGGCGACACCAAACACATAACTACGAACCGCCAGTTCCTCAACAATACCGAGTGGTATATACCCATCCTGATGAGTATATAGTAGAATTTACTTTTATCCTCCATTAGGACAAACAACTGCATTGGAGAGATTTGCAAGGTAACATAGTGTTACCCCCAAATTGGGAAGTCCCTAACATGCTTCTTCATTCCCTTGCACAAATAGGCATGAAGGAATTATATGTTGAATATGTTGCAGAAAATTATGACATAAGGGATTACCATCCCATAATAGCACAATGTCTAAGGGACTCGAGGTAGGAGAGCCACCATACATTGTTTAAGGGCAAAGGGGTCCCGCACGTCCTAAGTAAAATTGGAGCTGGTGAACCACTCATAATGGGTTCTCCACAAGATGATGTTCCTCCTCCTAACGATAGTGTGGAGGTAGGGTATCAGAACCTATGCTCTATGATACACAACCCTGGTTCTGATCCTCGTGAATGCCAACTGTTCATTGAGGGAACAAAGACACATGAAAAGGATGGGCATTCTGATCGTCATCACGATTGGGACCATAGCAGCCAAAGAGAAGGTAAGAAACATTGTCATGGTGATGGTTCTTCTTATTCTTCTCCTTCATCACACCATTCACCCTCTCCTTCCACATCAGGGTGTAGTCACCAAGAGCATAATGGTGAGGATAAGGGTGAATAAAATGAGAGACCTCGATGAGAGAGTCGAGAGCAAGGACAAGGGCATGAAAGAAGGGAAAGTACGGAACAATGTAGACATCATAGACATCATGAGAGATATGATCATGAAGAACCCCTACTTACCACCTGAAGTATGCTAGATATCACGGAGGCTGTGAGAATACCAACAAGGCATCAAAAAGATAGCCGGATCAAGCGCTTAGATATGAATAATATTCCACGGTTTGAGGGGGGATATAATGCTGATCCACAAAATCACATACAAGCATTCCATGATGCCTGCACCTTGCAAAACATAGAAAATGAGTGGCAGAAATTAAAGTTATTTCCTAGGACACTCATAAAGGAAGCAGAGAGTTGGTACCGGTCCTTGGAACCAAAAACCATTAGGAGGTGGAGTACGATGCTAGAATTGTTTAACGATAAATACCAAACGTACTCCAGAGTGTCTAACTTGTGTAAGCAAATCCAAGGATGGAAGAAGGGTAATCATGAACCCTTGGATGCTACCATGGGCTAATATTATCCATTTCTACATTGTTTCCTGGGCCATGGTTATGCGCAACGGGATCAACTCCGCCACCTCGTAGATGGGCTAAGACACAAAACTAGGAGAACCCTTGGGACTTATGCCCAAGGGAGACTATCTGAACTTAGATCCCATGAAATTCATCGATTTTTGGAGCAAGTAGCTAAAGAAGAAGGAGAGATATAGAAAAGAGAGAGCGTGGAAGAATATCACCTCGATCCCTCCCTCCAAAAGAAGGGAGTGAGATTCTGTGATGAAGAGGTTGAGTCACCACTCGAGGAGTTGGCAAATAGAAAAACCTTGCGGCTTCAGAATTTAACAATGGAAGTGTCAGCCAAGGTAGATGAAATATGGAGCTCCTTAGATAGTAAAATTGAAACTGTCTTAAAAATCATAGAGGAATCTAAGGAGGAACGAAGTAGTGGCCATGACAAGAAAAAGCGGAGAGATTCAAGCCATGCACGTGACAAGGGTAAGGGGAAAATGACTATCGTGGATGAGGTTGTGGATTCAGATACAAAAAATGATGATGGATGTAATATTTTTCAATATGACCATCCTAAGGGATGTTGTCCAATAATCTCACATCTACATGAGTCTGGGGTGTATGCACTTAATCCAAGACTTAACAGATGGTAGGAACCCCGAAGGTTACCTTATCCCCAAGGTAACCCAAGGCAGTTCAACCAATCGTTAACATATTATCCAAATGGAACTCCACCACAACCTATCGGGCAACATCAGCAGTGGCAACACCCACAGTTATGGGGGATTCCACACCGACAATACCCTTACCGGAAACCCGATCCTTATGGCTATTACGTGCAATAGCCAGTTTCTCCAAGTGACTCTATGGGTCACACAACCCCACAACGGCACTACCAAGTTTGGGAGTATTTTAGGACTCCTTCTCCTCTGGGAGATGCTCCACATCCATACCATCCTCCAAATCCATCCATCACTCTTACGTTGGTAGTTCCACTACCACCCACTCCAACAATGCAAGGGGAACTTCCCACTCAACCGCAGCAACGTAATGCTACGAGAGCTATAAACCTTCAACCCACTGCTGGTTCTGACAACCACAAGAAAAGAAGACCTTTCTTTAGAACCAAAATCCTAGACAAGCTCTCACAACCACAAGCGGTTGATTCTATGCACACTCCTCCAACATACAAGACTTCGAAGCTCCCTTCAAACCAACAACAGGGCTTAACACATACAGTTATGTTAACACATACCGTTATTGACTGGATCAAGGTAGGCCACCTCCTAGGAAACTCTTTGATCCTGGAAGTCCCTTAATCTATCTACAAGTCACTGGGAACAAACCTCATAAGGCTCTTATTGACTCAGGTTCTAGAGTCAACTTAATCTCACAAGAAATGTATCAAGCCTAGAACCTGCCCCAACTCAAGAAGAGCAATATTCAACTTCAGCTGGCTGACTAGTCCATCACCATTCCCTTGGGATTGGTGGAGGACATCGTTACCACTATGTGTGGTTGGTCATACCCAGCTAATTTCCTAGCGATAGAAGTTAACAGCAAAAAAAGAAACTTCCCAATTATAATGGGAAGGGCATGGCTGAGTACAAGAGACGCATGCCTAGGGATCCACGATCTTTCCTTGGAAATATCTAAGGAAAATATTTATGGAAAGATCGAGAAGAAGAAAGTTCCATGCATCACATACAGTGACTCAGAGGGTGATGACATGGAGTAATGCTCAGCATCTCCTACATGAAACTGGTGTGCCCTAGAAACTCAGATAGAAAGGTGCATGTATGTAGCAACCACACAACAAGTGGACACCCTGTGGTTGACAACGAATCGAAAGAGCAACCCACCAACATGCATGGAACAAACTGGGGGAACAACTCACAACCATAACAAAGGCATAGATACATTGGAATATGATCATCGCCGACTTCCACCCCTTAATCTAAGAATATCAATTGGGACAAGTTGGACACTTCAAAGAAATTTAAATAGACACTCTTTATTTCGAATCTCTCCCTTTCCATTCATTCATGGGGGAGATGGCCACCTATGCTAATCATTCGGGGCCCTTAGTTCTTTTTCATTTTTTTTTACACATTTTTATTTTACATTTTTTGTTTTACACATTTTTGTTTTACAAATTTCTTTAACTTTTCTTGTTTTTTTTTTACAACATCATTATACTTTTTCATTTGTGTGTGTGTGTGTGTGTGTGTGTTATCCATCCTATCAAGTTTGTCATTTAATAAGTGTTCTTCATGATGGTATGAACTGTTTTTCTCTTTGGTTGCTAATATTTGGTTTTTACCTCTAAGGTATGTCTCTTTTGATATAGCAGGAAATGAGTCCACGTCATCCACACATCCACAAATTTCTATGGTCTCTCTTGGCTTGGAACTGTACAATCCCTTTCTAAATAAGAACTATAACGAATCAGTGACTGGGCATTTTTCAAACTAAGGAAGGACTCAAGGATTGAAAAGGGTGTGACTTCAAGGGAACTTGATGCATTTGTGTTGGCCATTCTCTTAGGTGCTTGGATGTTTTCTTCTTGAGTTTTCTTACCGTTTCGACATTACTCAATTATCAAGAAGCTAAGTAAATAAAAATAACAAAGTCTTTGCATGGTGTGGTGCTCACGCATAAACACATAAAATAAAAATTAAAAAAACCATGAGAATTCAAAGCACACCCCTTAGAAGAAATAATCATTTGGGCTACAAGCATTGGTTATGGAACTAAAATAAACAAGTTCCCTCTAACTAAGGTCCTTCTCGCTTCCCATTCTCTCCTCCTTCGTTTCGTCGGAATGGTTGTGGCTCTTGGTTGAAGGCATTCTTATTATTCAAGTGGATGGTTTGGCCGAATGCATTAATGCGAAGTCACTCGATGTGGTTTGTTTGAGGTCAAACTTGGAATGGGATCTACTAAGTCACATTAATCATTAACTACACAAGGGGCTGTACACCACCTGGTTCTTAGGATTCCATTCCATTCAATTCTCTCCATCCTTCTTTCCATTGTTCACCTCATTGCTGGTTGTATCATTAGTATATATTTTAGTTGACGCATTGTTTTATTTTTGGTAAATTCTTGTGGTTAAGACTTTAACTCTTGTTCCAAATGACATTCCCAAAGCTTACGGACTCTTTGAATGTGGGTTTGTTAGGGCATTAAGGGCATGAGCCTGCTTGGGAGAGGACCCACTAACATTCCAATTTGGTGCACTAGTTAAATTCTTTCCCTTAACATTGTTGTAGTTACTACTATTTTGTTCATTTCCATCTTGACATCCATTTCATCGATGTTATAGTTGTCTCTTTTTCTCCATCTTTCTTGTTCTTTTTCCTTCTCCATTCTATTGCTACCGGAGGTTCGCTCTTAGTCATGGGGGTCTAGACCCAAATTTTTTCAATTTTCTCCTAACCCCTACACCTTCGATAGTCACCATGAACATATCTCCAAACACGTATCAGCCATACCACAACTCAGCCAATGGAATTACACCGAAGTAAGGTATCAATTGCATTATGATTCATTTACCCTTGCTAATACAAGACTGTGTTGTGTGTGTAGATGGCCATCATGCAACAATGGATTGGATCTAGAGGGAACACTTGGAATGGATCGGTGCTGAAGCAGCTATGTAAGGAGCAAGGTCGATGGCAAGCTTATGGATAGACAATGAAAGGCGCAATCTTGGCATTGGCAGCAGTAAACTTCTTCTCTCTTTTCTCTTCTCTCTCAGCTGCCAAATGAGGCTTGATGTCAAATGTATAAAGTGTTCGCTCTTGTTCTCTTGAACAACAATTTTGTTTTATTCTATAATGATGATCCGTTCACATGTCATCCCATTCACCATTAGTTCCATTTGAGTCAATAATCCCATACCTTCCCAATATTTTGTAAGGAACTTGAGAATGAGTTTTCATTTAGTCATGGGGGTATATGGGATGTGATATCGCATGGGCCATGATATCGTGTACACGATATCATGTCCATCGCGATATTGCATCCCCCACAATATCACATACGCAATATCACATTGTCCCCCGCGATATCGCGGTGCACCGCCAAGTCTATAAATAAGAGGCAGCTCTCCCTTATTTCTCATTTTAGGCCTAGACCATAGCAAAACTCTAGCAGTTTTACTTCTCTAAAGATAGAATAATTTCCATGTGCCCGTAGTAGGAGCTCCAAAGTGAACGGATCTTTATTTGAGCAAATATTGTACCTGAAAAAAAGTTTGTGTATGGAAATAAAGAAGAACTTCTTGGATAAACCTTGCAGTGCATGGACTAAGCTAATTAGGACTTTATTTACTGTTATTTATTTTTTATCATTTAAATGCTTTATTAGTTCATTAAATCTTTCTCAACCCTTCTCCCATAGTTAAAGTGCATTCAGTACAACCACTTCGAGCACGTGCGTTACGCTTGGTGATCCTAGCAACGAATAGCGTTTGGTAACCAAGGTTGCATTGGTTCAGGGTGTGAATGGTAAGTGGGAACGGATGCTGATGCTAGGTTAATTAAGGCTTAGTTAGTTAGTTAAAGTTCATTAATTAGTCTCTTCACCCTTCACCTCATTAGCATAGGAGATAAAACAGAAAAGATATAAAAATCACATACCTCAGACTTACTTAACCATACAACCGTGATAACTACAAGTAAGTTTGGGAAGACAACGAATGATTAACCTTAAGTGTTACATGAGGTGTGTAGGCACTTAGTTTGCAGAGTTCGACCGGATCGCACGTGTAATGCTCGTATTTGTATGGTTGAGTGTAGGGGTACCTCGCCACTCATCAAGATCCATTATCTCCATGCATCCTTGAAACAATCTTAAAATATCATTTTCAAGCCACTAGGTGTCTTTTGGTCCAGTGGCTACTACATAGACTAGTCTTTGTTCACACACTTATTCCTTAGATTTGTTGTGGGTTGTGTTAATATTTTGAATTTCTAGCCCATGTTTGCACCCTTTACTATTAACGATGATGCATGGATTTTGCTGTCTTTCTATAGTGATAGGTTCATTATTTATGTCTTGTGTTGGAGTGGTGATGGTTGTTGGCTTTTTCGTAGGGTCAGAGGATGTTGGTTGTAAAAAGGAAGGAATTACACTAGATTGGCATTGTGCTGGCTTAGATGATGTGGTGGGTCCATGCATGATTTTCTTCAGCTTACAGCCTTTCCTCCAGAAGGGACATTTCCTACATTGCAGTTGAGGCCCATTGGTATCAACATGTCTATGCACATTTGCAACACAAGTGGCATTTTTTTGTTGATATTATGATGTCAAACCTTCTTGTGTTACTAGCTATGGCATGTGAGTATGAGAATATTGAGTATATACCAAAGGATGAGAGGTGTGAGGTGGTGACCTCATATATGATGTTGTAGAATGTTGATATTTGGGAGAGTGGTAGTAGTGATTTGAGGTAGAGGAAGTAGAACCAATTGGAGAAATAGATTGTTGAATGTAATATCCATATGGGTTTGGCTAGTAGTAAGGGTAGGGCTGGTCTAGTGGTGGCCTCCCTCATGACTATGGTTGTTGCCACTACGATTGATGCTAGTGTTGAGGCTAGTAATAANAAGAAATCTCCTGGGCATGTACTTCTATACAAAATTTAGGTTTAATGCCCTTTACCAATACTCATGTAAATGCAACAAGATTGGGCAATGGCACTTTGGATGGTCATATAGGCAAATGTCACATCCACCATCCTCTTTGGTGGTTAAGTCTATAGTCACTTCTTCTATGGCCATTTCCCCTTCTTGCTGAAAAGTGTTCCTAGTTGTTTCTTGGTTATTTTTCCTCCTTTTGTCATGATCACTTGAATTTTTTTTACACTACTCTCTCCTCTATGATTTCTTTGCAAGTTTTACCTTTTTCATTCATTGATTTTGACATCTTATCCAAATTTTCTTTAATCTTAATGATAGAATTTTGTATTGGCAAGGTCTACTGTAAAATCACCTCATTAAGAGCTACCTCTTTTTCCTAATCATAGATATGGATGCTTTTCTTTTGCAAAGTTGGATCCCAATTATTTTCCTCTACATTCTCTCGTCTATATAGCTCTCCTTCTTCTTTTGTGACATGCTTGATTAACTCTTTGATCTGATGGGTATGTAGCTTGTATAATTGACTTGGAGCATACATCCCAAGGATCTCCCTTATTTCATTATGAAGCCCATCTATGATGTGGACAATTTGCCTTTCCTTAGAGAAACCATAGCCTAGGCATCTATGTAGTAGCAAATAGTATCTTTCCAAGGCCACTTCCAAGGGCTCATGATTTTCTTGCTTCCACTCTTGGATTTCTTTTCTTAGGTTGGATACTCTGGCATAGGTTTGGTGTTTTTCATTGAAAAGTTCTAGCATTGTGGACCACTGGTGAATGGAACTTGGTTCCAACGATCTATACTAACTTTCAGCTTCATCGATTAGTATCCTAGGAAAGAGCTTAAGCTTTTGCCACCCACTTTTAATATTGTATAAGGCATAGGCATCATGGAAGGCTTGTAGATGATGCTATGGATCAGAATAATAGCCCCCCATGAACTTAGTAATATTATTAATATCAAGCCTAGGTATGTGACTTTCCTTGTAATGCCTATGAGGTATCTTAATTGCCTCTGTGATCTGCATTAGGCTCTTAGTGGCCAATAAGGGTTCATTGTCATCAAACATGTTGTGATGAAAATTTCTATTTCTATTTGTTTGATTATGATGATCTTGCCTATGCTCATTATGATGTCTTTGATTTTGCCATTGGGTTCAATTTCTATCCTTGTCTTGTCCCTATAGTGAAGCCCTATATCTATACCTACATTCATCATTGTCAAAACTAGATGTTGGAGAGAAAGAGGAAGAGGAAGATGAGAAGCTAGAAGAATCACCATGGCTTCTATAGTTCTTCCCATGATCCCTTGATGTATCTTGTCTATGTTTAGAGAAGGTCCTAGGCCTTGAAGCCCTCCTTGATCTAGGACTTACTCCATCTCCCCTAGGATTGTCTGCACCATTTGAATGTAGTCTTTGAGTGTAGTAAGGATATAAATGAGCATACGAAACCCTTGTTTGAGGTTGTTCACTATAATTTTCTTCAGTGTAGATCCTATTATTTCTCCTATGAGTGCTTTTATCATACAATGCATTATTGGTTCTATGTGAAGAAGATATGGTTTTGTTTGATAATGTGTGTGATTTAAAATAGATTGTTAATACTTTTATAGCGATCGTGTATAATATAACTAATCTAGATCACTAGCACCATCCCCGGCAATGGCACCAATGATGAGCAACGAGGTACTCCTATGTCCAACCATACAAATCACAAGTGTTCATGCATGATTTGATCAAATTCCATGGATAGGACTAGTTGTGGCATCTAGAATGCTATGCCTTGATCACAGTTCATTGTCTTCCCACTTGGACTAGTGGTAGCTTTGTCACGTATGGTTTAGTCCAGAGTGAGGCATATGATTTTTATTATTTTATATTTTATTATTCTATGATTAACAATAGGTTGAAACTCAATTTATAATCAATTCAACTAATCTAATTGCTAATGAATAATCAACTACCCTAACATAAGTATCTGATCCCACTTCCCATGTACATCTTGAACACATATAACACTACTAGGCTATCAAACATGAAGCATTGTTTAGATTACCATGAGTCATATGCATGCTTGAAGCGATCATACTTATGTGATTAATTAATTAACATGCATGAAAATGTAAATATTAACTAAGTACATGAAAACTAAATTGCATGGAAAGTAAATCTAATCTAAGTCAAAGTGTTGCAATGAATAAGAATTAATCTTGATCTTATTTCCATTCATGGAATATGTCCAGGTACATTGCCAATCAAATAAGACTTTGTACAACTAACTTAGATCCACTCTACGGGCACTCACTAACTATTCTCTAAGATTACGGAATAAAACTACAAGAATTCAGCTACTCCATTGATAAAACTATGAAAAAATAATGAAAAATTTTGCCAAATTGGGAGCCCATGTGCTATATTTATAGGCCAGCATATACCCCCTAACATCGGATGACCAACGTTGCATTGGGGCTCTAACATGATTCACCAAGTTCAAACACCCTATTCTATGCATTTTTTAGAATGTAATCTACTTCTAGTCATTTATCCTATAGTTTTATATGGATGCATAGTTTGAGGACCAAGTCATAATGCAAAAAATTGGAAAGCTATTAAATGAGTATAAAAGATAATTTTACTTGATGAATTAAAGATGAGAGTTCAAACACCCTATTTGATGATTTTGTTAAAGTGTAATATACTTTCTCTAAAAGGAAAAACTATGTGTCAATTTATTACTTATACTCAAAAATTGGAAAAACAAAAAATGATTAAATTTGCTAAAGTAGTTATTGAAGACATAAAAAAGTAGGAATGACATTTTTATTAAAAGTTACTATGCTTCATTGCAGCCTATATTTTAACTTTTATGTCAACTATTATATTAATAGGTTTATTAAAATAGAAATAGAAACTAAAATTTTATTACATTCATAGACCTTCTAGACAATTTATAAGAAGTTGATTGGAAATACATTTATTAATTAGAATGTTTTTGTAAATTTTATATCTAAGGGAAAATGAAAAAAGTAAAAAATTGAAATTGAAATTTTATTACATTGGTATACCCTTTGGATTTAATTGAAAGTAGAAATGTAGATGCTATAAGTTTTTAAAACACCATTAAGAAAATTACTAAGAATTCTTAATATAAAAGATACATAAAATATAATAGAATTAAAAAATCTCTATTGGTTGCAATCTGAACAAGTGCTCAATATATGTATATAAACATTCATGGCAACTAGATAAATGCAAGCCTTTACTGAGTTAGAAAATTATTTAGAGAAAAAAATTAAAGAATCTTTAAATATTAAGCTACATCCTACTAATTTGAATAAAGATGGACCTTTAAAGATTAATGAATGGTGATGGCCTCTAAATATATTTAATATATATACCTATAATTTGGCTAAGAAAATCTTGCAAAAACAAAGTTTGAGTTTACTTCATCTATTGTATTAAAAATTATCCAAGTTGCCATTTTACTAAGTTTTTTGTATTCTATAACAATTTTGGTCATATTGCTATGATTTCATGATGAGAAGAATAACTAATTCTAAGTTTGTTACTAAATATTATGCTACAAAATATTTTGAATTTTCATGGATTGTTGTTTCCATATATATTTCCATGCCCTTCCAAATTTTATTCCTTGTGCTTTGAATTAACTAATTCCAAGTTTGGTACTAAATCTTATGCTGCAAAATATTTTGAGTGTTCATGAATTTTTGTTTCTATACATATTCTTGTGCTCTTCCAAATTTTTTTCTTTATGCTTTGAATGAACTAATTTCATGTTTGGTACTAAATCTTATGTTGCAAAATATTTTGAATTTTCATGGATTTTTGTTCCTTGTGCATTGTAAGAAAAATCCATAAACATAGAAGTCATAGATTTCTTGGAGCAAATATGCTAGCATTATGGATGAAATATTATTAGGAATTACAAATAGGCTCTCCTTTTAATGTTATGGAAGAAATATTATTTAGTGTTACCGATAAGCTCTTCTTGGAGGGTTATGAACAAAATATTATTTAGCATTCCTGATCTATGATTGGTAGTTAGCCTCTCAGCCAAAATTAGAAAATTATTAAATAATCAAAAGTAAGATAACCTCTACTTCAAGTGTATTTAATGTTAAGAGAATTTTATATTAATTTATATTAGAATAAAAATTTTATAGTTTTATTAATTATGAGGTCATGAGTTCAATCCTACTTAATATTCAAATAGTTTGTCTTTGTTAAGATTAAAATATAATAATAAATTAATTATTAATATTAATAATAAAACAATAAAATTACTTATAAATTGAGCTTCGTCATCATGTTTAATGCATAATAATAGTAAGTATTGAAATAATATATTAATTATTTGATAATATAAAATAAAATAAAATTGATAAGTCTAATTAACTTTTGAAAAGTTATATACAAGTTAACCTTTTCCATTTCTTCACTTCTACATGATTGATGATGGATCTTAAAATAATTTTAAACTAATATAGTTTTGTATTATAAGAAGTCTTAATTCAAAATTTTTTAGTATAAAATTATTACTAAATATGTTAAAGAAAGTATTAAGAAGTAATAAACCTGTTAATAGAACTATTTTTCATTTTTTTTTAGAAAAATAGAACTATTATTATATGAGCAAGAAGATTGTATTTATTTTAATAAACTAATATGTAGATTGGTTTCAACACCATATCCTATGGATTGTTTATGCTTCTTATACCAAAATTCCACAAAAAATTTGGACCCCAACTTTTGCCTTCATCAAATAGCTTTTACCCTTAGCAAGTCAAAGCTAGAAGGTTAAATTTATGTGTCTTACTCCTTTAAGAAAAAAGAAAAAAAACTTGCAATAACCTAATCCTATTATTTAGCTTTAAAAAGAATCTTATTAAATCATATTTGATAGCTTTAGGTTTAGTAATTAAACATATGTAAAATTTTAGGTTGTAACATATAACTATCTAAGATAGTGATAAAAAAAGAAGTATTGTCATTGTATATGAATATGTTAACAAGTCTCATTAACACATCATGAGTTTTCTTATGATGATTTTTCCATGTGAATGAAGTGATATCTATAAAAGTATCCTTGATTATCATGAAAATTTGGTTTTTTTTTTCAATTATTTAATGAAAATTATTGCAATCTAATTTCATAGTTTTAATGTATTATTTATGAGTAAATATGGTATATATGTAAGTGACTGTATGATCTATTATTTAAACACTTTGTGAACTAAATGTGGATTAACTTAAATGAACATAAAATTAAAATCACTTTGCTATATTGTTATGTCACTTTGTTAATTAGTTTACTATTTTATGCATTTCTAATTTTTTAATGTTACTTAGTATCATAAAACAAGACTAAATGTCATTTAGTCTTATATGGAATACTTAGCATTACTTAGCAACATTCAATGCATATAGTTGCATTTTATAATTTTTTATTTCATTTTATTTCATTGGTAATTTGTAATAGATTTTAACATCTTTGAATTTATAATAATGCTATAGTTTAAGCTTTATTAAGGTAATGAGTAGTAGGTATCTCCTATGCCCAACTATACAAATCACAAGCATGTACTAGCAATTTGGTTGAATTCCATAAACTTGGTTCCTAAGTTCACCCATAGTCCTAGATAGTGAGTCAAGGGAGCTTATGATTATTATCTTCCTAACTCACACTTGTGTTTTTTGTATGTATGGTTAAATGTGAGTTGAGGCTTATGATGTTTATTTTTGTAAGTGTTTTATATATATTTGTTTGTCCTAAGGGCTAGGTGCATAAATTAAGGTTTAATGATTAATTTTTTAACTACTTAACTATTCTAATGACTAACTATCCTAAGTAGTTATTCCCACCTATTGTAAACATCTTGAACTAGTATCAATTCTACTAGGTTACCAAGTGATGATTACTTGGTGTACTAAATAACCACAACTGGGATTACCAAGTGTTAATATATTATCCTCAAAGTGGTCATACTTATGTTTTTATGATTAAGTATTTTAACTAATTAAACTCATGAAAATAAAGTGCATTAAAGAGGAGTGCATGTAAGAAATATTAGACTATTCTAAGTGTTGCAATGAATATCAGAAATCTTGTCTTTATTGCTTCTCACGTTAATGTGTTTAGGTACATAATGTTCAAATAAGATATATAAAATCTCTTTAATTCACACTACAAGCACTCAAAGAGAAAATATTCTAACTCTATAAAAATCAAACTACAAAAGCTTTGCTATGATATGGACTTAAGATGCAATAAATGCAATTGGTACATACATTTATAGAGGCTTCACCTACATTAGCATTGATGCATGTCACCATGCATCAACAAAGCTATCTTGAAGGAGTTATGTTGGTGCATGCCTATCAATGAAACCTATTAATGATAACTCATCATACCCCCATGATTGTGTGAAAACTCATCCTTGAGTGAACATAAGTAGGATCAAGCTTCTTACAAAAATTGGAGTATGGAATTTATTAACTTAAAAACAAACTGACTAACTAATTGACTAACTTTAAGTGCCAAATTATATGGAATTATAAAATTGGTGTCAATTATAACAAAAGTGGATACTTTATAAAAATTTCATCAACTATTCCTAAATTACTGAAGATAAGGAGAGTCTTCAAATAGTTCCTGCAGGTGAAGGCTTATGTGGCACTAAAGGTACTTTGCCAAGTTTTAGCGCTTGCGCTAGTGAAGGTGGCTAAGGCTAACCTACTATTGCTGGGGGAAGCTTGAAAGCATCTAGTAACGCTTTCATCTTCTTCTCTTTTCCACATGGGTTGTATGCAGTTTACATGGCTTCACTAATGTGGGATGGTGCAGTGATATCCCATGGGCATGGCATTGCAGGGAACAACTTCTTGATGTTGAAAAACCATACTACAAATTGTTTAGAATCAATGTCAAATGTCTTTATGAGGTTCTACAACTCATGGTAGTCATTTGTTCTTTTGGCCAGGTTCTCTGCAACAAATCATTGGTGATGAGCATTGGAGTATCCAAAACCCAACCATATGAGATATGAGTGTTCACACATGATGAAGTGTATTTTCTTTAGCTCTAATATTGGAGCACTAATATCGAATACCCGATATTAGGGCCCAAGAAGCAATGTTGAATGTCTAATACCATGGGTTGTGTGTCAGCCTATAAATATAACACTTGGATGCATAGTTTAGGCATTCTTTTGCCAATAGAGTAGCTGAACTCTTGTAGTTTTATTTCATAGTCTTAGAGAACAGTTAGTGAGTGCCTGCACTGTGGATCTGAGTCAGTTGTGCAACATCTTATTTGAGTGGCAATGTACCTAGACACATTCTATGAACTGCAATAAGATTAAGATTGATTCCTATTCATTGTAGCACTTTAACTTAGATTATATTTACTTTCCATGTAATTTAATTTTCATGTACTTAGTTAATATTTATGTTTTCATGCATGTTAATGAAATGGTGGAATGAGCACAACTAGTTTCGAGCATAAACACGTATTTTCTTGGGAACCCCAGTAGCGTTATAGTTTGGTTCACCTAGTATCATAGTGATTTGTAATCCCAATAGTGGATACATGGGTTTAGAACATATATGGTAAGCTAGGAATGGACACTCATCACCCATAGGCTAGTTTAGACTTTACTTTCCATTGTTAATTAGTTTAAATAATTGATTTCTTTATTATCATTAGGAGTAACATAAGGACACAACAACATCAAGAATCATATGCCTCACTTTGGACTAAACCATACGTAACAAGGAACAAGGCTACCACTAGTCCAAGTGGGAAGACAGTGAACTACAATCAAGACAGAATGATCTAAATGCAACCACTAGTTCCATCCATGGAATTTGACTAGATCATGTGTGAACACTTGTGATTCGTATGGTTAGGCATAGGGGCACCTACCACTCATCATTGGTGTCATTGATGGGGATAATGCTAGTTATCTAGATTAGTTATATTATACACGATCGATGTAAATGCATTAAAAATTTATCTTTCAAAAAATATTAAGTCACACACATCATTAATTAACAACAACATCTCTTTCACATGGAAGTGATAATGCATCGTATGAAGAGAACATTCATTAGGAAACTAATGAGATATATATGGAAGAAAATTGGAGTGACCAACTTCATGCAAGGGTTTCATATGTTCATGACCACCCTTACTACACTCAAGGACTACATTCACCAAAGGCAAATAATCCTAGAGAAGATGGAGCAAGTCCTAGTTTAGGAAGGGCCTCAAGGCCTAGGACCTCTTCAAAACCTAAGAAAGATAAATCAAGGAACCATGGGGAGAACTATAAAATCCATGGCAATTTTCCTAGCTTCTCATCTTCCTCTTCCTCTTCAATGTCTAGTTCTAACAAAGATGAACATAGGCATAGAGATAGAGCTCCATCATGGGGTCGAGATAAAGATAGATATCAAAACCAAGGGTAAAATTAAAGACATCAAAATGAGCATAGACAAGATCATCACAATCAACCAAATAGAAACTAAAATTTCGACCATGACATGTCTATTGATGGCGAGCCCTTGTTGGCCACTAAGACCATGACATAGATTATAGAGGTATTTAAAATACCCTACAAGCATCAAAGGAAAAGTCACATCAAAAGGCTTGATATGAATAACATCCCTAAATTTTTGAGAGGCTATAATTCTAATCCACAACATCATTTACAAATCTTCCATGATGCTTGTGTCTTACAAAACATTGAAAATGAGTGGAAAAAGCTTAACCTCTTTTCTAGGATACTAATAGACAAAGCTAAAGTGTGGTATAGATTGTTGAAACCAAATTCAATCTATTAGTGATCCACAATGTTGGAACTCTTCAACGAGAAATACCAAGCCTATGCAAGGGTGTCCAAACATGAAACCTTGGATATGGCCTTAGATACTATTCTATATTTTATAGATGTCTAGGCCATGGTTTCTCTCAAGAAGAGTAACTTTTACACATCATAGATGGGCTTCATAGTCAAATGAGAGAGATCCTTGGGATTTATGCCCAAGGTTGGTTATACAAAATAAAAGCCCATCAAATACAAAGGCTAATCGAGAAAGTGGTGAAAGAAGGAGGAGAGCTATATAAATAAGAGAATGTAGAGGAAAAAAATTAGGAGCCAACTCTTCAAAAGAATAGGATCCATGTCTATCATAAGGAAAAAGGGGAAGCTCTCAATGAGGTGATTTCACACCATCCTTGTCAATATAAAAGTCTATTGATGAGCTTAAAGCAAGGATAGATAAGGTGTGGGAGTTGATGAATGAAAAAGTTACAACTTATGTAAACATTATAGAGGAGAGAGTAATGCAAAACAAATCAAGTGATCAAAACAAGAGGAAAAAGAACCAAGAAATAGGTAGGAACACTTATTAACAAAAAGGAAAAATAGCTATAGAAGAAGAGGCTATAGACTCAACAACAGAAGAGGATGATGGATGTGACATCTGCCTATATGACCATCTAAAGGGCTATTACCCAATCATGTTACATCTACATGAGTATTGGACTTTTGCATTGAATCCCAAGTTCATACAAAGGAAATTAACTTACTCATAAGGTAATTATAGATAGTCTTACAACCAACCATACTATCCTAGAGGGACTTCTTATAAGCCTCAAAACTACTATCAACCATAGTAGCAAAACCCACAGTCAACCATCATCAAACCAACACTACCCTTACTACTAACTAGACCCATACAAATATTACATTGAACAACTTTTTTTCCTGATTGGTTCTACTTCCTCTACCTCAAATCACTACTACCACTATCCCAAGTATCATCAACCTACAACATCTTATGAAGGATCACCACCTCATGCCTCTTATCCTCCATCATATGCTAAATATTCTCATACTTCCCTTCACCATCTCACCATCAATAGCATAGGAAGGTTCAACACCACAACATCAACAAAAGAGTGTCACTTGTACTATGAACATATATGGAAATGATAATGTTAGTAGATCTCAACCACAACCTCAAAAACATCCTTTTTTAAGGATAGTTCCCACCCACAAGCATAAAACACATAGACCTACTAGCACATCAAAACTAGCACAAGGCCAATGTGGTGCAACATCCTTCCTTGCCAACACAATATCTCTTAATCATATGCAAAGCCAATAACCATCACCACTTTAACATAGGATGGAAATGATGAACACATCATGGTGGAGAGACAGAAACCTCCATGCATTACTAATAATGATAAAGGGTGTAGTTGTGGGCTAGTGATGAGCTGTGAAAGATAGCCCTACGCTCAACCATATGAATCACAAAGTGTTCATGTGCAATCTAGTCAAATTTCATAGACTCTATGTCTTTTGGTACACTAGTCTTCTAGGAAGTGAACCTTATCCCAATAGTCATTTATTATCTTTCCAATTACACTCGTGATGTACGAAGGTATGGTTAAGTGTAATCAAGACATATGATTTTTATCATTTTATATTTTATGATTTTGGTACTTGAAATAAACAAGATAAAGAATAAAGTAATTTAATGTCTACTTTAATCTAATTGGATAACTATTATTTACCTAGTCCTAACATAAGTATCTGGTCCCACTTTCTGTACACATCCTAAACACATATAACATTGTTAGGTTACCAAGCACTAAGCACTGTTAGGATTACCAAACATCATACGCATGCTTGAATCGGTCATACTTATGTGTTTACTTAATCGCTATTTAGCTTATCTTGCTTAATTACCTAATGAGCTTAATCATTGAGGAACATTGAATAAATAACTAAAAACATTAAATGCATGAATAGAACATTTAAGCTATCCAAAATGCTACAAGGTTTATCAAGAAGCTCATCTTTATTGCTGCACATACTATTGTGCTCAAGTACAATAGTGCTCGAATAAAGAGTCATACATTCAATGATTCTTACTACAAGAACTTAGGAAAATATTCTAATTTTGAATGTAAAAATTGCAAGAGCTTTGCTACAACTATGACTTGATTCTCCATAAACATGGTTGTGAGCTGATATTGATAGTTTTTATTATTTAGCTACAATGACAAGGCCCCATAGATGTAGCAAACGCTACATTGATGTAGCCCCATCAATGGGGCAACACCATGTAAATGGGACCACATCGATAGGGGCCCATTGACATGACACTTTGATGCTCATCATACCCCCATGACTAAAAAAAATGCATCCTTGAGTTCCTTTACAAAATTGGGAAGTTATGGGATTATTGACTAACTCTTGACACAAAAAAATTGAATTCCCAAGAATACAAATTAACACATTACAAAAATTGTGGTGTTTGTGACACAAAATTAAACACCATGATGTGACTAATCAAAATTGGATAGCATATCCTTTGATGGCATGAAGATGATTAAGAAGATCAGAGAGTCCCAGGCGGTGGAGGCTCTTGAGGTTCTAAAAGACCTTTGTTGGCTTTGGGCATGTGTGATGGTTGAGGTAGCTATGGCTATCTTACTGCAACTGGAACCTCTAGTGGAAGGTGAAAGGCATCCAGTAATGCCTTCATCATCTCCTCCTTACTTTGTGGATCATTGACAATCCATGTGGCATCACCAATGTGGGCTAAAATGGGTATATCCCACAGATAGGGCATTACTGGAAATAGCTCCTTAGTATTGACAAACTAAGTAATGAATTATTTGCATTTGACATCAAATGCTCTAACTGAGTTCTATAATTCTTGGTAGTCATTCATCCTTTTGACTAAGTTCTTAGTGCCAAATCTTTTATTAGTGTATTTGCCCTTGAGAACTTCAAGTTCAGCATTTGCTACCATAAGCTTTTTTACTTAGTGTCCTTGTGATGCTTGAACTCGGCCTCATACAACAAGTACAAGCTAGCCACCTTCTTCTCTCATTCTAACCATGGTCATCTGAAAGTTAACATAACTAGATTTGCATGTCAGAGGTTGGCCAACTCCTTGTATTCTATCATCTCCTTAATTTGTAACTCCTTCATCTAGACTCAACTTTATTATAGGCATTTATCCCATAAATGATATGCTACCATGATTCTCTTTCTTGTTGGAGCTGTTGGAAGGTTTCATTTACTTTCACCTTCGCCAACTAGATGTGCTTTTCATTAACTTCTTTCTATAGAACAACTTGATCTCTATAATGATCTTTGACTCTCTCAAGTTTTAGAGCCTCTAATTTCTAGGTAGCTACCTCAATTGTAGTCTTCTGGCGAAGGGCACAGAACTCCTCCATAGATAAGTTTCTACTTTCAGTTGCCAATCTCCTTAGCTCTATATTTGCTCTACCTAGTTGCTCCTACTATTGATGGATAAAATCAACCAACTATTATTTATGCTCATCAACATTTTGTAGGTGATATTTCTTTGTGGTCAGTTGTACATTCTTTTGATGCATTTGATCCAAGGCCTTCTGAATTTTGTGTTGTGTATCCTCTGCAAAGGATCAGTAGAACACTGCCATCTTCATTGCACCCTCAACCCCTTTTAGTTTGCTGTGAAGCTATTCAAGAGCTTCATCTCTTATCAATGTTGGATTAAGAAATGTAGGATCAACAATTTGGGATCTTAATTTAGCAACTTTAGCAACTAAGCATTTTTTCAGCTCCTTGGCTGTTTTGAGTTGCCCTTCCAAAATAATGTTTTTATCCCTTGCCTCTAGCAGTTTTGACTAGGTTGTAGTAATATTATTTGGAAGATCAAAGACATCTAAAAGTAGTTACCCAATTCTCACCAGTTAGTCTGGTAGTTCTTCATGTTGTGTTGCATTTATTCTATTGCTTGTTATCCTTGTAGATGTCTACACATCTTTGAGTGCAGTGATGTCTAGTACAAATGTTGTAGGTGCATTGAGGGTTTTTGCTATTCTATCAACAACCACCTCTACTACAATCTCCTATCCTTGGTGCTACATTACCAACAGTATTTCCCCCTCACCTTCCTCCAAGTGCATTTCCAAGGTTGCAACACTCCCATAAATTTCTAGGAGTGGTTGTTGTTCTGTAAGAGATACCATAACCTTTTTAGTACTAGGATTCAACCTTACTAAAACTACATTCTTTGGGCCAAGAAAATAGATCCACATCCACCCATCAAGCTGATTATTTGAACCACCTCATTTAGGTGACTCATTGCTAGTTGATACACAGATGGATCCTTGCCACTCATGCCTACTTATTGCTCTTGTTTTCTCAAGAGACATTCTCAATATTCACGCAACCATTTGGCTATAGCAATGATGTTTAACATAGTTTTTTGAGTGGTAGGTGAAGGTGGTGGTTGCTACTCCTCTTCTTGAATGGTTGTTGCAAGTGTCTTATCTTTTATCATCTACACCCAATTAGTGATTGGAGCATGCCTAACAGCATCATTTATATATCGGACTGTTCCTTCCGTCCAATAGTTTTTTGATGAGGCATGGAAAGGGGAGTGTCTTCCTTCCACATTTATTTTCTTTAAATAACTTCTCCATCTCTAGATAGATCAACTATGGAAGGTTGACAGGAAATCACCCACTTAGAGTGGTGCATGCATGGGCATAAAAGGTGATGATTTTGCTAGACCTAATCGTGGGATTTAGGTGAAAGGTAGCAATCTTTTAGTGGATCATTTTTGCTAGTATGAGTGCACCAAACTCCTTATAGTCAACAATATAGCACCCTTGCATCCAGTCTTTCTTCATGCTAGGTTTACCTACATTAGAATCTCAGTAAGATTTGTCCCTATTTATGGCAACCCAAGCACTTTAGTAATGGCTTGCACTAATTAGGACACTAAGATGTCCTTGATTTTGATCGTTGAACCAGCCTACTTGTTGTTCCAGAATAAAAATGTCTCTTCCATGTACCACGCCTCAATGGAATGATTGGCCACATAGGAGAGGCCTTCAGTTGGTCCTACACTTCTTTTGGTGCTTGCTCTAGGAAAGGGCCAAACTTTAACTCCTAGTAAACTATTTCTTGGACCTCCCTAAATCTAATTTGATTCAAGCATGCTTCTATCAAGTTCACCTCATGAATTGCTTGCTAAGCTGGTGCCTCATCCCAATGGAAATGTTCTATTGCTACCGCTAATTCTAGAATCTAACAAATAGATTTTACCTCAACCTCTTCCCTAAGAAGACCTATGCGTAAGTTGCAAGTGGTTCTTCTTGGGCTTGTTCATGTCCCCTTCCCATTCTAGGCCATTTATCCTTTGGTTGAGACAATCCTCTTTCCTACGTGTGCTTCCCTTTTGGTGCCATCTGTAGTCACAACACATCTCTAGATTAATATATATAAAGTGTAACTTAAATATTATTTAGTACCTTATCTTGTTAGTTAGTTACACTTGGCTAAGGTTAGACCATGGAAGATTGATATTTTATTAATTAATTTTATTATAAGTGTCACCACAGCTTGCTAAAAGAGTTTAACTCTATAATTTGATGTTTAGATGTTGATTTTTGAGCTAAACTTGTGTGGGAGTTAGCAAAAATGGCAAAAATAATTTTGTCAACAATGACATATTTGTGGCCCCTACGACTAAGAGCTTACCTCCAATAGCTACAGGGTTGAAGAAAAAAGTGATTTAAATAAACAATTAGGAAGTTATGGGCTTTGGAAGGTTCTAGGCTCTAAAAATTTGAAAAGCTCCCTTGGCATTTATGAGAAAATGTAAAAATTTCAAAGTGGGGTTACACATATATATACTATTTTTCCACTATGTTAATGGGGTGGCATATACGGGGCCTTGTATATTCTTTTGCTTCATCAACAGGGCCCCATATATGAAGCCCATAGGGAAAAATTTTAAATTCAAATATCCTAAAAAATAAAGAATTTTTTAATAAATTTGGGGTCCATGGAGTCCTATAAAAGCCAAGAATACAATAAAATCATTGAAGAGGATCTTTGAAAGCTTGAAAATTCAAAAATTTGATGGAAAATATGTTTATTGAATAAAATAGGTAAAGGAGCACATGGTTTAATGTAGAAGATGGGTATACAAAAGATTTTGATTGCAAGAATGCCTAAGTATAAGGTACTTAATGAACCCAACCAAGAGATATGTAGGGCCTCCTCTGCCCGCNCCCCCCCCCGGCCAATAGTAGGCACATGCCTTATTTGCCCTTGCATAACCTCAACCTAAGAAGTCTATGCGACCCATAGACAATTAATGGTCAATGAAAGTTAAGGATCAAAACTCGGAAGATTCTACCAAAGAATTCAAGTATGTCAAACCAAGGCACTAAATTAAGAACATGAACACCAGCAGTGAGGTGAGTTATGGACAGCATAGATAGATGATAGAAAAGGTGGAATGGAATTTCAAATTGAGGTCATAAGAAGTCCCTTGTGGAGTTTTTGTTTAAATGACCCAAGAAGATTCATCCTTAGTCCAAACCAAAAACCATTCTCTTTAAGTGATTTCACATTGCCACTCCAAGACCAATCCACCCCCTCAAGACACAAGAGTGCTTCCATAGAAGAACCACTATTACATAAAGAGAAGAAAGAAGTGAGAGAGGGCCTTAGTTAGAGGGGACCTTTAGGCATGGGTAACATGTCTTTCTAGTCCCATAACTAGTATTTGTAGTCCATTTGTTTATCTAAGGGGTGTGCTTTGAATTCCCATCATGTTTTTTCTTTTGGATAGAAACCACACCATGTAAAGACTTTATTTAACTTCTTGTTATCGGTCAACACAAAATGGTAAGAAGTCTATGAAAACACTCATGCGCCCAAGCAAGTAGAAGAGTGCAAAGAGTATTTAGTCTCCTTGAAGTCACATCCTGGGCAAACCTTTGAATCCTTTTCAATTTTGGAAACTACCGAGGTAACAAATTTATTGAAGGTTTATTTAATGAAAGGCACCTTAAATTTCCAAAACAAGAAAAGCCATAAAATTTATGGATGGGTGGATATTGTGGACTCACTGCCTGTTCCATGAAAAAGAAATCATGACTTAGCCATCATTACAAAAATTCAAAAATAGAAACCAAACATTAGCAAACAAAACATAAAGCATAAACCACCATTAGTACCAACTATAGCACCACTGTGTTGTGTTGGCACAAAGCATGTTTATTAGCAAAAAATTAGAATATCATACACTAAAAATAAAGTAAAATATATAAGAAAGTGTAAAATATTCAAAAAAAAGTTAAATGTAGTAATGATGATGTAAAATAAAAAATGGTGTTAAAATAGGAAAAAGTTTGAAAATCAAAAAAAGGTGTAAAATAAACTAATTGCAAAGACAAAAAATGTGTTAAAAAAATAGAAAAATTGAGAAACCATGTGTATGATTAGCATAGATGGCCATCTCTCCCATGACTGAGTTGGAAGAGGAGATTCGAAAAATTGAGCATGGTTGTCCATCCATTAAGGTAGCTATTGCACTGGCTTGCTTTGGCTTGTGAAAAGGTTTTACTTGTTGGATATTGACCAATTGCTTTTTGTTTGGGATCTTAGGTTTGTAGATTAACATGGTCCCTGAGGGAAAGGTTTTGTCAATTATATAAGGGCCCTTCTAGAATGTTTGGAACTTTGTTTTATGGGGTACGTATGTGTGATTCTAGTAGAGAACCTTATTTCTGGGTTGAAAGTTTACTTTTCATATTCTAAGGTCATGACACTTCTTATTATATACCATGTGCACTTCATTCAAAGATAGGGCCACTAATCGGTTTTCATCTAGCACATTCAAGTTGATCAATCTTTCTCTTTATGCTAGGCTTAGGCCAAGGTCCAAGTCATAGGCTATTGAAAGTGTATAGAGTTTGGATTGGACTGGAAGTGTTGGAAGTTTTCTATACACTAGCTCATAGGGAGACTAGCCTATAGGAAGTTTCTACATTAAGTGGTAAGCCTAGAGGGCATCATTAAGTTTTGTGCTCCAATCTCTCCTATATTTGATAGTCCTTATTAGAATCTTTGTGATCTCCCTATTGGTGACTTTGGCTTAATCATTGGCGTAGGAGTGATAGGGTGTTGTTAATTTCTGTTTCACCCCCAAGCATTGCATCAAATTCCAAAAGGTGGCACTTATAAAATGGATTTCATTATCAGGAAATTAGTGCACACAACACACCAAACTTGTTTACAATATATTGTTGTATAAATCTAGTAGTGGATCACGTACAATTGATGGTAGCTACTGCTTCTACCCATTTGGTGTAGTAGTTGACTGATATGATGAAGTATTCCTTTCCATTAAACATGGGTGTAATGGGACCTATGAATTCTATGCCCCATATGTCAAAGGGTTCCAATGGTTAAATCCACTATTGAGGATCCTCCATTCGAGTGGTCATTCCACCATCTCGTTGACATCACTCATAGGATTAGATAAACTAGTTGGCATCCCTAAAGATTGTAGGCCAATAGTATTCTACCATCATAAATTTTATGGTCATGTGTCTCCTTACATAGTGGCCTCTACAAGGGTCTTCATGAGCATCCTAGAGAATGCACAATTGATCTACATCAAGGATACACCAACAAACTAGGCCATCGATGCACACCTTGTAAAGGTGTCTATTCATTTCCATGAAGTACTTAGCTTGATGAAGAAACTATTGTTTCTTCCAAAATTCTAGATCTTATGGCATATCCTAAGTAAAAAAGTAAGTGAGGATTCCATCATACCATTTTGATTTAGTAGGCACTTGGTCATTTATCACTCTTGTAAAGAGGAGTTCATCTAGAAATTGATCAAAACATAGGTTCTCCTCCTCTTTGTTATCCCAACTTAATCAAGAGAGATCATTAGCGACCACATTCCTAGTCCCTTTTCGATCTATCATTGTGAAATCGAATTCCTACAAGATCATGAGCCACCATATGATATGGGAATATACTATTGGCTTGTTCATTAAGAAGTGAATGGCACTATGATCTATGTGCATAAATACTTTATAGCTAAGCACATAGTGTCTAAGCTTTTTGAGAGCATACGCCACTATCATTAACTCTTTCTTAGTTGTGGTGTAATTCAATTGTGTACCCATAATGCTTTAGCTCACATAGTGGATGTAGTATGGATGTGTCTTATCATCCAACTACATAAGCATGGCTCCTAAGACATAATTAGATGCATCTATCATTATGTGAAATGATCTAGACTAGTTTGGTGCCAGTAGAATTGGAGTTACTACAAGTTTATCCTTTAGCTATTAGAATGCATGTTCACACTCCTTAGTCCAGATGAATGGAGCATATTTCTTGCTAAGCTCAACCAATAGCTTTGCGATCTTAGAGAAATTTTCTATAAACCGATGATAGTAGCCAGTGTGTTCAAGGAATGATTGGACATCTTTGACTATCTCTGGTTGGTGTGTGATTCCTTGGATGATCCTTATCTTTTTAGGATCTACCTCAATCCCTATTTGAATAATTCTATGCCCTAAGACTATGCCCTCCTAGACCATTAAATGGCTTTTCTACCAATTGAGGCTAAGGTTTGTTTCAACACATCTTTTCAGTACTTACTTAACACTCCTTGGTGGAATGCATCTTTATGGAAGTCTTCTACCCCACTACCAATCTACTATTAAAAAATATTAAGGATCAGGTGTTGAAATGTTACAAGGTCATTACACAAACCAAACAACATCTTGCAATATGTAAAATTTTCACAGGGACTTGTGAATATTGTTTTGGCCTAATCTTTGGGCGTAATCTGGATTTGGTTATAGCCACTATAACCATCCAAGAAGCTATAATAGCAATGCCTAGATATGGTGTCCAACACTTGGTCCACAAATGGCAATGGAAAATGATCCTTAAATGTTACCATATTCAATAGCCTAAAGTCAATGCAGACCCACCACTTGCCACTTTTCTTTGGTACAACTATGACTGAACTAATCCACTCACTATCTATAGTGGGATAGATGAACCCTGCCCTGAGCAATTGTTCTATTTCATCTTTGATGATCTACTTTAACTTGGGATCCAGCTGCCTCTACAACTACCTTCTTAGCTTCATGGCTGAGTTAGTGTAGATATGATGCTAACATATCCATGGATCAATTCTGGTCAATTCAGGATATGACCAAGAAAACACTATTGGCCATTTGTTGAATACCTTCAACAGCTTGTCTTTTTGTTCAAGAGCAAGATTTGCATTGATTATAACTAGTCATTTTTTTAAAATGTATACTCCATAACAGATGGTAGAGTTTTTAACTATAGGGGCTCTAGCTTGAAATTATTAGGAATTCCCAACTCTCCCCAATAGGTATCATCAACTTTATCATCATAAATTTGGTGATGAACTTGCTCAAGTTCATCCATGCCCTTGACATATGCACATGTTAGGCTCTTAGTAGGTTCCATGCATAGTGTGCTATTGTTAGAGTCAGCTGTTAGCCATTGGGTGTCCTCTTGTTTTGTGATTGCTGCATATAGGTACCTTTAGATATCAATTCCATGCACACACCAATTACATGATTTAATGAATGTACTTTTAATGGACCAAATTTTCTGCACACAATTACACTTATTATTGCTATACGTGGTGTATGGAACTCACTTCTTCTCAAGTCATCCAAATTCATTCTCCTTAGAGATTTTCAAGGAGAGGTCCCTGATGCCATTTGTGTATCAATAGTGCTTAACCATGCACATTCCATAATAATGGGGAAGTCACCTTTTCAATTTTCTACCTTGATTACTAGAAAATCAGCAAGATAGGACCATCCAAAAACCATAGTCACAATGTCCTCCATTAATTCCAAAGGAACAATGATTGACTGGTCTACCAATTCTAAATGAATATTGCTCTTCTTGAGAGGTGGTAAGTTCTAGGCCTTGTACATGTCATGGAAGATGAGATTGACACCAAAACCAAAATCAAGAAGAGCCTTGATTTCCAAAAATCTATAAGTAAATAAGAGGACTTCTTAAGTTAGATCTCTCCATGGGAAGGTTTTCAACCTTGATCCAATTGAAGATAAGATGAGTTACCATCACAGTGTGGATCTGAGGTAGCTTTTGGTTTGAAGAGCCCTCTAATGTGTTTGGTGTAGAGGATGAGAGTGATGGAGAGATAGGGCAACTAGCCGCATTAGGTTGTGAGGGTTTAGCAAGACTATTAGGTCAAAAAAATGATCATTTCTTAGATCTAGTGTATGAACCACTCAGTAGGAAGGCTGGTTGTAGATTTATAGCCCTTGTAGCCTTTCATTGCTACTACTGTGAAAGAATTTCACCCTACATAGGTAGAGCAGGAGGTAACTTGGTTGAGGATAGAGGGATGTGTGTAGAGAGATGAGAAGGATGGTATGAATATGACATTTTCCTTTAAGTAGATATTGAATGAGTTCGATGGTACTCTACAGGATAATAGTGATGTTGGAATGAGGTGTGGCTATAGAGCCACATGAAGAAATGGGTTGTTGAACATAGTACCCATATGGATTTGGTTGCCTATAAGGGTATGGCTATCTTGATAGTGGTATTCCTCATGATTGTGGTTAGTGTAACTACTAGTATTCCTCATATGATTATGTTGGAGCTCCACTTGGATAGTAAGCTTATTATTGTTGGTGGAACTACCTTGGATTGCCTTGAGGATAAGGTAATCATCTAAATACTTACCTCTGTGCTAGTCGAGGATTCATCACGTACATCCTAGACTCTTGTAAGTGTGACATCATAGGGCAACATCCCTTAGGATGGTCATATTGACAAATGTTATGTCCAATATCATCATCAAAGTCTATCTCCACAACTTCTTCTACTATAGCAACTTTACCCTTACCTCTTTGGTACACACATTTAAATTATTTTAGCCTCATATGGTTATGATCACTATTCTACTATTTGTATTCTTCAATAATCCTCATAGCAGTTTGGAATTTTTCATCCAAATAGTCCCATAGTTTATCAACCTTTGCTAAAATAATATAAAAAAAACTTTTGGATGGGCAAGGTTTTCTTGCTCACCACCTCGTCAAGTAGTGATTCCTCCTCATCACAGAATCAAACCTCCCTTTTGCTAATGGAAGGATCCCTATTATATTCTTTTGAACTTCCCCTCTTTTGCAACTCACCTTTTTCTTTTGCTACCTACTTAATCAGCCTTTGGATCTGATGAGCTCTTAGTTAGAACAGTCTCCCTTAAGCATAAACCACAAGATTTCTTCTAGTTTCTACTTTGAGCCCATGTATGATGTGGTAGATTTATTCCCTCTAAGAATAACCATGGCCAAGGTATCAATGTAAGAGAGAATAGTATCTTCCAATGGTGGCATCCAAGGGTTCATGTGTTCCTTGTTTCTAGCCTTGGATTTGCCTTCTCAAATTAGACACTCTAGAGTACGTCTAGTATTTATCATTAAATAGTTCTATCATGGTACTCCATCTATGAATGGATTATAGTTGCAAGGATCACTACTATCTTTCTACCTCTTTGATAAGTGTTCTGGAAATAGATTTAATTTCTTCCAATCATTTCTATGTTTTGTAAGGCATAGGCATTGTGAAAGGCTTGTAGATGGTTTTGTTGATCAGAGTTATATCCTCCATCAAATCTTGGAATATTGTTCATGTCTAGGTGCTTGATCAAACTATCTCTCACATGTCTGGTTGGAATTTTTATAGCCTCTACAATATTTAACATACTTCAGGTTGCTAATAAAGGCTCATCATCATCTTTATTGTGTTGTTGCTAATGATGTCCCCTATTACCCCTTCGTTCATTGTGTGCCTGGTTATCAGTATTATTGTCCCACTATTCACCTTCATCACGATTGTTCCTTCTACAACATTTTTCAAAACCAAAAGAAAAGGAAGAAGAACATGCAAATGAAGAGGAAAAAGATGGAAAAGAACTACCTCCACCATGGTGTCTGCCAATTTCCCTTCAATTGTCATGACAACATTCATTAGTTTTCTGATCGTCTTGATGCTTGTTCAAGCCCTTGCCTTGACTACCATCTCTACTTGAACCTACTTTTTTGATAGTGAAATGTAGATCCATGGCCACACCCTCATCACTAGTAACAAGGGGTGGAGAATTTTCATGTTGAGAGCCTCCAAAGGAAGGGTCCTCATTGTCATATTGGTTAAGCAAGAACAAGGGATTAATGAACTATTTCCCATTCATAAATTCATGTTGCTTCTCCTGGTGTCAATCTCTCTAGTGTTGTGTTTCAATGGGATACTAGTGCTAGTAGTCATAATCATGCACAACATACTCCTCTTGAAGATCTTGGATGCCTAACTTCTTAGGAGTTTGAAGTAGCATCATGAGCATAGATCAATCGGGAGGCATTAAAATATTATCTTCCATATCACATCATCACAGTTGTTCATCCTGGTGCAAGATGAATGTGAAATCAAGCACATACTTATATGGATGAGTATATATCACCTTGCATTCTTGAGGGATCAATGGTTTAGCATCATTACGCCTATGAGAAGAAGAAATTTTGCAAACAAATAAAATATTAGTGTGCTTATGTGCTTATAGTATGTGTGAGAATGATGTTGACCTTAGAGTTCATCTAATGATGTTAATGATGCTCACTAGTCCTTATTAGTGCATGTTTCAAACAAAAAGAATCCCTCAAGAATGGTGCCAATGATAAGCAATGAAAGGTACCCATATGCTCAACCATATGAATCACAAATTGTTCATACAAAATCCAATCAAATTCCATGAACTCTATGTCTTCCGGCACACTAGTCTTCTAGGAAGTGAACCTTACCTTAACAGTCATTTGTATTCTTCCCAATTACACTTGTGATGTACAAAGATATGGTTAAGTGTAATCGAGGCATATGATTTTTATCATTTTATATTTTATGGTTTTGGTACTTGAAATAAATAGGATTAAGAATAAAGTAATTTAATGCTACTTTAATCTAATTGGCTAACTATTGTTTAAATAGTCCTAACATAAGTATCCAGTCTCACTTGCTATACACATCTTGAACACATATAACGCTGCTAGGTAACCAAGTGCTAAGCATTGCTGGGATTACCAAACATCATATGCATGCTCAAAGTTATTGTACTTATGTATTTACTTAATCACTATTTGGCTTATCTTGCTTAATTACTTAATTAGCTTAATTACTAAGGAACATTGAATAAATAATTGAAAACATTAAATGCATGAATAAAACATTTAAGCTATCCAGAATGTTGCAAGATTGATCAAGAAGATCATCTTTATTATCATGTACATTATCGTGCTTAGGTACAACAATGCTCAAATAAATATTTGTATAATCAATGACTCCTACTACAGGCACTCAGGAAAATATTCTAACTTTTGAATGTAAAAACTGCAAGAGCTTCACTACAACTATGACTTAACTCTCTAAAAACATAACTATGAGCCTGTATTTATAATTTTTATTACTCGGCTATGTCAATGGGTTCCCATAGATGCAAAAAATGCTACATCGACAGGGCAACACCACATAAACAAGGCCGCATCAATGGGGGTCCATCAATGAGGCCATGTCAATGGGGATCTATTGACATGACACTTTGATGCTCATCAGCCAAAAATTTAAAATATTAACACAACCTACAACAAAGCTAAAGAACAAGTGTGTGGAGAAAAAGTAATCTACGTAGTAGCCACTAAGCCAGAAGACACCCAATGGCTTGAAAATGAAAATATAAAACTATTTTAAAGATGCATGTAAGCAACTAATCCTCTTATTAGTTCTAGACTTAAGAAAATGGACCAAATATATGACTTATACATAGATATCTTACACTTTGATTACACACCAAAAGAGGATATTAAACACAGAGACTTAAGAATTAAAATAGAAAATCAAAAAGAAGAAGCAAATACATCTAGATTCCCCAAAACAAAAATACCTTCAAGTCCAAATGAAGATACATCTCTAAATGATCCAAACCAAACTATCACCAATGTTAGATGTGCTACCACATGATTAATTAAATTAGTAATGGTGATAGATGGGAAACCGATGGTGTATAACCAAGGGATTGTATGGTCCATCTCCCAAATGTATGACCATAAGATTAGTAATGGGGGAGATGCTCCATCTTGGTTCAAGAACTAACAAGTGTTTTTCACTTTTTTATTTTACAATTTTTTGTCATTTTCCTATTTTTTCCAAAATTTTCTGATTCTTAATATGTTTTTCATTTCTTAATATTTTTTTCTTTATATTTTTTTCTTTTCTTGAGTCATTTTCTTTATGTTTTATGAATGTTTTTTTATGCTTCCATTAATAATATTTCCAATCATGATGCAAAAGTCAATGCTATGTGTTGGGTTTTTGTGCTATGCTATTAAGATGATTGAGTAAGTAATTATGTAAAGCAATGGGAGCACCTCATCCATTCTTCTAAGTCTTTGAATAAAAGGTCTTTTTCATGTAAACAATTTGGTTCTTCTTTCATGAAACTAAATTAATCAATGAACATTATAACTTGAAGAAAGAGGGAATGACCAAGTGGGAATGGTAAGGGTATGACTTCAAGGGGATTTGTTTAGTTCTTTTCTTGACTTCCTTCTTGTTGTTTATGACTCCTTGAGGAACGTATCATCACTCCTTCATTGACCAGTAAATAGGAAGCTATGTCTTTACATGGTGTGGTTCCCATTTCAACAAATTTGAAATCCAAAAAAAAAGGGAAAAATGAAAAAATGAAAAAAAAAATTTTAAAAAAGAGAGAAAAAAGAAAAATAATAATAATGGAAATTCAAAGCACACTCCTTAGACTCAATAATGGGCTATAAGCATTGGTTATGGGGCTAAACATACATGTTACCCATGCTTGAAGGCATTCCTCTAACTAAGGCCTTTCGTTCCTTCTTCTCTTTTCTTTTCTTTTTGGAGTGATGATTATTCTTTGAGGTGATTGTGGACTCATGGTGGTCAACAGGAAGGAACACATCAATGCGAGGTCACTGTTCATGGTATGAACTTGGATGAGTAGGTATGTTGATCATTTAGTCACATTTTTCACAAGAACCTATTCTAGACATGGTCAAGTACCTTACATCTTGATCTCTACAATCCCTTCTCATCCCATTATTCACCTCATTGCTACATGTGATTATGAATCTGTTGGTTTTGTGTAGTATAGTGTAACCTCCCAGCCATGGAAATTGTATGTTATTTGGAACAAAGGCATGACCATGGACATCTATAGAAGTGGGTATGTAAAGGCATTATGTCAAGAGCCTACTTTGGGGAGGATCCACTTGTATAACTTTTGTTGATCATGACTTCTGATGAGTGGCGAGGTACCCCTACACTCAACCATATGAAACGAGCATAGCACGCGCGATCTGGTCGAACTCCGCAGACTAAATTCCTACACACCCCATGAAACACTTGGGGCTAATCATTCATTGTCTTCCCAGAATTACTTGTTGTTGTCACGGTGTATGGTTAAGTAAGTCCAAGGTATATGATTTTTATGGGTTTTAATGTTTTTCGACTATGCTATCGAGGTGAAGGGTTGAGGAACTAACTAATTCTAACTAATGACTAAGTCTAAATTAACTAGCATCAGCATCCGTTCCCACTTACCGTACATACCCTAAACTATGCAACTGTGGCTACCAAATGCTAATCATTACTGGGATCACCACACGTAATGCACATGCTCGAAGTGGTCGTACTGAGGCACTTAACTAGGAGGAAAGGGTTGAGAGAATCTATCTAGCCTAAGTGCGATGAGCAACCGATTCCTTGACTAACCATACACATCTGCCGTGCATGACTACCACTGGGATTACCAAGTGTAGATCCTGGATATGCCACTGGGTTACCAAGTAGTCATATGAGATGCTCATAATCAAGTCGTACTCATACCGCATGCGACGAGCAGCCGATTCCTTGACTAACCGTACACATCTTTAGGTGCTCGTAATAAAGTCATACTTGTACCGCATTCTAGGAAAGAAATAAATAACAATTAAATAAAATCCTATTCCATGCACTGCAAGGTTTATCCAATCAAGTTCATCTTTATTACCATACACAACTTGTGTTCAAGTACAATGTTGCTCGAATAAAGATCCGTTCACTCTAGGACTCCTACTGCAGGCACATGGAAAATATTCTATCTCTGGAGTGATCAAACTACCAGAGTTTCCCTACTTCTAGACTAGGATGGAAAATAAGGGGAGTGCTGCCTCTTATTTATAGATTTGGCGATGGACCACAATATCGCGTACGCGATATCGCAGGAGACGACACGATATCGGTGCATGCAATATCGCGTCTCATCATACCCCCATGATTGAATGAAAACTCATCCTCGAGTTCCTTACAATAATATCGGGAAGGATGGAATTATTAAGGGAAATGGAACTAATGGGATAACATGTGAACGGATCATTATTACAAGACTTGACAAAACTGGTGTTCATGACAACAAGGGTGAACACCTTATTACAATGACATCAGGCCTTTGTTGGTAGCTTGAGAGAAAGAGAGAGATAGAAANTTGGCTAGGTTGTGGTATGGATGATAGGGATCTGGGGATATATTAATGATGACTACCGAAGGTGTAGGGGTTAGGAAGAAAATCAAAAATTTTGGGGCTAGGAGAAAATTGAAAAAATCAAGCCCCGTACCCCCATGACTAATCGCAAACCTCCGGTAGCATTAGAATGGAGAAAGAAAAGGAGTAAGAAAGAGAGATAAAAAGGGACAACTTGAAAACAACAGTGAAATGGATGTCAAGATGGTAATCAACAAAATAATAATTAATTAAAAAATGTTAAGGGAAAGAAATTAACTAATGCTCCAAATAGGAATGTCAGTGGGTCCTCCCCAAAGCAAGCTCATGCCCTTCATGCCCTGACAAACCCACATTCAAAGAGTCCATAGGCTCTGGGAATGTTATTTGGAACAAGAGTTAAAGTCTTAACTGTAAGAATTTACCAAAAAGAAAACAATGCATCTACCAAAATATACACTAATGATACAACCAGCAATGAGGTGAATAATGGAGAGAAGGATGGAGAGAAGAGAATGGAATGGAAGCTCAAGGACAAGGTGGTGTATAGCCCCTTTTGTATTTCATGATTAATGGGACTTAGCAAATCTCATTCCAACTTTTGCCTCAAACAAACCGCTTCCAGTGACTTCGCATTAACACATTTGGCCGAACCATCCTCTTGAAGTAACAAGAATGCATCTCCAAAGAGTCACCACCATTCCGATGAAACAAAGGAGAGAATGAGAAGCGAGAAGGACCTTAGTTAGAGGGGACACTTTTGGTTCCATACCCAGTGCTTGTAGCCTAAATTTTATTTCTTCTAAGGGGTGTGCTTTGAATTCTCACTTAGTTTTTTTTTTTTTTTTGGTTTTGTGTTTTTATGTGTGAGGACCACACCATGCAAAGACTTCTTATTTTTATTATCTCAGCTTTCGATAATTGGGTAACATCAGAACAGTAAGAAAACCTAAGAAGAAAACATCCAAGCACCCAAGAGAATAGCCAATACAAAAGCATCAAATTCCCTTGAAGTCACACCTTTTTCAATCCTTGAGTCCTTCCTTAGTTTGAGAAATAACCAGTCAGGGGGTCGTTAAAGTTCTTATTAGAAGGGGACTGTACATTTCCAAGCCGAGAGAGACCATAGAAACTGGTGGATGGATGGATGAAGTGGTTTCATTGCCTACCATATCAAAAGAAACATACCTTAGTATCAACATTGTGACTTAAAGGTAAAAACCAAAAATTAGCAATCAATATGAAAACAGTTCATACCATCATTCCGAACACTTATCATGGGACAAACTTATAGGGTGGATCACACACACACACACACACAAAATGGAAGAGTATATTTATGATGTAAAACAAAACCTAGAAAATTTAAAGAAAGTTGTAAAACAAAAACTTAGACAAGTTAAATAACTTTGTAAAACAAAAATTAGAAAAGTTAAAGAAATTTGTAAAACAAAAACGTTGTAAAAAAACATGTAAAACAAAAATAAAAAAAGAACTGAGGGTCCCATATGGTTAGCATAGGTGGCCATCTCCCCCATGACTGAGTGGAAAGGGAGAGATCCGAAATAACAAGCACCTATTTGAATTTCTAAGAAGTGCCCAACTTCTCCCAATTAATGATCTTAGATTAAGGGGTGGAAGTTGGTGATGCTCATATTCCAATGTGTATATGCTTTCGTTATGGGCATGGGTTTCCTCAGTTCGTTCCATGCATATTTGGTTGCTCCTTTGAGTAGCTATCAACCACGGGGTATCTACTACTGGTTGTGTGGTTGCTACATACAGGCATCTTTGTTTCAATGTTTCAAGAGCACACCTGCTGCATGGAGGAGAAGAGCATCCCTCCATGTCATCACATGATGAATCACTGTATGTGATGCATGGAACTTTCCTATTCTTGATCTTTCCACAAATGTTTATCTTAGAAATTTCTAAGGAAAGATCATGGATCCTAAGGCATGCATCTACTGTACTTAGCCATGCCCTTCCCATTATAATTGGAAAGTCCCCTTCGTTTTTGTTAACTTCGATCACCAGAAAATCAGCTAGGTAAGACCAACCACACACAGTGGTGATGATGTCCTCCACCAATCCCAAGGGAATGGTGATGACTGGTTTGCCAGCTCTAATTGAATGTTGCTCTTCTTAAGTTGGGGCAGGTTCCAAGCGTGATACATCTCTCATGAAATTAAGTTAACTCCGGAACCTAAGTCAAGAAGAGCCATATGTGGTTCATTTTCAGCGATTTGTAAATAGATTAAGGGACTCCCAGGGTCAGTTAGTTTCCTTGGAAGGTGGCCTATCTTAATCCAGTTAGTTATGATATGCGTTAACATAACCGTATGTGTTAAGTTCTGATTTTGGACAGAAGGGTGCTCCAAAGTGTTAGATGGTGGAGGAGTGTACATGGCCTCAACCACTTGTTGTTGTGAGAGTTTGTCTGGGCTTTTGGTTCTGAAGTAAGGTCTTCTCTTTTTACAGTTGTCAGAACCAGCAACATGTTGGATATTTATAGCTCTCGCAGTGTGACATTGCTGCGGTTGAGGAGGAAGTTCCCCTTGCATTGTTGGAGCAGGAGGTGTTACAAGAACTACTTGTGGTGGAAGAGGTGCAGATGGATTAAAAGGATGGTGTGGGTATGAAGTGTCTCTTGGAGGAGAAGGAGTCCTTCTAAAGTACTCCCGAACTTGGTAGTGACGGTTGGGAGTTGAGTGACTCATAGAGTCACTTGGAGAAATCAGCTACTACACATAATATCCATAAGGGTCAGGCTGCCGATAAGGGTACTGTTGTGTTGGTGGTGGCATCCCCCACAACTGTGGATATTGTCATTGTTGATGTTGTCCGATGGGCTGTGGTGGAGTTCCACTTGGATAATACGTTAGTGGTTGGTGGAACTACCTTGGGTTACCTTGTGGATAAGGTAACCTTCGGGGTGTTTGCCATTGGTTGAGTCTTGGATTTAGTGCATACATCCCAGACTCCTATAAATGTGAGATGATGGGACAACATCCCTTAGGATGGTCATAGTGGCAGATCTTAGATCCACTGTCATTGTCTGTGTCAAAATCTATGTGCAGGGCCTAAATCACTCTACTTTTTCTTACCTTTGTCACTACTTTGTTCTACCTTAGACTCTTCTACAATTTTTAAGATAGTTTCAATTTTAGAGTCTAAGGAACTCCATATGTCATCTACCTTAGCCGCTATTTTTGTTATTAATTTTTGGATCGGCAAGGTCTTCCGGTTCACCAACTCTTCGAGTGGTGACTCATCCTCTTCATCACAAAATTTTACTCCCTTCTTTCGAAGGGAGGGATCGTGGTTGTACTTCTCCATACTTTCCCTTTTTCGTAGCTCACCTTCTTCATTTGCTACTTGCTCCAACAAGCTTTGTACTTCATGGGCTCTAAATTTTGATAATCACCCTTGGGCATAAGTCCCAAGGGTTCTTCTAGTTTCATGCCTTACCCCATCCACGATGTGGCAAAGTTAATCCTGCTAAGCGTACCCATGGCCCAGGCAACGATGTAACAATGTGTAATAGTGGGCCATGGTAGCATCCAAGGGTTCGTGATGACCTTGCTTCCAGCCTTGGATCTGCTTATGCAAATTGAACACTTTGGAGTACGTCTAATACTTTTCATTAAAAAGTTCTAGCATTGTACTCCACCTCCTGATGGTTTTTGGTTCTAAGGATCGGTACTAGCTCTCTGCTTCCTTGGTGAGTATCCTTGGGATCAACTTAAGTTTTGCCACTCATTTTCTATATTCTGCAAGGTGTAGGCATCATGGAATGCCTGTAAATGATTTTGCGGATCAGCATTGTATCCCCCTTCAAATCATGGAATATTGTTCATGTCTAATCGTTTGATCCGACTATCCTTCAAATGCCTTGTGGGAATCCTAACTACCTTCGTTATGTCAAGCATACTTTGGGTTGCGAGTAGGGGCTCATCATGATCATCTCTTTCATGATGCCTATGATGTCTGCGTTGTTCCCTACTCTCCCTACATCCTTGCCCTTGTCCTCTCTCTCGACTTTCCTGTCAAGGCCTCTCATCCTTTTTACCTTTATCCTCGCCTTTATGTTCATGATGGCTGCACCCAGATGTGGAAGGAGAGGGTGAGTGATGTGAAGAAGGGGAAGAAGAAGGGGAACCATCGCCATGACGATTTTTCTTGCCTTCTCTTCAGCTGCTATGGCCCTGATCGTGGTGACGATCTAAGTGC